>JAOYMU010000002.1:37751723-37767567 GCA_025802295.1 Psammodynastes pulverulentus
GAGTCTTCGGAGATGGGGCGGTATAGAAATTTAATAAAATAAATAAATAAATAAATAAATAATATATTTATAATAAAATATAAGTTAATAATTGATTAACAATTGAATAAAAACCAGTTAAAATTGAATAAAATCCAGTTTGGTTTAGTGGTTAAGGCACCAGGCTAGAAATCAAGAGTCTGAGTTCTAGTCCTGTCTTAGGCATGAAGCCAGCTAAGTTACTTTGGGCCAATCATTCACTATCAACCCAACCATCTCTACAGGGTGGGGAATATAGGAGGAGGAAGGAATATTAGATATGTTAGCCACCTTGAATTATTTATAAATATAATAAAGGAAAAAATAATGGATCCAGGAAACTACAGACGTATCAGCCTGACACCAGTACCTGGGAAGATTCTGAAAAAGATAATCAAGCAACAAATCTGTGAACACCTAGAGGCAAACATAACTAAAAGCCAATATGAGTTTGTCAAAAACAGATCATGTCAGACAAATCTTATTGCATTTTTGACAACGTAACAAAATTAGTGGACCAGTGAAATGCTATGAATATAATTTATTGGACTTCATTAAAGCATTAGATAAAATAGAACAATCTATTGCTTGATAAGATAGAAAAATGTGAGTTAGGCAGCATCATCATGGATAGCTTCATAATTGGCTGCATTCAACATGTAATCCTTAATGGACCTGTAGCTACACGGAGAGAAGTATACAGTGGGGTAACCCAAGGCTCTATCTTACGCCCTTTAATATCTCCCATCGATTATTTAGATGAGCAGAAAGAAAGGAAACTCATCAAATTTGCAGATGACACTAAGCTGCCAGGAATAGCCAACACTCCAGAAGATAGGCTCAAGATACGGAAGGATCTTAACAGTCTTGAACAATGAAATTCAATGATAAAAAAAGTAAGGTTCCACATTTAGGCAAGAAAAAACAAATACACAGTTATAGAATAGGTGGTATCTGGCTCAATAATAGTAACTGCAAGTGAGATCTTGATGTCCTAGTGGACAATCACTTAAATATGAGCCAGCAGTGTGCTGCAGCTGCTAAAAAAGCCACACAGTCCTAGGCTGCAATGAGGGTTAGAATCAAGATCACGTGAATCACTTTATAATGCCTTGGTAACATCACACTTGGAATATTGCATCCAGTTTTGGTCACCATGATATAAAAAAAATGTTGAGACTCTAGAAAGAGTGCAGAGAAGAGCAACAAAGATGATTAGGGAACTGGAGGCTAAAAAATACGAAAAATAGTTGCGGGAATCGGGTATGTCTGGTCTAGTGAAAAGGACTAGCAGTTTTCAAATATTTGAGGAGCTGCCACAAAGAAAGGGCTCAACCTATTGTCCAAAGCACCTGAAGGCAGAACAAAAAGCAATAGATGGAAACTAATAAAGTGAAATAACCTAGGACTAAGCAGAAATTTCCTGACAGTACAATTAATCAATGGAACTGGTTATCTCCAGATGTTGTGGATACTCCAGCACTGGAGGTTATTAAGAAGAGATTGGACAGCCATTTATCTGAAATAGTATAGGCTTTGCTACTTGAGCAAAGACTTGGGTAGAAGACCTCCAACGTCCTTTCCAACTCTTGTTATTCTGGATTCTGACCTTATGCATTTTTCTGTATTTTGGAAATGTTACATAAATGGCCCATGAGACAAAGTCTTGTTATCTCTGTAGAACAGGATCTTTATTTATTACTTGCTTGGCTACAATTGCTCCTAATGTGAAATTGCCTTCTGAGTGAAGTGTCTATGTTTGTGCTGAAAATTATGTGGAAGATGCTTTTTAGAGGAACTATATTGAATTGTAAAAGGAGGTGAAAACATTGCATAGATGTATAATGCATGGGCATATTTTTGGTATTATTCATACTTGTTGTGTTCCCTCTGCTAAAATATGCGTGAAAATTAGGTTACATTACTGCAGACAGTTTATCACGGAAAAATTCTTCCCTTCCCTCCCCTACCCCCATAAGAATAGCTACATTCTAAAGCTTCATTCATGTGAACTAAACCTGCTACTTTCTAACTTTAGGAGTTGCTTGTGTTAATTGGTAGAAACTAACTTCCAAATTTCCAAAGAAGCTTTCTTGGTTGCCTACATTTTGTTGTTTTTTAGTAGATTTATTTATGCCTCTTTAAACATGGAGTGCAAAGTGGAAAACAAAGTCCCACTATGAAATAGCAAGAGTTATTTAGGGATCTACTTTTGAGCTTCTTTTTTGTCACTTAAAAGTTAAGTCCTAAATTACTCTTGGCTTTTTCATATGACTTAATTAATGAGAATTGGCACTAGTTAAACTGGCAAAGATACTAGATGGCTTACATTAACAATTAAGATTGCATGGTTCCTGTCTCAAGCAAAACACAAATAGAAGTTTTGTGTTCCCTGATTACGGTATATTATATTAACTATTCCTTGACTATTCCCTAAGTTTATTTTGACATTTATCCCAGAATGCAAGCATATTGAATTTCACTTAAAAATATTACCAAGGGCTATGTTTTGTCAATAACCATGGTATACTGAGAACAAATTTCAGACAACAACTCTTTCTTCTGTGGGAAATTGAAACACAGATGTTGTTTCCTTAGAAATTCATTAAGTGTTTGGGTCTTTTCCATTCTATGTTCAATATGCCTTGAATTTTAAATTGGTACAGCAACTGGAATTGCCAAACTTGTAATTACAAATAGCTTCAGATGCACTCAGAGCTGCTGTTGTAATGTGTGCTAGTTGTATGCTTAGGAAAGAATATTCCTAATTTTACTGATTTGTAAAATGAGTAAGATGACTCTATTTTAAAGATAGAAATTATATAAATCAAGTGTACCAGGCTTCATATGTGAATAATATTTGATCTTGACTTTCTGGTAGAGCCAATCAAAACTTAGCGTCTACTAAGTTTTGATGTGTCTGTATAAATAGCATAGTATAAATAGTCTTTAATCCTTATTGAATAACTTTACAAAGTATTTAAGTGAAAAGTCCCCACTCTTAATTTTTGTAGATCAATCCAAGGAGCTTGGCTGCTTCTAAAATGTTGTTGTCACTCTGTTGCTCACTGTTCTGTTTGCTAAACTGAGCTAAGTAACATAAACGGTTCCTTGGCCTGAATGATTGTTACTTGACGTCTGTCACCTTACAAAATAATTTGAAAGAATGTAGATTGATATATGCAACCCCATCTGGGCTCCCTGAAGCTAGTGTTCTGGATAAGATGCCAAGAGCTTGGAAGCCTTAAATATTAATTCATGATGCGTCATGGATGCTTGCAGAAAAAGTCAGTGCATGGATTTCATTGAGAAAAACAACTGATAAATAGCTGTGGTCAATAAAGACAAAAATCACTCCTCAGAAAGTCTCAGTTTTAATCATTTACATCACTATTGGGCATATTCATAGTTTCTAATGGTTCCATTTTTAGAACTAAGCAGGTTGTTAAAAGTAATATCTTTTAGAGAAAATAGGTATACATATCGTAAACTGATTTCCACCAGCAAAAACTTTATTTGGCATGAAAACAGATTCATTCTTCTGAAATAATTAGATGATCCATCTTCACTTCAATTAATCAATTATGAATGTTTGGAAAGCTGTCTCGTTCATTAGCAAACAGGATTTTAAATTGTACTAATAAACTTGTTAAATTTTGTTCAACAAAACTACCAAACTAATACTGCAGATGAGATACACACATTTCTGATCTTATGAATTTATATTATGTATAGTATGTCAAGAATATTTGAAACTGATTTTTAAAGGCTTTTTAAACCATTGCTTTTTCTTTCTCTCTCTCTCCCTCCCTTCCTCCCTCCTTCTTTCCCTCCCTCAGGTGGGGACCAGGGTCTGTTGAACACTTTCTTCAGCAGTTGGGCAACTACAGATATTAGCAAGCATCTCCCATTTATTTATAACTTAAGCAGCATTTCTATTTATTCCTACCTGCCAGCATTTAAAGCGTAAGTAGATGATTATGCACGCAGACAGAGTAGACTGAACTATTAAATATGCATGATTTAATATTCAGTCTGTCACTACTGCTTCCAGATTCAAATAGCGTGAGAGGAATTATGCTACTTGCTCTTGATGGCAAGGCAAGGATCCCCACAGCTAAAATGAGAGTAAAACAATTGAATGTTTATAGTATGTCTTAGAATAGGTAATACACATCTTATCCAACCTTAGTTTTCCCCCCAGAATGAATAATGGGAATTAGATGGTTATATTAGAATCACTCTAATGTTATGTTATCACTCCTTTGCTTGATCTCAGCAGAATAAGCCAGCAAATTTTAAAAGAACTATCACTACAGTTCTTTGAGTGGTTATCTATGAATTTATATCTCTGCACAGAACTCCACTGAAGTTATATGAATCCACAGGTGACTGTTCAAAGAACTGCACTTACAGATAAGAAATCAGCTCTTTATTGTATTTTCAGTGATTCACATAAGAAAGACTAGCAAGCTTTTAAGCTGGAGGAAGACATGATTATAAGATAATCAAGGAGGATGGTGTTTCCAATAGTCATAACTTTCTGTAATGCTGTGAAATGATGGAGTGAGTCTATGTGGTTGTCTAGCACAACTTTAGTAAGGCAGAGTCCCAGAGGAAGAGTGCTTGTGCAGTAAGTATAGATCAGAAGACAACATGGCTATTTAGCCAATAAATTGGCTAATAAATTTGTTTGCTGCCCAGTCACTTGTCTGAGATGGGCAGATATAGAAATTGAATAAATACATAAATTACAAAGCTCAATCTGATTATTATGAAATGCTGAAAAGCAAGACCACACCCTTTAAAAAGTGATTGGAAGACAAGAAATAACTGTATCTAAGCAAAACTATCCTACATTGTAAAAGACAAAAGCATGATGGCCATGTAAAGAATGAACCTTTTTTCTACAGCTCTAAAAGCTGGGAAGGCAAGATGTCTTCAACAAATACAAGATCAAGACTGATTTTAGAACATTGGCCTCAGCAAATGTTTATGTAATTGAGAAATAAAGAAGGCATGCTAGGCGGAAATTAAAAAAGTGGAATTGTCTCACAATAGCATCCTGGAAGAAAGTATAGTTCTGTGGATGTGTTAGTGACATTTAATCTATCTGTTATGTGAGCCGCCAAAGCCACAGTTAGGTGACTGATAGAAGAGAATACTGTAGTGGAAAAGTTGCTTCACTCTTTGTTTTTGTGAGTTGTTCTAGAAGTACCAACTGAGATTGTGAAAGATTACTGCTAAGGATCTATGATCTACCCTAAAAAGACAAAGAATAAAACTATTTGAAAGCAATGATACCTTTCAAAACTACAAGGGACATAAGAGCTGTGAGTGGTGGTTCAGAGTGCTGAAAAAGATTTACTGAATTTCAGGTATTCTGATATATAAGATGTCCTGGAAGAGTAGATATTTAGGGAGGTTTTGCTTAGAATTCCCTGTCTTCCCTTGCTTGAAGAGTTGATGGTGAAGACTGGACAATACTAATGGAAGCCCAGCATAGATCTGATAAAATTGGCAATTATGGAGCAATGCATCTGAATTATGAAGGCATCGGGATCTCTTTTTTTGCTCTGTTTGGAAGGTTAGATTGCAGGGCAACTCTCTTAGAAGCTTTCGTAGGCAAATATGGACCCGTAATTGGCAAATTTGCTTTTGCTGATCGAAGATAGGTGTCAGTGGATCTTCTGGAGTTGATGGATTTTACCAATTTATTTAAAAAATTAAAAAAAAACAAGAGACAGTTCTTGGGATATCTTAGAGGGTTAGGAAGAAGATATATAGTTTTATAAGGTCAGGAAACCCATAATGTATATCCCCATTTAAGGAGAGAAGTTTGCTTCTATATTCATTTCACTTATGAAAAGGGGTCCTTAAGACCAAAGGTCAAATGCTTTATCAGTCCTATTTTTGTCCCATGCTTTAGCTGAAACTTTTTTTAAAAAGACTTGTTTAATCTTCAGATTTCAACGGCATAATCTCAGGGTGCTCTTGGTGCCACAAAATTGAGACAATGACAATGTCTTACTTTTTTCCCTGGTATAGCCTACCTTGGTAGCATGTTCATTTCTGAACTACTCATGTTTTGTATTAAACTGCTGTAAATTGCTGGCCTTAAGTTATCTTACATCTCGGGAAAAGCCCAATAAATCTCTTTAAATTTTGCCCTTGGAAGATCCAGAAGCAAGTGTGCAGTTGTAGGAACAAGTCTCTAGGCAACATTGAATGATGATGAAGTTAATAGAGCAGCTGACGTAAGCACTGTTTTCATTGATTAAGGTTCAACTGTGTCTTATGATCCAAATGTCATGAGATACTGCCAGGTTAAAATTAGTGCCCTTATTTTGGGATCTTCATGCAAAGTCCCTTAGGGGAGAGGGAACGGGATATAAATTCGAATAAACTTGAAACTTGAAACTGGAATGAATACATTGTACTCAGTGGCTAGTGGAAAGAGTGTCTGGCTTGGTGAATGGAATTGTGATGTAATTGTGATTGCAAGCAGCTCCTCTTACAACATGAAGTATACTACAAAGAATCCTACATTCAGGTTCGTGCTACATGGAGTCCTTCAGTTCCATTCTTGTGGCATTCTGGCCATGATTGCTGAAATGTTATAGCAGGAGTTTCTTCCACTTTGAAGTAGGTAACAAAGTACAAATAAAATATAAGCTCATAAATAGGTATATCATAGTTTTTAAAAATAAAAATCTGACCAGATTCCTTCTCAGTCCTACCTAAATTTTAAGCATGGCAGAAATAGGTGTGAACTCAAAATTTAAAATTATTTTCATATAATACCAGAGAGATTAAAATAGCTTAGGGGGATGTGTTACTCAAGAAAAAAGATGGAGAATGTTGAACAGATAGTCAATGAACAATGCTTAGATTATTAAATAACACATCAACTCAACGTGTTTCACATACAATATTTAAGACATCTTGTAGAACTGGTTTTCTTTCATGTTCAATTTCAAACACTTCTTGTTCTATTATGCTGTCTATCAAATTAATAAACGAACTCATGATTATGCACTTAGTTATATACTTTACTAAGATATGTTGATATCCTAGAATTTCCAGATTTTCTATAATACAAATAAATGAGGAAAGGGCAGTGTCTAAAGTCTGATAGATAGTTGGTAAACATTTGGTTGTAAAAAAAGTTATATATATATACATATATATCAGTAGTAATTCACAATATTAAGCTATTGATATCCACGGTGGAATTTCTGATCACTTCTCGGGGATGAATTTCAGTGATCTTCAGTTTGTAGCTTCTTGCTGTTCACTGACGAGAAACAAGTTGAATTAATTATGCAAATTGATGTAATCATATGGAACTGATTTTGAGTACTTCACTGCAGTCTTGTGCATCATCACCAGGTCTGGCTGTTTTTCTGATAGACATAAGAATTCAGATCCATACAAAAGATTGAGCTTAATTGTATTTAACTTTAAACAATTATTAAACAATTATTATTTCAAGCTATATACATCCACTCTTATATTAAAGTGTTACGACTTTACCCACACATAAAAGTGACCTCTTCTTTTGACAGGTTTGGGATGAATGCAAAAGTTGTGCACTTTCTGGGCAGAGTGAAACCATGGAATTATACGTATGACTCCAAAGCAAAAAGTGTCAAAGAAGACACTCAAGATCCCACAATGATTCATCCAGAGTTCCTCAATATGTGGTGGGACACTTTTGTCACAAATATCTTACCATTATTACAGCAGCATGGTGTAATCAAAGATACGGCTACTGGTGTAAAGGCGGTATGTCTCATAAATGGACATTCTCTACTTTAATGTGGGATGTAGAAAAGATTTTTTTGGCTTGGAATTGAGTTGGTTTGAAGCTAGCATGTTTGCTACAAAAACAACTTGCAGCTGTGCATTAGCTAGTGAGCTGACTAGTCATAAGTATTGCAACATTTTGTCTGCTCCCCATAAATGCAGCACATTGATATGCTTCCTGTTAGAGGACCAAATAATAGTTGAAGTTCTAGACTGTTCTTAAGGGGCTATGGGTAACCAAAACAAACATGGACAGGCCTGGATTTATGACTTTACTAACCAGATTGTTAAAACAGGTGTTTGGAGAATGAGAACATAAGTCTTTATCCTACAACAGAGAAAGTTTGAGCAGGAATGGAGGTTATAGATTCCAGAGGTCAATTTTCAAGGGAAAAGAAATCTCTTAAATAAATTTACAAGCCCCTTATCTCCTGAATCTTTGCTATCTTTAGTCAAATCATGCTTCCCTATCATCCTAAATATAGTTAGCAATGACTTCTTTGAAACGCTGCTGACATGCCCCTAAAATCTGCTATTTTTTTCCAGAGCTCATAGGAAATGTTATAGAGCAAAGAAATAATGCAGAGAGATACTTTTCCCATCTTGATCATCCACCCATATAAGAGTGTATCTTCCAATATAAATGTAGCATATACCTCATTTCAATGCTAGAATATGAAGAAAAGAATGCCAAATGACTTTTCAAGGCACTTTAGGACAGGAAGTACATACATTAAAATAGTGTCAAATGTTTTGTGCAAGTTCAGACTCATCAACATCATTGGTATTCTGCACTCCCCACCACCATCTTTCCCATCATTCTATCTACCCCAGATAGAATGGTTGCATACTTTCATCCAACAGAACTTTGAAGAAGCCTACAAGGAATCACAATGGATTTGCATACTTTGTAAATCTATACAGCCGGTTTGAAGAATTTCCTTGAAGCATTCGTGATTCCTCTACATTTCTTCACAGATTAAGCATATCCTAGAGCACTGTTAAATTTCAGCAGGCACCATTTAACTCTTGCATTTTTAAAGCAACTTTAAATGACAAGAGTTCTATTAATTCTCATTAAATGTTGATTCAGATTGGAATATGCACTTAGGCTTCTCAAGGTTTCATATCCTGCACTATGCTTGGCATCTAGTTATTTGTCTTAAGAGAAAATTTCTAGTAAATTGCATTCAGTAAACAGACCATGGAGAAATGCCTGCAGGGGCACATCTGCTGTCTATTATAAACTGCTGTCTCTGATAAATTGAGGGTGAATGAAGTGTGGTATTGTGCCAACTGCCTTAAAATTTGTGTTACAAGTTTTACAATAGTGCACCTACAAAATTTGTGGTTTTTTTTACTGATGTTTTTAACTTATCTTGCCAGTTAAAATAACTTGGTTCTGCCTTTTCATGCATTCAGACTAGTCATGCAATATTGATTACTTGGGCTTGATATACAGAAAACACAATATATTCTTAGCCCTGTGACTAAACATACTGATCTATTCTTGAGCTATGCTTTCTGTTGTCTGTATTTCAACTTTCTAATGAACTATTTGCAGCTGTCGGGCTTGGTCTATACACTGGCTTTCTCTTGTGGCTTCTGTAGAGAGGTATGAATAACTTAAACATAACTACCTGTCTGCTATTTCATTGACCCAGATACTCTTTTTATTTATGTATTCATAGCTCTTTAAATTGCATAAATGGTGCTTGCTGCTTTGCATGGTATCTCATTGGTTTTCTTACCTTCTGCTTGGTTACTTTATGCGTATACCTTTTTGTAGTGTGTAATTGTGCTTCTCCCACTTATCTTTCATTTCTTTTTAGGAAGAGGTAACAGAGGCAGTGTCCCACCTGTCACTTTCAGCAGCAGCAATGCCACATTTGCCACCATCACCACCAACTATGTCCTCAGAAGAACGTAAAGAAAAATGGGAGCAAGGTCAGGCTGACTACATGGGAGCAGACAGCTTTGATAACATCAAGAAAAAACTTGACACCTACCTCCAGTAAAAGCACTTGTATTTGCTCCCCCAAATATCAGCAATACAAGGACTTGTTTCAGAACTGTAGCAACTAGAAAAGTCAGCTAGGGTCAGTTAAGTTTGCCAGAAGCATTGCCACTGCTCAACTGAAGGCTTCTGGTAATGCTGCAGGTAAGAACTGAGCAAAAGCTATTTTAAGTATGAATTCCTGTGCCAATCATGTGTCCAACAGTCAGATCTTTTTCTTTTGCTCAAAAACTCATGAATATGCCTGCAAAGAACCCAAGAACAAGGACACTGCACTGGCCTGAAACATACTACTTAGACCTAAAAGACTGTGCATTACCTCTCCTTCCTTTCATACATGCACACCAATATGTTCTGCTTGCTACAATAAAATAATGGCTAGAGATTCAGGCAGCTATAACGGAAGAGCCTTACAATATTAGCATATGTATATGCAACTTGGTAACTGTAAAGTTACCTTTCTGCCAGTTCCAGCCATTTCTGACCAGATTTCTATGCACAAAACTACAGCATGGCAAATGCTTTTGTTCAGGTTCTCTGTATGACTGAGACAAGTAAATCTGTGAACTGTAATGGCACTCAAAGTACAAAATAAAAGCATTGTTGAAAGTTGTCAACCCACCAAGTGGCAATAAAATCTGTGACCCTCTGAAGTCTCTTACTTAGCATTTGTAATCTGTATGAACACATTTTTCAAATCAATACAACTGAGGATTTTCTTAAAAGTTGATCTGGTGTAAGTCTGCTTTCCATTGACGTGTGTGTTGCATTTAAAAGAAGCTGCTAAAGGCCACAGACGATGTGTACATTAATTGAAAGCTCATCTGGAACACACTTTGGAGATGGGAAGGAAATAAAAAGAAGATAATGCTGTCATAAGACGGTGTCAGAACTTCTGACTTTACAAGCTGGACAGTTCTACACACTTTTTAAGCATATCTACATTAATTTTAAAACACCCTAATAACCTTTAGTAAATTATTATCCTCAATTATTAGAATACTTGACAGATTAATACTTTTGAATGGCTGAAACCTCTGCTCCACAGTGTGCTGACAATGATTTAATAGGAAATATTGATATTATTGAATAGTATTCCATCAATCGTACATGCAAGATGCATGGGTAGAACAGCAGTAAACCTCTAGATGGGAGACTTGTATTTCCTCTTATAAGCTGGAGGAAAACAAAGGCAAGTTACTAAATTAGGTGAAATTTGTTTATTTTCATTATAGGAATGTAACCAATTACCAATTATCTTCTATTTTCCAAATTCCAAGAGCCAAAATATCCTACCTCTGAGAGTTAAGCAACATAAATTCTGGGGATTTTCTGAAGTATTTGAATGGGAAGAGCATTTAAAAAATGAGTCCTATCAAAGACACTGACTAAAGATGGAATTGCTGTTTTATTTTAGAAAATTTATATTGCCGCCTGCTCACATGGCGACTCAAGGTGGCTTGCACGGATATAAAAACCATAGAAAAAACGAGAAAAATATAGTAAAATAACAGACCCGACAACACACATTCATACAAGCTATTTAATGGGCTCCATCCCACTCTAGGTTCCCCAGGCCCACTGACAGAACCATGTCTTCAGCACCTTCCAACAGTGTTAGAGTGGGGGACAGTCTAATATGTGCAGGAATGATGTTCCAGAGAGGAGTCGCCACGGAGAAGGCCCTTTTCCTAGGTCCCGCCAGATGTATCTCTCTAGCAGATGAGACTCGCAACATTGCCTCCCTGCTCTAGTGGGTCAGGTAGATATGACCAGCAAGAGACGGTCCCTCAGATATCACTGTTTTGAAGTTTTACTAATTTTACTATTTTGGGGGGAAAGTATCCTGCACAGATGTTAAGGTTAAAAGAATATAGCGCATTACTATTATCATTTTAGAGATGGAAACATTGATGTAGTCTTGAAATATATGAAAGTGGGCATTCCAGGGATAATGAGTTAAGTGAAATGGTGCCCATTCAGTCAAGTCACTGCAATTAATGTCCATAGACAGCTCTTTTCTCCTTCAAAATTTTGTACACCAGCTTTGTACACCAGCTTTGAAGTGTCAAGACTTTTCAACTGTGGAGAAAATCCAGAGATAGAAGAAAGCTTGTGTCTTCTAACATTAATTCTATACACATAAATGGTGGCATACAGGGAATTTTAAATCTTTCTGAACTCTAGTAAAGTCTCATCAATTTCAAAAGCCTGAATAACCCTAAAGTCTAACACATCCAGAAATAACAAAAAATAAGTATCTGGTCGGCAGTCCAAAGTCTTGATAAAATTTTTATTTGTCTAGAAATCAAACTAGAAATACACAATTGTTTTACATTACTATTGACAGCAGAAAAACAGTTTAAATGATTCCTTATTTTTCAATAAACACAAACCAAATGCAGGCATAAAGGAAGTTTATAGGCCTGATATTTTACGTAAGTCTGCGTTCAGTTGAACGCATTTTGAATCCCTATTCAGATCTTCTAACTTGGGAAAACATGGGGCAAAACTGACAGGAACGCCATTGCTGGCATATGCACTTTTCTTCATTTTTTTCCAATATACATTTGTAAGCCTTATTGTATTTAGTTGCTAATATATAATGAATACAAAACATAACATTAACTCCAGTGTGCAAAAGTTACATAAGTTACAAGTTAACTTGCAACAAACGTAGATACAATCCAAGCAAAAAAAATTACAACTCAAGTGTTTACATAAAAAAAGAAATTGACACCATTTGACAACTGTATACATTCAACTGTAATAAAGCTTTTCTCTTAATATAGAAACTGAACATTTAGACTTCTGTTTACTACACTAAAGTTTGTGTAGTACTACTCTGGACCATTTGCCCAATATGAGTACGTATATTAATGATTCCTCATTTGCTGTTTGCGAAAATAGCTTGCAGTTATTAGAAAAATTATCTTCCAGTATTAAGTTGCCTGAACATATAACATCAACTTATTTTAAAAGCTTAATTTGTTCCAATATTTTAAATTACATATCCATCAGACTCCTTATTTCATTCATTTTTGTTTCACCGGTAGAAGGTTTTTTTGTTCCAAAGGCTCCAGCTGCAAGTTCTCTCTTCTTGTTCTGGATTTTAAGCATATTTTCTTCCACAGAATTCTTTACGATAAACTAGAACCATTTTTTTAAATGTAAAGCAAAACAAACAAAAATAACTACCATTATAAAGCTTATCTCAAAGCACTTGAAAAAGAATGATAAAATATAGATGTATTATCCTACAAAGTAGCAAGTAAACCAATATTAGAAGTTACTGAAAAAATATTATAATTTGTTTTCAAAAGAGCAACCATGTTATTTTTGGAGGTGCAGATTGTTATCAGCTCACCTTGGTGATGATAACATCCTGTTTCTGTCCAAGTCTATGACATCTGTCAAAGCACTGGTCCTCCGCAGCAGGATTCCATGCCTAAGTTGTACACAAAGAAATATGTATTCATATCTAAATTTCCACAGTACTTACTTGGCCCTGACAAACAATTTATTACATCTTATTTTAGAGTAACGCTAGGAATTTCACAGTATTTTTTATTTAAAATTACAACTTTAATAATAAAACCTAACACAAACTAACAAGAAAAAGGCACAGGAAAGAAAAAAATATAGAAATTACTGTATTTAAATAAATGACTTCCCCCTACATCACAGTAAGTATAAACAATTTCAGTAAGTTATCACCTTTTAAAATACAGTACAACAAATGAGTTCTTCTTCCCATATCGTAAACAACCATATCATATGCGATAAAAAAAACCCCTTAAAGTCTCAAAGTTTACTCCTGATAGTAAAACTCTTGGGATTTACCGAAGGGTTATCAGAGATTATAACATATCTAATTTATCCCTCATCAAATAAACCATATTATATTCCTTCCTTTTTAACAATCTTGATGTTTAATCTTTTCAAATAGTGTTTTAGAATGTGATTCTTTTCATATTTTCTGTGTGTGTGTGTGCGTGTGCACGCTTTAACGAGCCTCTTCTGTAAATCCAACATAGGAAAATTATCCACAGGTCACTCCCTTGGTTTGTTCTTTGTACTGTATATCCCTTTCAATTATTAAGGCATCAGCAGATTTCTTTTGTACGTTCAGTGTTGCATTTTTCCCTGTCATTTCTCTGCTTATTATTTTAAATCTAGGTTCAGATAAGTCTCAATCTTGTCAGGCAGAACTTCTTCCTCTCCATAAGACATTTTAAGCATTATGTAGAGACACAAACTCTCTTAAAATTAACTTTTTGATCCAATATGTCCAATGATAAAAAAAATTGTTTATTCCGAATTTAAGTGTTTTTCTCCTTTAATTGTAACCTTTCATTCATCTGATTCCCTCTACTGTCCATACCTCAAAGTCCCATCCTATCACTTAAAAAAAATAAAAAATAAAGTTTCTTATAATTAATTAAAAAAAAAAGTTTCAAATCCATCTGAACCCTTAATCCATTTGTAACTTTCTAACATTGAAGTTCTAATCACCCTTTCGCTGTTTATCCCCCCACCACAGGTTTTAAGTCCTTAACCTTAAAGCTTCTTTAAGTATTGATGTTTTCAGACTTGTCAATCCAAAGGTTCTTAATAGCTAAAAAGCAGTTAATAAGCAATTTTCAAAGTGATTAGAAAAGGAAGTATGTGAACCCAGTGTTGTTTTAAAAGTGCCAACAATGGTTTCACCTGATCTTGTCCTGGTCAAAACCACCAGGACTCCTGTCTTGCTGTCTCCTCGTAAGGAGCAGCTATCTGGAGCACTTATGGGCCATCTCCTTGTCCAGAAAGGAATTCTGAAGACCCAGTCTATTTGCAGGTTTCATTTGTTATGATTGTTGTTTCCACTTCTAAACCTTTAGCCATTTCTTCCCCAAAAACTTTTTTTTTTAAAAAAAGTTGTACATGCTTTTTATGTTTTATAGATAAAACACAATGCCTATTCTTATGTATATTACATCTTCTTACATTTCAATTTCAAGTAATTAACATTATTGGGGGCGGGGGGGGAGTGCGGCAGCAAACATTCCATTTCAAAAGTTGTGCTAATCAGAGAATTAATATAAGCACACATACAGTATATCATAAAGATAATAATTCAGGTTTTAATCCTAACACAGCCAAATTGATTAAAAGTTGCTCTCTTCTCCCCAATACAAGAAGTAACCTGCAAACAATTCCTCATTCCTGTTTAAGTGACTAAATAAGTTGTATTAAATGTCAGACTCATTGATCAGGGATTTTATACTTACAGGATCCATTAAAAATACCCGGGAAGCTGCTGTCAGATTCAAACCAACTCCACCCGCTTTCAGTGACAACAACATTACAGTTGGAAACCCAGTTTCATTGTTTTGGAACTTCTGGATTGCTTCTACTCTTTGTTTCTGGTTCATGGACCCATCAAAACGGACGAAGACAAATCCAGATTCCCTGAAAAAGCAAGAGCAGCATGTTATACAAGAGTCAGTTTATTTATATTCTAATCCTTGGAATGTTTTCATTTTAAAGTTTTTTCTAAGTCACATTTTATTATTATTAAAATACACATGCTACCCAACTGCCAGTGACTCTGGGCAAGGTTTTTTAATTTTTTATAAAGTTAAATTATTCTTGGATGATTTTATAAAAGAACGCATCTTACTTACTTTAATGGAGTTTCTATTACGGACAGAAATTTTGTGAACTGTGAAACAACTAAACTCTTAATAGCTGGATTTTGTTTTCTTAGCTCAATCAAAGCATGCATCAATGCATTGACCTGAAAGACAAAATAATTCTTTTTAATTTTTAAAATACTTTTTTTTTTTTTGCTTTTTCATTATCCATGAAGTCCATGCACACCTTCTGTCTTATTTGCCAACCTAATGTGATTTCATTTTCTACATCTGAATATCCTTGTAACTGAGGCAAATAACAAAAAATTAGATTTCCAAATTAATATTGAAATGATTTGAAGTCTGGACAGAAAGCTAGTTT
>JAOYMU010000002.1:37818115-37841031 GCA_025802295.1 Psammodynastes pulverulentus
CTGGGACCGCGGCCGATGAAATGCTCAGAAACCTGGTGGGCACATATCTACTAGAGGGACCCCTCCCTCTGGGCCCAACCAGGTCTCGGTGATACCTGCCAGGTCTGCGCCCTATAGAATGTATTTAAAAGAATGTGTTCCAAATATACAGTTGTTGTACAATAACTGTCACCTGTAATTAAAGAATAATTAAACTTCTTATGGAGCTCTGATCGGGAGAGAAAGAGACGAATGAAGCAAGGGGCAGTAGCTGCAATATAAAGACTCTAGAATTTCTATAGGATACCAGTGTGGAAGAGACCCTTGTAGACAGAGAAGTGGAGAGCTAACTAGAAAATAAGAGAAAAGGTACACTGGATTCTCCAAGCTATAGAGCAGGTGTGTCAAACTCACACCGTCGTGGTGGCATCACGTGACATATCGGGACTTCTTTCTGTTTCGTTAAACCGGGCGTGGGCGTGGCCAGTGCGTGACGCATCCGGCCCGCAGGCTGGGAGTTTTACAGCCCTGCTATAGAGAATTTGCTGAAATGTATTCTCCCCAGTTTCTTGCGCATTCAATGACAAGGGTTGAAACCAAAAACAGACTCAGTGGAACCTCAGCAGTCCAGATCAAGACATAAGAGTAAAGCTCGAAATAAAATAACCAAGGATATAAATGGGTATGGCAGCAGGAATTTGAGGTTTGCTCTTCTGCAGTCACATTAACAGTTTCAATAATCCTTCCAACCACAATGTACATATAATCAACTCCTTACTCAGGTAGTCTCTGATCCTTCCTTCTCTCTGAATAAAGTTTTCTAGCATAAGGAGCCAGCTCTCTTTCCTTCCCAACCAGGCACCATAGAAAGATGGGAAGCTGGTTTATGCAGGCCTGGTAAGGATAATCAAGCAGGTGTTTTCTCTGCATGCTTCCCTTTGTCCTCTTCTGGCATCTACTGTCTCCCTCAATCTTCTCCCAGTTCTCCTCTCCCACAGTTGCCCTTTCTCCAGATGAGCACTGAGTCTCCAGACATTCAAAGTCTGGTGCTGTGCCTTATTCACAAGAGTGCTGGTGTTTCCCTTCAGCACAGTGTCCTTCAAAAACTTCTGCTTTAAACACTGTGTCCTCACACACACACACACACACACACACACCACTGGAACTACTTGGCTGATAAAATACTTTGGATCAATATGAAAATATCCTAGTCTTAAACAAGGAAAACTGTTCTAGACCAAGCAAAATAGTTATTGCTGGCTATTCTTTTAAAGACTAATATAAAGTAGCAAAGGGAAAGGAAGACTTAATATTAATCAAAATCAAATTTGTAGTTGCTTCAATTCTGTACTGTCTTAGTCAATCTTGCAGTTCTTAAAGATGAAAACCTCAGTGAGAGCTGTAACTTTTAAATCTTTAAGTTCAGAAACTTCATGTCAAGATAAGTTGCTCATTTTTCCCCCCATTTTGGTGTCACTTTCCGATCTAATATGTCTATTGTGTTCTTTCTGCAGTCTCTCTTATGCAGTCCATCATTCAGCATATCCTCCATTCTCCCATTTGTGAAGAATATTCCAGAAGATTCTATTTCTGGTCTGAGCATACATGTTCTTTGTGATACATGTTTAGGACAGCACGAAGCAGCTATTGACAAACTTCTGGATAGGTGCCCTGAAGCTGTCATACCTTATGCCCAGCATGAGCTGAGGGATGAACATCAGGTGAGTGTTAATAATCATAGCTCTCTATCACTTTTTTCCTGTTCTTCTAAAACCCAAACCATTGCAGTTTCATTTTAGTAGTTTCACAGGATCATTTTACAGTTCCTCATATGAAATTTTATTGTACCATATCTAGTCAATGGTTTTAAAACTCTGAGCAAAGTGACCCCGTTATATTGAATGTGGGAAGTGCTTAACTTCTATTTTGTTAAACTGGTGAAATGGGCATACTTACCAGAACACATGGTGCAAAATTTTGAAGGTTATAAAGTATTTTTTATTGTTTCCTCAATGTAGTTTCCCCAGCCAGGCATTTGCTTGCCTTGTCATATCTCATACTTAAAGTAATTGTGTTCTCCTGAAATATAAACACATGTCTTTGATACTTGTTGGCTATATAAATTGTGCAGGAGTTTCTTAACAATAACCATAAATGTAGGATATGCTGACAATAGATCATAGATGTGTTTGGAAATATATTGGGTTACTAACCCTGTGTGTGCATTTTAAGAATCAGCAAGGAGACTTGTGTGTTCTAACCTTGCCCAACCTCAGTTGTTTTGAGTCCATAACTTCCTAACCAGTAGAACCAGCAAGCCATCAGATTGAAAAAGACTAGTCCAGGCAATGCTCACTGTTATGTTCATAGTTACACTTGTTTTCTCCTACAGTACATGCTTGACAAACAAATAAATAAATAAATAAAATAATTGTGAGGGGTCCTTGCTTGTTTTCTTGCAGATGTTTCATTACCCAAACTAGGTAACATCATCAGTGCTAGTCCTTGTATTTATTCCATTTAAACAGACAGTGTCTTTT
Source organism: Psammodynastes pulverulentus (assembly GCA_025802295.1). NCBI lineage: Eukaryota > Metazoa > Chordata > Lepidosauria > Squamata > Psammodynastidae > Psammodynastes > Psammodynastes pulverulentus. The sequence continues at coordinate 37,820,635 of JAOYMU010000002.1, forward strand.
CAGACCCTCAGAATAACTACCCTGAGGTTCTGAATTAATCCAATAATTTAGGTAGGAGACAAGATGATGAATAATATTCAGAACGTGAGTCTTCAGGAGTTATCACAGGCCGTTGAATGTCGCTCTCCTTCCCCTGTGCTCTTTGGTACTTCAAATGGCACTGCAGGAAGCTGAGATTCCACTTCATTGGTTGATAGATCTTGAACCACTCCTGAACAAATCACATCTTGGACACAGATGTGTCCAAGGAACAGCAAGTCTAGCATATTTAAAAGTTTGCTATTGAACATGCTCACTGCCATGCTTTTATGAGTAAATAGCAGCTACAGTAGAAGAGTTGTATTCCTTTAAGAATAACACTCTTGATTTTCTACCTGGATCTTGTTTTTTGGTTGTCTTTAGGCTTTATGGTGGAACAAACTTCTTCCTGAACTCTGTAAACGAACCAGACATGTTGATGAAAACTACCCTGTATTTCTGTCATCACTGCAAGGTAACAAAATGAGTTTTTATAGCACAGCAGAAATGTAGAGCTTTTGCAGTAACATAGAATAGCCCAGGGGTGTCAAACTTGATTTCATTGAGGTCTGCATCAAGGCTGTGTTTGACCTCGTAGGACCTGGCGGGAGGCATGGCCATGGCCATGGCACGGGACTCGGGGGCATCTGTGGTGACCAAGTGGTGGCAGGACTTCCCTGAGACCCTCCCTCTAATCTTCCTTCCTTCCATCCTTCCTTCCTTCCCTCTTCCTTCTCCTTTCTTCTTCCTTCCCCTCTTTCCTTATTTTTCCTTCCTTGCTCTCTTCCTATCTTTCCTTTTTTTTGTGTGTCTTTCCTTTTTCCTTTCTCCTTTCCTGTCCCTTCTTGCATGCTCAAATGCAAAGGGGGAAATATTTCTCCTTTTAGTTTGTTTTTAGTTTGTTTTGATAACCCTTTACCAGCGAAAACAGAGCCCCCCATGCTCCATTTTTGACCTGGATGGCTTCCTGAAGCCCTTTGCCAGCGAGAACAGAGCCCCCCACATCCTATTTTTGGCTTGGATGGCTTCCTGCAGTCCTTTGCCAGCAAAAACTGATTCCCCCACATCCTATTTTTGGCCTGGATGGCTTCCTGCAACCCTCTGCCAGAAAACACAGAGTCTATGGGGGGGGCATGCATCCCCCGAGCGTGGCACCGTGGGCTGGTCCTTTGTTGTTTCCAGGCTGGCCCCACAGGCCAGATCTAAGCATCGCGTGGGCTGGATCCAGCCAAATTGAGTTTGACATCCCGGAATAGCCTTTGGTTCTCGAGAGGATTTTGTGGAATGTTTACACTTTAGTGACTAAATTGAAGAACTGGATTCAGTGCAAACCACAAATTTTTTGTTAGATACAGATCACAAGCAACAATCTTCAAGGAACAATGTTTGCTCAATCATTTATTAATTAAAATTTTACATCACCCATCTTATCTATATTAAAAGTTGGTGGAGATATAGGTAGTACTCAACTTATGCCACAATTGGAACCAGAATTTTGGTTGTTAAACTGTGCAGTTGTTAAATGAATGCTCCCAATTTTGCTTTCTTTTTTGCCATAATTGTTAAGCAAATCAGTATAGTTTTTAAGCAAATCAGTACAGTTCTTTAGTGAATCCGGCTTCCTGCCCCCATTAACTTTCCCAGAAGATGGCTGGGAAGGTCACAAATGGCAGTCAGGACGCTATAAATACATCTTAGTTGCCAAGCTCTCAAATTTTGATCACTTGATTGATGCTATGGCTGTTATAAGTAGAAGGATCTGTTGTAAATCACTTTTTTCAGTGCTGTTATAACTTCAAGTGATCATTAAATGAATGGTTGTAAGACGAGAACTAGCTTTACTTAGGGGTATTAAACACGATGTTTGTATCCTTTTTGTCCAGAAACATTATCAGTCATTGCCACCGCACTGGAATTGAGAGACTTCCTTAATGTTTTACCTGAAGATGGGAATGCAGCGTTCTTCTTGCCCCACTTGCTTCAGTGCAGCAGAAGATTGGTGACTTAAACATAAGGAGAAGCATCTGCTATCTTGGATTGGTCTTATGGGGTGCAAAGTTACGCAAAGGAACAAAGCATCATGATGCAACTATTAACACTTTAAATGCTGGATACTCCAGGCATATTCCCATGTACATGGGAAGAGTAGGGTCTCTAAAGATTGTCATATGATCTGTGGTAGCAGTACTGTACAGGTAAACTGGTGATTCTCAGCCTCGGCACCATGAAGATATCTGGACTTCAACTCCTAGAGCTCAGAAACACTGAGCTAAACAGATAGGGGAGATGTTGGTAATATGCACCCCCACTCCTAGCCTCTTCTATATTAAACTTTGAAGCTTCCCAAATAGCACTTCAAAAAAGCAACAATGACTCTAAATTATTTTGGTGAGAGACAAAATAGAATGAGTGCATTAAGCCTACATAAAAGTAAATCTTGCCCCTCGAACAAGTGATAACTGGGCCAAAACTTTCTTCCCTATTCTCCCCCTGTCCTAACATCTTATCCTTGCTGCTTGGGATAGGTTTTAGAAAAGTTTCATCATTCTAAACTGCTGGTGGTGCATGTGAACTGACTAGAAATCACATAAAGTAAGTTGCGAAGGGGTCTCTAAGTAAATATTTAGTTCATAAAATGCAATTGTCATAAAGGGCTTTTCCCTAAACATCAATCATAAGTGTACTATTTAACTTATTCAATAGAAATATTTGTTTGTCACAGCTGCTAGGGCAGAGAAAAGAATAATTTCACAAGAATTCTAAGAAGAGCCAGAAGTTTCAGCAGATTAGCTCCCATGCAGACTATTTGTGCTGCAAACAATCAGCTTCAAGTTTTCTAAAATGGAATTAGATTAGAAACCAGATTATGGAGGCAATTTATAAAATTGGTCTAGAAAGTATCACAGAGTCCCAACATTAACAAAGGTTGCTACTACTTCTGCCTTTAATTTTTCCCCATCTCTGCAGTTGTAATATGAGTCAGATCTCATTTTTTCATATTCATATTACATTTTGAAGAACCTTCAAGACTAATTGAATGATTTTTTAAAGAGACATTTAAAAATGCTAACAGAAAAGTTGTGGAATTGGAAATAGAAAATAACAATCTATCAATCATAACTAAGATAGACTTCCATACAAAAACTTCTCTCTAGATTTATTTTGATTATCAGTAGGGATTGGAAAAAAAAATCTCAATATTTCGAGTAATGATGCTTATCACAGTAGAACCATTTTTCCAATTTAAGAATTCGGCTGAAGTTCATAATTTCATTTGTCTGTTGTAGCTGCTGTAAATGATAAAAAGTGAAAGTCAGTGGCTTTCAAAAGTACATTTAGTTTTAGCTAATACATACTTTAATATTATTAATATAGCCACAAAGTAGATATGTTGTTCATTTTTCCCCTTTCATTCATATAAAAAGGACTAGAATTTTAAGAAACTAGTGTTTTAAAAGTATTTGTTTATGCTAAAACTAGGCAAGGTGGTATACTGCAAATATTTTATGTGTAATTCCCATAAAACCCAGTAGCATGGCTTTCCATTATAAGCTCTGTAGTCCAAAACTCCTCGTGAATATCAGGAGTTCATCAGGTTTCATATACAGTGTAGATTATGAAACCTGACTTTGTGAATAGGTTCAAAGAGAAGACATCTATTTCTTTGCAGGCACCAGTTTAACTAGCAAGCTTTAGCCAGGTCTGCTATTTCAAGACATGGGGTACTACATTTGTATTACTTATTTTCATAGTTTCACTCCTTTTCAAAATGGCAATGGAAACAAACTTAAGATAGATATGTGATAGGTAGAATGTGTGAGACTGTGTGTGTGAATAAAGAAAACAGAGATCCAAATTTCTTCCAATAGAATAAAACAAATACAAATATGCAAATATTAAAGAGATACAGTTTATCAGCACTATGAGATTAAAAACTGTACCAGTTTACTTGAACAAACATACACTTTCATTAGAGAGAGAAGGGTCGCAATGCTTAAAATGTTGGACTTGAACTGGAGACTCCCAACTTAAAACCCCTATTTGATTTCTGTAGTTTGTTATGGGAGATAAAATTCAGGGAATCCAGAAAAAGAAGTTGGATAAATAAAATTATATTATTCCTTTCACTGGTCATTTTATGGGTCAATTTTTCCCAGCCACCTTGATGTCATCCTTAAAATACCTGTCTGGCACTGCATTGGCTGTATTGCATATAGATTCTAGGAGATTACTTTCAAAGCTGAATAGCAGGTGGAAAAACTGTTGCATCTCATAGTTTTTTCTCCTTCAAGCAAATTAATATTTACCTTTAATTTGGGAGCACAGAGTAAGTAGTTTCCATGCCAGCATGGATGTGGTCAGTCACATGACAGTGCAGTAGCCATGTCCCAGGATATTTTGGCCACATCTCAACAGTTTGAAATGTCCCAGGGAACAGATCATAAACATCTCCTCGGAAAGTTCTGTTGTACTTTTGGAGAGAGAGAAAATAACCAATCATATATTTGTGTAGTTCTTCTAATACTAATTATTTGATTGAAAGAATGCAACAACATGAATAAAGGGCATCATAACATTTTAAATATTTTAACATATAAGCACTTTCTAACTTAAGAAAACTCAAACACTTAAACCTCTATGATTACAGACCTTCAATTACTACCGTACTTAAAGCCAATTAATATTAGTAGAAAGTGGACCAAAGTGAAACCTGTTCTATCCTCAAGGGAAAAATAACATTGCAGATATAGCAGTTGGATTGTTGGGAAAATACTAGACAGTGGCACTATTTATTTCATGCATTTGTCAAAAAATTGCTTTCAATTGAATCAGTATACAGAGTATACAATTTCCAAATTTACCTTGGATGTTAGGGCACTTATTAGACAACATGCATCCTTACCAGGCAAATAAAATAGAATATATTTTGCTCCACTGCTAAAATCACAAAGGGAGGAAAGAGAAAGAAATGTAAAACTGAAGAATAAAGTCTGGGCTTCAGTTCCTTAGCTGGAAACTATAAAACAATGGCCAGCCAAAATGGGCAGACTTAGTTTAATTGAGTTACCTGACTTAAGAAAGCTTTGCGTGTTCAGTTGTCCTACACACTGCTTTATCTCTTAGCTAAGTATGCACCTTCTTTTTAATTCTATCTTTAAAAATTGCTTATTTTTACCTTGTAATCGAAGCTATGGCCATGGAAATGTGCTGTGTGCATATCAACTTCATTCCCCATTCCTAACAAGTACCAGTTTACTTTGTCTCCAACACGCATTGTAAGACCATGCAAGTTTCCAAACACTTTTCCGTTAATGGCTGAAGGAAAAAAATATTTGTTATAGAAGTGCTGTTTATTTCCAGATATTGAGCTACACATCAATCTAATAAATTTACTACAAATACCAACCCTTATCAAAATCTTAACAGAAATCATTGCCCAAGATAATTAGAAGTGGTCCACTAACTCAAATTGAGCTCAAAGAACAAAGCAATCTAAGAATCCTTCTAATTACCCTTGGACAATCCTCATGATGTGCATTCAAGAATCAATGGTTATTTTCCCTCAATTATAGAGTTTTGTCTCTGATATCAATAGACTGAGCTTAGTATAGTTGGCACCATAGTGTTTATATGGTGTTTATGTCAGGACAATTTTCCCAGTGGGCCACATAGGGAAACCAAAACCTGTGGAGGGCTACTGCCTTCCTCAGGCTAAACAAGTTCACTGATATCTTTATGTTCTCTACCACAATCTTACAAATACTACAGTTTTCCACTGCTAATGGTGTGGGGAGGGCATCCATGGGTGTGACAGAATACAAAAATGCATTTTTGCCCATTTATGCATTATGCAGTGCCACTTTAACTGATGTGAGGTAATTGTTATTCCAAAATACTGGAATTCTATATCCAAGCATACCATGCATTTTATTGCTTTCAATGAATTCCTCATTTTCCTTGTTTACATCTCCTGGATTGGCGGAATACAACTTGATATTTTCATCCAAGTACCATGATTCATTTTCATCAAATACCAGAAAAAGAAGAGCAAACTGCAGAAGTTTGGGCTGTGGAAGTAGAGGAAAAACTTCCTTGCGACAGACAACAAGTGTTCCTATTAATCCACTATTGAGGTCCTGAAATAAAATAATAATAATAATCACCTTGTACCATCACTAGGACAGTATGTCTAAATAGCCACATGTATATATTGCTTTTCATTGAGCTTATGGAACCTATACATGATTTAATGTGAATCCAACCTTTTATATTAACATTCATTTTAAATAGAAATGTGTTTCCTGGTAACAATTGTGGTATTTTTAAGTTGCCCCTCTCACAAAATCAAGTAATGTATATTAGAGCATTTCCAAATATCGATCCCAAAATAACATTCTCTCACAAACAGCTGAACTGGAATTTCCCTAGACGCCTGGTAATTCTGAGATATGATATATAGGATACACAGGGCTTTTTTTCGGCGCCGAAAGGTGCCGGAACGCACCCCCCCATCGCGCTAAAAAAACCCGGAAGTGGTAGTGCGCGGTTGGTGGGGACGGAGCATGTGATACGTGCTCCGAAAAGGTGCCAGAATGGCGTTCCGCCGAGCTCTGGCTCAAAAAAAGCCCTGAGGATACATATGATCATTTGAGTCTAGTCATTATTTCTTGAGTGAGCACTCTGGATTTATTTGTTTAAGATTGGTTACTATACCTGGGATCAATAGTTGACCTCAATATTTAAAAGTAGTCCTATTTTTTTTGTTGTGTTCCTTGGCTCACATTACATCAGCTTGCAGATCATTTGAATGTTTAGCTATCGAAAATAGAGTAATCAGCACAGAGTCTCCATCTCTCCTGTTAGAAAAAGTCTCCACTCCAGAATCAATGAGATGTCCAGCTGCCTTTGTTAATCTTCCAGTTATTACAAAATTATAGAAAGTTGTACTTGCTAATGTACCTAAAATATTGAGCTACAGCAGTGGTGGTATTCAAATTTTTTTACTACTGGTTCTGTGGGCGTGGTGTGGCTTGGTGGACGTGGCTTGGTGGGCATGGCAGGGGAAGGATGCTGTAAAATCTCCATTCCCTCCCCATCCCACTAACCTGATTTCCAGCTCTGTTCTCCTGTGCAGGGCAACAAAAGAAGACTCAGCCGATCAGCTGGGATTCTGATCAGCTGGGACTCGGGAGGCAGCAAATAGATGGGGCGGGGCCAACCAGAGGTGGTATTTACCGGTTCTCTGAACTCAAAATTTCCGCTACCAGTTCTCTGGAACCTGTCAGAACTGGCTGAATACCACCTCTGAGCTACAGTAGAAATACAATCTCCCAGAGAAGAGAACAACTTTAACCATTGTCACTATGAGTTTACCTTGACTCTATCCACAGTGGAATAATATGCCCAGGGAATGCAGGTAGAATCTCTTTCCTCAGGACCAGATCTTGCTGGGATTTTCCAGATATACTCCTCGGTTTCACCTGAATGAAACATACATTGTAGACATGGAATTATTTTTACAGCTTGTTTTTTCCTTTTTAATCCATGTTTTAAAAACGAACAATGGAAATACTTTTTATATAATTTTGTAATCTTACGCTAGTAGAGAAAAGTTTTGCAATATAAGCTAAATAAAAGGAGCAAGTGCTTTCTGTTTTACTGTTCATACTTTTTTGAGTTTCCTCTCACACAAAACAGGATGGACTTTCTACTATTTCCCTTCGTCTTTCTGTAACACCGTCTGCAATCACAAATTTGAAAGTACTTATTCAAAATTAATTTTCTTAAAACAAAGCCGAAACCTATGATTTAGTCACTTTAGGACAATGATATTTTAAAGGTATATTATTTTCTGGAGTCCTAGCTCGGATAAAGTCCCATTGAATCCATGTGGCTATTTCTCCTGAATGGATAGATGGATGTACAGTATGTACATTGTACATTAAAAATAATATAAATATGGACACTATTTTTCCCTTTCGAATAACAATAACGAATCAGATCTGTGCTTTTGAATAGATATCAAGGACAAGCTGCACAGAACAGCATTAACATTTGGCTCATATATTTTGCATTTAGGTATGCAAATATAATGTTAAAAAAACCCTATAAATTATCTTTCCATGAAAACTCAATAAACTCCAAATCCAAATTTTTATAAACCGTTACAATTGATGCCAAAATGGAATTGACAGAATTATACGATTATGATACTTCAGTCTTTCAACTGCAAGTTCACTTATAACTAACCAAGGGTTGAACTAACAAGATCATCAAACAACATAGGCTACAAAGAGGACTTAATAAAAACATTCTGGAAGAAGACAATGCAACAGTTTTATAATGTCCAGAAAATAATATGGACTTATTCACAAAGTCACAAGGAGCCTAGGTCAAGTTAAAAGTGTAACCTTTTCAACATCCATTTTTTTCTTTTTTATTATCAACTCAGGACTGACATAATGAATTACTGTACCTGGATTTGTTTCTGTTACAAGTGGATTCTCAGTTTTTATTCCTTGTGCATGGATAGAATAATGCCTAGAGGCCGTGTTCTTGAAAATAATTCTAATTATATCTCCAACTTGTGTAAGAATCAGAGGACCTTTGAAGAGGTAAAAATAAGTATATAAAAATATAAAGTAAAAGGAAGGTATAAAGCTACACAATTATTTAAGAGATCAAAATTTAAAGGACTCTAGGGTGCGGTGCTCATGTCCGAAGAGCCAGTGCTGTCCGAAGATGTCTCCATGGTCATGTGGCTGGCATGACTAAACGCCGAAGGCACAGGGAACGCTGTTACCTTCCCACCAAAGGTGGTCCCTATTTTTCTACTTGTATTTTTTACATGCTTTCAAACTGCTAAACTGCCAACCTTTCAATCGACAAGCTCAGCGTCTTAGCCACTGAGCCACCACGTCCCTCTAGTTGAAGCTTACATAATTCCAATCCTGATTTAAACTTGCTGGTTAAATTTAACCACAGTTAGAAATTACATTCTAGTATATCTATTGATATCTATATAATCATATGAATTATGGTTACTTAAAACTACTATATGAAGTATTGAAACAGCTATTGGAAATGACATTTGGACCTTAGCTTGCTTTGGATTACTATAGTTTGTACATTTGGAATTTTGAGAGCATTATTTTGTGGGCATTATTCGGGGAGACATAAAATTTCTTCCATAAACAATCACAAAAGAAATCTGAAGAAGCAAGAAGCCTTTAAACATATGAAGGTAAATATTAAGTTCCTGGGACATCAGAACTGTATTTATCTGAAACTAGATATAGCACCCAATTTATTTATAATGTTGGCTTGATTTATACTTCAGCATTATAACTAAACTGAACCAACTATTTTTCCAGGACTTAGATTAATTATACTTAGCTTCAAATGAAGAGCCTCTGCCTTGTTCACTTCAGTGGCAGCTTTGGTTGATATGAAATTTAATCAAGATTTTATGCACACTAGTATTGCTTGAATATGACACATGTTTGGAATCTTCACAAAGCTCACAAGAGGATATTTATTCATAATTATATTAACATAAGTAAGCAAGTAGGTACAGATAGATAAGTCTTTGCACATATAAAAACAGCATTTGCTGCATTACTGACTTTGAAAGATGATGAGAATCTATTAGAATCAACCCAGGTGTCAGAATACCGAAATGAAATAAATAAATAAAAGGGTTCCATGTAGACATTGAAAATTTCTGGCTTGACCCATTGGTTCAATCCTGAAATCACTGCCTAAAATACAGTCATGCAAGATATTCCCACAAATGGTTATTTTGAAGATTGCACCATAAAATATGATACACTGTAATGTAAAGATCTAGATCTTTACTGAAATTCTTCAAGCCAATACCTAGGATTCCCAAATGTTCTTCCTCTTCATTCCGTTTTTTAGGGATTTTGAATGTTTGGTCAGTATATTCACGATAAACCACTTTCTTGTATTTTGACCCAATGAATTTATCTTCCTTGTTTAAGAATGGATTTCCTGGACTAAAAGAAAAAACGAAGTCAAATTTCACATATCCACACGTAAAGTTTTGTGCCCAACAAAATGTTAAGAATGCAGAATGCACCACATTGTTGCAATAGACCAACTCATCATTCCCTAACAAATTTGGATACATCATAGAAGAAAAGGTTTTCTAAGGTTTTATTTTTATTTTCATTAGTGCTGCCTTACCTTTCATCATGGAACTGATGCCTCTCTTGTTCCCATGTCCTGTTAGGTGAATAATCCCATTCAATTTCTATGGCTGCAATGTAGAAGGTCTTCTGATTAGTGTATTGCTCATCTTTTGCTGATGAACCACACCTCTTTACTTCATACCTCTGTCTCATACCACCTGTGTAGTGATCTGTTGTAAGGCAGGCCACTTCAAAAAGACCTGGAGAAAAAAAATAAGAAGCAACTAGTTGAAACAAGCAAATAAGGAAAAAAAATCCTCAGGCACATCCAAAAGATGCAATATCTCACCTACATTATAGCATCGTTTTCAAAATAGTAGATCGGTCTTCACCATCTGGTACCTAGGATAGTTGAGAATTTGGGGAGTTGCATCCCTTATATCTCCAGGCGGTGGCAGACTGATGCAGTATCAAGATGTAAGGGAGGCGGTGAAATATCATTCTGTGGTTCTAGGGCCCTTTGACTCACAACAAAACAGCTGCATCTTTTCATGTTTGGCAGAAAGAATCAGATATTTACTCACAACACAGTTAAAATTTCTCAAGAAACCAATTCAAAATCAGCTTGGTGGGCCTTAGTGTGCATCAAACTATTTCCTAGATATCTTCTGTTATTTTAACAAGATTAAAAAAAGTTAAAGGGTTAAAAAATAACTTTAAAAAGAGGTTATTTTTGTAAAAAAAAAAATTAATGTGATGGTGACTCTCCCCCTGTCACAAGTCATAATTCATATTTCAAGAAGACCCTGCATATTCCTCAAATATAATATTCTTTCTTTCAGCTATGTTGTGGACTCCATTAAGGGCCCATGGGGTTTGTGGAACTGCAATATAGATTTCTCAGAAAAGCTGTTCAATGGGAAATACAATGTTGGATTATGGATTAAGAGTGCAAGACAGGATCAGAGAATCAAATTTATGATTTGGAAATAGGGCATTCCACATTTGGGAACACCCTAGAAAAAGGTACACTTGGACCACCCCAATAATATCTGGGGAGGATTTTTATAAACAGTAAATGTGATTTTGTTGTTCACCTTGAGAGTCAGGCTTCATAACAGCTGTGGCAGACGTATGTGGGAAAAGATTAGCTGTATCCTTCCTAGTTCCTTTAGTCACAAAAGTATTTCCTGAAAAATATATTCCATGAATGTCAACCTCAGTTCCCAAGCTGATCAAATGCCAGGAAACTATCTGTCCAAGACACATCTCAAGGCCTTTCTGATTTCCATACATATATCCATTTATAGCTGAAAAAGAAAAAGCATGCAAATTAATAAATATATATATATATATATCCTATGTTATCCAATTAACAAAACAGCATAATCTACATGATCCTTTATCACCAGGATCCCCAATAGAAAATGAAATTGCAGGTGGCTTCAGTTAGTTTTTTTTTTTCTTTTTTGATCTCTGCTTTATTAGGTTTATTACACTAGGCTCCAAAAATCTATACAATCTTCAGTCAACAAAAAGAGAAATAGCAAACCTTATTTCTTACTGCTATTTAATAGTCATGTGGTTTTTTTACAGCCTAGATATGGTCATTTTACATATGTTCAATCCACAAAACCTTTCTCCTGCGTAAAGTATTGTGGAAATGAATGAGATAACATCCAGGCCGCTGTCTGAGAAATAAAAATATAATAACACCTAATGAACTACATGTAAAATCTCTGAGTTTCTTAATAGTGTCCTAAATATCAATTAAAGAATAACATAATAATGCTGTGATATTAACAATGATTGGAAATATTGTCCCTAGAAAAGTTAAATATTTCTTTTTTTAAAAAATAAAAAATGATATCAAATAGGGACTTATAATAAAGGACTACTAATTCTGTTCAAAATTCCAGGTATTAAATTCCATTCTCATTGCTCAAATCTTGTTTTTCTTTCTGTTTCTTGAACAATCATTCTACATCCTACTGTATGCCCACTGGGTATATTCATTCTCATAGAGCAATGCTGAGATTGAGATTTTGTGTAGGGAGAGGTTCTAGTGAGCAAATCTTAATTATGGCTTCTAATTCAAAGCACTACTTTTTGTTATGTTATTTTGAAATACCTTTTCAACGCAAACCATGACATGAAGTATAGTACCTAGGCAATGAGATGATTTAATTAAGTAACCGTCTCTATATTTTATATACATCTCCATTCATCAGACCTTCTACTCCTGATATTTGCAAAACTAGTGGGAAGTCTGTTGTGTTAGCATTGCTCTCTCCTTTCATCTCAAATAAGGAATGAAGTTTTTAAAAGGTAACTAATTTACTATATTCAACAATATGACAAAACACAAACTCTTACAATGCATCTTATTGGACTCTTGAAAATCCTCATCCTCTTTATCAACCTCTTCAGGGTGTTCTATAAATTTATTGATATTGTCATCTAAATACCAGCTCTGATTTTCATCAAATACTGTTGCAAGAAGGAAAAATTCCTTGTCTACGTTATCCTATGGGGAAGAGAAGGGGAAAAAAGAACATTAATAAATGGGGTTATCTCTTATAACAAAATTATATTTATTATGCAACCAATAAGAGTTTATATATCATTACAAATATTTAGAAGCTTCTTGGTTGATTAACAACCTAATGTGGTATATAAGCTCAATTTTGATAAGAACAGTTTTATGATGGGATTTATCAGCTAAGAATTATTTTAAAGGTCAGAAAATCTTCAACTGTATATTTCAAAAACAACATTTAAAGGCTTAGGAGAAAACCAAATTATTTCTTTAAAAAAGATTAGGATATTGCTACATGATAAAATCAGTCAGAGTTTTCAAGATTTTAATGGGTTTTTCCTAGCCAGGAAGAGACACAGTAAGAAAATGAATACTGTAATTGTCTTATTCTGTTTTTGATCTATTCCTAATGAAAAGAGACCTTTGCCTGCATGCTAGGAAAGCAGCGATTGTCCAGCTTTATCCCTTTTGCAGATATTTTATTCAAGACACATTTTGGGATCTTGATTAATTTATTGTTCTGAAATTATGCTATTTTCATCTAGAAACTAGAGAGTGGGTTAATTATTTAAAACAATGCTGCCTTTGTTCACACGTCAATTAGAGATTTTGATGCACATGTAAGCTACTTTTAAAGTATATAATCTCTAATCTAAAAAGCTTTAAATGCTTTGGAATGGTAACAAAGCATGATTTCATTGGAATAGCACTACTATTAGATCCTCTTTCTAGCCTGTATTCACTGGATGATTTTAATGGCATTCCAGTGACTGCAAACCAATTACTTGGACTATTCAAACATTTAACTGATGATTAACTTCTACAAATGTGTTCATTAGGCAAACTCAACAAGATGTTAAGGTCAACATTACCAATGGAATTCAATTATGTGCATGAAACAACAAAAGATTCAATTAGTGCAATAAATAACATCAACATGGGATAATTTGCTGCCATCCTGAGAAAACCATCCTGAGATGTAAATACTGCAAAGCCTACGCAACATTTTCCCCATTGTACAGAAAAGGAAACATCCCATTGAATGTTTGGTGAGTCTTTTGTTTTTGCAGTCTAAAGAGGAATATAAACCAAGACTCTTTTGGGGCACTAGCTGGATGTTTTATGTGAGATACCTGCCTGCTCTATTCTGAAGTTGTCCAACAAATTGTCCCATTTTAGCCAGATGAAGCAGGCCAGAAGATAGAAGTCACAGTGATGAATACGTGCATCAATATATACACTTTTTAAATAGTGTTAAGTTGCTTGGTTATGAACATTAGCTTAATAAGAAAGTATGCACAATTTATAATAATATATACAATAAATATGTCCCCTAAAATGCAGTTCTTTCATACTTCAGGAAGGGGAGGAGGATAGTTGGAATAGGTTGGTAATTTTAGTTTTTTTCATTACCGGTTTCCACGAAGCAGGCATTATGCCTTTTCTGCAGACCAAGAGTGGGCCCACCAGGCCAGAATTGGTATCCCTGATTGGATCTGAAGCTGAATAATACAGCATAGTTAGACAATCTGGATCATCTGCTGTAGGGCCCACAGTTTCTGGCACTTCCCATTCATAGATGAATTTCTCTCCAGGTTTCACATGTGAGCCTGGACTTGGAGTACCTGCAATATGTTCAAAATTGAAATGGTAAGAAATCACCAATCCTCCACCAATTGAAATATGACAGGACATTTGGTTGATTTCTTTAATTAACATTACAGTTACACAGATACATTATATTAACATACATGCGTTTACCTCCAGACAGAGTGTGGTAGAAAGACCCCTCATTGCTTTTGGTATAACTCAGGCCATGTGGCTGAATGCTGAAGGGGTGGCTTGCATTGTTTAAGAAAACTACTTGAATATGGTCACCAACTTCTGCTCTGATGACCGGTCCTAGATAAAAGAGAGATAATCAACCTTCATTCTTGTTTGTGACTAGTCCTCACTGATCTCTAAAAGCTAAATAGGGTTGGATCCAGATAATAGTTCAGTAGAAGAGCCCTGACAAATCCTCAGGTGGTAGCCAAAACTGAAGTAAAAAAAAAAGCATTCTGGAAAAAGATAATGTCAAATTGTAAATCCAAGCTTGTCCACATTTACAATTTGTCATAAAAGGAGGGAGAGGGATAGCCTTGATGGGGCCTCTAACTGAGGAATTCAGAAGCACATTCCTTCAAGATAAGAAGAATGCAGCAGCAGCCAGGCACTGGCACGTGGCGATGCTCTACAGGAGAATGTGATTGATGACATCCAGCCATGAATATATTTCATTGGAGAATGTGTCTCTAGGGGGGTAGGGAAAAACAGGGTCACAGGGGACTGTAAAACTGGGTGGGTCAGATGCAGCTTCAAACAGATCTTGCTGACATGTTATTTCCAATTAAAAGTTTTGGAGTTTTTTGAAGTTTGACTCATGGCTCATGATTTATTGGGAATGATTCTCGGAAACCTGACTGATAATGCAAAACACTTTGGGATTGTTGCCACAAAAATTACATGGCCACATCTGTAGCTTCACCAGAAAATTAACTGAACCCCCAAAGAGACTATATAGCTATATACCTAATTGACCTAATTACCTAGTTAGCTGTTTCCTTTTTTTTTTAAATGTTAACTTTAGGTGAAAATGTTAACCATGTTCCATTTTCCACTTGTGCTTCAAATGTCCAGCATACTGGCAATCATGCATTTAATATCAGTACAACATAACCTATACAGATTTTGATGAGTCTTACATGTAACTTTGGATTTAGAAGTCTCAGTTCAACCATGATCTATAATGATACAATTTGTAATGTACTAATAGCTCTTACTATTATAGCATTTGTGCAGGCCCTCTTGCATCCTTGGTCATTTTCAGAAGATTTTAGACACATACATATTGTCACAATTCACAGTATTGTTATATAGTTCATGTAAATTGCAAATTGCAAAAATATGACATAGACTTACCCAAGAGTCCAAGATGCTTTTCATTATGAGACCTGAAAGAGCGTCTAGTAAATCTGTCACTGGTATACTGAAAAAAACGAGCTTTTTTATAAGTTCCACCAATTCTATTTTTGCCTTTTTCAAAAAATGTTTTGGCATCCCTGTA
This sequence comes from Psammodynastes pulverulentus, assembly GCA_025802295.1. Classification (NCBI taxonomy): domain Eukaryota; kingdom Metazoa; phylum Chordata; class Lepidosauria; order Squamata; family Psammodynastidae; genus Psammodynastes; species Psammodynastes pulverulentus. Next base: position 37,836,452 of record JAOYMU010000002.1, read on the forward strand.
ACAAAACAAACCTCGATGTTTGCAATCAGCAGAAAGAAAGGTATTACATGTGTTAGGAAATTAATAATTTGGACTTCTCCTCTATCCTTTATTAGTGCTTTTTCTCAAAATTGTTAAAGGAATGCTAATATTCAAACTAATAAAAAGTACGGATACAATAACACACCAGCATTAAAATGGTTAATATAACCATAAAACTGATATGCATAGCACCAGAAAATACAAAAAACCCAGGCCTGTAAATTATGTCATAAATAAATTAACTCGACTTTTACCATGTCGTTCTTTTTCTTTTTCCCTTTCTCAAATACAAAACCGAAAATTACTCTAGATAATTATAGTATGTATCACCACCAGCAAATCTGGTATAGCTTTCTCTTTCCATGTTGTATATAATAAATCTTCAGCAAAGTCCTGTTTATCAAACATCCACATTCTTGAAATTTTACTGCATTCCAAATGCTAGAAATACAGCCAAGAAAAACATAGCATCTTTAAAATGTAGCCAGAGAAATATGAATAGTCCTATTCATATCAGCCTAAAATGCAATACTAATAGGACAAGACCAAACTATGTGAATTAATGTTTCAACTCTAAGTTGGATCTTCAACAGGAAGCTGATAGTAACCAATATTTACTGAAGACTTTTTGAGGCATCTATTCCACAGGTGTCAAACTCACAGTGTCACATTGCCATCACATGACGTTTTTTGACGTTTTTCCCCATCACAGAGCTGGGATGGGTGTGGCCTGCATGTGACACATGCAGCTCATATGCCACCAGTTTAACACCCTGATCTAGTCTATATGAGACACTGTTGTTATTATTCTTGCATTAAGTTCATTTTAAGTTCTGGATATTGTTTTATGCATCCTTTCATTCATGAACAGGATATCAACTTCATTATTCTAAAAGTCAACTAAATAATTAAAAGTTACTTCATCAATTCCTTCAATTTTCTATAGAGAAGGGCACTAGCTTAAAAGACACAAAGAATTCCTCCAAAATATCTTCTTGTAATATAATGTCAGTTCAGACACAAGTTCCCTCTGCTTTCTAGTATACCAGGGAACTGATAACAGGACTTTTGCACTGAAGAAAAAATGTGAACTAGTTTGGACCTCTTCATATCTACTCTTACAATTGAATGTTAGTGAATGCCAGCAAAACGTTTTATATGAAATAGTTTGGCTGCTTGCAAAAAAATCATCACTTACTCATCTAGATCTAAGGGTTCTCTTGTGAATTCATTTGATCCAGAGGGGCCATAGTTCCATTCCTCTTCCTCTACTGCAATATAATAGAATCTTGTGGTAATGTGGGTAGTGTGGTATTGGTTCTTGAGAGATGGAGAAGGCTGGTCACAGTTGTTCACCTTAAAAATGGCCTGCATGCCACCTGAAGAAAAGGAAGACAAAGATTATTGATCATGTAAGCTCTCTTTGATCAAGAAGTCCATAGATTAAGAAACTTAAAGTTCCTCCTGTCCCTCAAAAATACATGCCAACAAGGAAGCCCAAAGGTTCTTTGATTGAAACTTTACCTCATATATTTACATGTGATACATGACACAAGTACGAATGGGAGGAATTGCACTGTGGTGACATGACATGTATTTCATCATTGTGGCATTACTGTGATTACTATGACTTCTGGGATTTTGAATTATTCATTTATACTGAAGAAAACAGTACAGATATTATCTCTGTGCCTGACTGTCTATTATCTATTATCCCTGGATTCTTCAGATCAGAATAACGTATTATCTTACTTTTTCAAGACATGTAACCCAACTCTTAGGATCCATAGTAAGTCATGAAATTCACATAATACTTTGCAGGGTTGTTTGTTTGTTTGTTTGCAGGTTAGATATGCTAAAATTCCACCTTTCCAATTTGAAACACCAGGAGATGGGGGGAGGGAAGAGAAACACTACAGGAATATTCCAGATAAATGTGCTCAGCTCATGAACCAGTGACATCACAGAATTCTGAATTCTGAAGCTACTTTCAAATTAGCTCAGAGCTGTGTGAAAGTCTTCATCAGAAAAACAGGAGACAACCATTTATTTCATACCTTCTATATGATCATTGACTTGGCAGCTAAGCAACCATTCACCATCATTCTTGGGCACCATAAGAGCATCCACGAAGGTAGCTGGGAAAAGGCTGATTGTGTTAACACGATGCTTCCTTTCTGTCAATATTTGCCCATGAAAATAAACGGAGTGGATATCAGCTTCGTTGCCAATGCCAAAAAGATGCCATCTAACTTTCTCTTCTGCACACATTGTGACATTGGGAAGATATCCATACATATATCCATTGATTGCTTTGAAAGAGAGAGGAAGAGAAATATCACTGATACTGGCTCTAACAAACCTTTAATATCTATCAAGGTTGGTGAAATTAAACAAAATTTTCTTCCACTGGATGGAGATGTTTATTAAATTAATTTTATCAGTGGTGGTAGTGATATGTACATCTTGCATTTATATATTATAACTTACATGAGTGGCATTTCAACTGTTTCCTATTTATCAACCAAGCAGAGCTATATCTGCTTAGCTTTAAGAGTTGCCATAAAAGAAATATCAGCAGAAATGAAGAGCTGTTTACATGTTTCAATGAGGACATTGTGCAAAAATTTGTGGAACTATGTAAAATTATTCATATCACAAACAACATCAAGTTCCATATTCATGAATTGGGTGGTTTTGTGAAAAAACTCAGAAACCTGTTTAAGTTTCTCTAAAACTCAACAGGCATTGTGAATATTCATACAAACAAAGTTCTTAAAAGAACAAAACTTATTCTGAAAGATGTTCTTACAGTGCATTTTGTTGCTTTCTTGGAAGTCCTCATTCTCTTTGTCAACTTTGTCAGGTTCAGAGCAGTATTTCTTAATATTCTCATCTAAGTACCAGCTGAAGTTTTCATCCATCACGGAGAACAACAAGACAAACTCACGGTCAACATCTTTATCCTTTCCATTCTGCAGGGTGCCTTAAGGGACAATAAAGTTTTAAGATCATTTCCCAATGAAAATTATTATTTCAATTGCTTTCTTTAACTTGATGCCATCTGCACATCTGGAAAATAACTCTTAGAATTCTCCAACCACACCATCACTGACAGTTGTACTCCTAAAAAAAGGGCACAAGGTAACAGAAAGCTGCATTAACATAATGACCATCATCGCACTAGATGAGGTAGATATATTGGAAAGACCAAAGGTTGTCATTTATAAAACTTGACTTTTTGAATTCTATTTCTTGGTAATGATTCAGTAGAATATGTACAATTAATGCACCCCAAAGTATTTCTGAATTCTTATACCTTTAATATTATAAACAATGAAAAATAAAAAATTAAGTTATTCTTTACAGTTTCTGAGTTTTGTAGAAATTCCATTTGAAATTTCAAAGAAATTTTGAGTAGCACACTTATAGTTGAACAGAGAATGCCTTGTCTCTCATTTGCTACAATTAAAATATCCAATAGGTCTCTATCACCAGTTAGGCAGAGATAATTTGAGCTTCTCTTCATTAGCCGTGTGGATTTGGATCAGAGTGGTATTCAGCTGGTTCTGACCAGTTCTAGAGAACCGGTAGTGGAAATTTTGAGTAGTTCGGAGAACTGGTAGTAACCTTCCCACAGGAGTGGGAAGGGAATGGAGATTTTGCACTATTCTTCCCCTGCCACGCCCACAAAACTGGTAGTAAAAAAAATTGAATCCACCACTGATTTGGATTCTTGCACCAAACAAGAGAATGGATGTATTATCCCAAACTCCCAAATCTATGACTCAAAGGAGCTTTTTTAAAAAGCCAACTTATCCTTCCATCCCCACCATCACAATTGACAAAACTTCTTGGATGAGAAGCAAAATGTCTTCTTCTTCCTCCTCAAAAAACCAGTCCAGTTGCCTTTTGAAAAAAAGCACCTTTGAGATAACTATGAACTGGATGACTGTGAATCTATATAGGCTTCCCAACTCTATGATTCAATGACTTTATTGTTATATTTTTACCTTTTCTGCAAGTGATTAAAGGTCCAATAAGTCCAGAGGCCACATCCTTGGGAGCATCTATATGAGAGTGATAGATCCTTGTCAAGCAGTTACTGTCTCCTTCTGCTGGACCATGATCTTCAGTAACATCCCACTTATAAACATACTGCTCTCCTGGCTGCACAGCATCATCTTTCTTTTGTGAGTGGTTGGTATTATCAGGATAGAAAGCTCCTAGGAAGTATTAAACATTATTCATTTTATATAGTTATTCCTTCTGATTGCATTTTTGTGCTGTTTCTTAATTTGTCCTGCAGTAATTGTGATTTTAAATAATATCTGTGGCTTCTCAGAAAGAATGTTTATGTATCTGCATGTACATCAAATATATGCACTCATATACCTATATATGAATGTCTGTAGGTATACAAAATATAAAAAGACTTATTGAAATAAACTAAAAGTATTTGGTATGATTTTCCTCTCCTTCAAAGTTGTCCATTGATAGAAATAAAAAAAGCAAAAATTATCTATAATCAAGTAAACATTATTTAAAGTATATTTTCA
>JAOYMU010000002.1:37852654-37862661 GCA_025802295.1 Psammodynastes pulverulentus
TTTTTTAGCGCGCGACGGGGGGAGCGCGGGGGGAGCGTTCCGGCACCTTTTGGTGCCGAAAAAAAGCGCTGGCTATAACCCTTATCAAAGAGTAGGGTGAGTGGATACTGGCAATTTGCTTTTTCAAATGGCATTTCCTCTGTTGAAGCTAGTCCGAATTGCTTTTCCATCTGAGAAATCGAACAAAATGGAACAGACCTCTCTCCTCTAAACTGGAAAATATAGCAAACATTATCTTGGTTATGAGCCAAAAAATTCCATAAACACCTCTTCCTGTTGCTGCCAGAAATATAACCATTCAGGTTTTGCTCTTGTTTATATGTAAATCATGGCATCTGGTTGCCACCTTATTTTTCCCACTTACTGTGCATGTCATCAAGTAAATGAATCATTCCATATAAATAAGACTGTCTTATTTTTAATGTGTTATGCCAAAACTGACGTCTCATAAAAAACCAAACAGATCCTTAAACTCTCAAGACCATGATGATCTCATAGAGCTACACTCTTCATGTGACTGAAGATGACAGAAAGGGCAATATTATGTCATGCTTCTTGGGAGGAAGACAGTGTGATTGTTGTGGCAATAGTTTTGGTACTTGCACTGCTAAGCCAAATGTGGAATTAAGGAAAATATTAATTGTTCATTTAAAACATGATGATAGGCCAATTATCTTTGTGTTGCTTCCTCTTCAAGACTGTAGTGCACAATATGTTAATCTTTACTAATATAGAATTTCACTAATTGGTCCAACAGACTTGGAGAGCATGAGACTGCAGACCAATGCTTGACAGAGAGATGGGAGTTTAGGGAAAAAAATATTTGGCAACAAATCTAAAATTATGTCTGTTGATACTGGTCCATCTATTTCAGAATGGTAGCCAGCTATTTTTCCTGTTCTTGTTTGTTTGGCTTTGCAGATTTGCTGCAGAGATAATAAACAAAGGGTCTCTCTCTCTCTTTTTTTAATCTCCATCACAGACTAAGGAAGGAAACAACAGCAGAGGGTCAGAAGTGTCAAAAGAGGAAGGAAGGTCTTTTTAAAGTAAAAATACTACATTTGCAAACCATACACTCACTCTATATGTTCTGGTGCAGCTTTCACTTTGGAAGCATTCAAAAAAGGTGTCCCGGTCCAGAATTACCAGAAACGCTGCTAGAATAAGAATCTAGAAAAGAGTAGCACAGAACATATTAAGTTTGAGAACATTAAACTCACAAAATCCTTCTTTCAGAACCTTATATTCTGATTAGATAATGCATGGTTTTGAGTAACTACTTTGCACCACATTTGACTGAAAGTATAGAACCAAGACATATCAGAAATGGTTTATTCCAAGATAAACAGAAGGAAAACATAGGGTTTTCTGTGTGCTCCTCATAACTATGGATAATTATAATATAGCTGCCTGTAATTTGGCAGATCGAATCTCTCCAGGCTCAAGGTTGACTCAGTCTTCCATCCTTCCGAGGTGGGTAAAATGAGGACCCAGATTGTGGGGGCAATATGCTGATTCTGTAAACCGCTTAGAGAGGGCTGTAAAAAGCACTGTAAAGCGGTATATAAAACTAAAGTGCTATTGCTAAGTGCTATTGCTATAATTATAAAGGTAGAAATTACACATGAATATTCAACTTATACTGAACATTGCCAATAGTTTCATCTTTGGATATGGTACTTGCTGGTACTTCCCTTACTATATGATATAAAATGGTTTAAAATATAGAATTTATGTTAGCTTTTGAAAGACACCTATACATCTAGTAAGACAGAAACACAAAAGAATGGATAATTCCGAAAAGGAAATATTCTAAATTGCATTGGTGGTATAGACATAATAGAATTGGTACCAATAGGCATTTTTTTTCTGTTTTCTTGGGGGGGGGATACCTTTATCTTTGTTCCATTCATGGTTGCCAAGGAAAGGGATAAACCACCCTTCCTGACATCAAAACTGCCAGATACTTTGCATTTGTATTACATTTAAAGAAAAAAAATCCTAAATCTATCAGTATCAGTTTAGAGAGAAAGAATCTCTCTACCATTTCACATTCTGGCTGGTCCACTGGGAGTTCTAGTCTGGCTACCTGGCAGATCACAGGTTAAAATAGAATGGTTTGTTCAAAAGTCATTGTTTTTGAAAAAACTGACATATCCCAAAGGATCATTTTGCACCTAAGAAAAATTATTTTATAATTCACTTTAGGGAAATGGCAAATAAAGCAATCCCTTGCATTATTCCTTTTGGTAAAGTAAGTTGGAAAGACCATATAGGTAAGATCTTCATGGGCACTCAAAAGCATATATAGAAGCATCAGAGTAGAGCCAATGACTATGTAACATTAAACTGTGTACTGGTTACAAGCGAATAGAATGCCTTGAAATGCTAATAATCGCAGGTAGGTCACTTTTTAGTGACTTTAAAGAAATATTCATATTTCTTTTTTCTGTGCACTACTTATTTTCATTTGGAAAATAATTGTGGGTCCCATATGAATGGCAGGACTCAGCCCCGTGTGAAGAAATACTTGGGGTTTTAAGCAACATCTTTATGGTATAATCATTCAAATATGAATTTTATGGAAGAGCCAACCAGGGTCTCTTTTCATTTGTAATGTTCATGTTTTTCCCAGTACTCCTTCATCTTTTTTTTTTTTTTTTGTTAAGACTTACAACTGCATTCATACAATTAAACATTGGGAAATTTATTTCTTAGATATCAAGTGCAGACATTCTTGAATATGCCTTCAGGATCCCACAACTGACTTAAGAGATACAAATACAGCAAATCTAGTATATTAATTTTAAAACAAGCCAAATATTGGTTACCACAATTAAACATAGATCAGATTCTTATATTTTTAAAAATCAAAGGTCAGTCATCATATTGAGCTCAACAGTTTTGGAACATCATAATTGTGAAATACAAACATATACTTTAATTCTACAGCTCAATGCTGTTTGAAATATATCTTCAAAATAGGAAATTAGGATTAGGATTCAATTTATGATGTTTAAACCATCTCTGAGGGGAAAAATAATCCAATTACATTAAAAAAAACCCTCTATCAACATTTAAATACCCAGCTACAGTTCGGTGACATGTTATATTGCTTCCAAAATACAGTTATTATTTTTATTCTGTCCCTTCCTGAAATCCCATCTTTCTTGGACTATCTTCCATCTGAGGATCAAAGAGTCCTGAGGAGAAAATAAAAAGATGTATTTAGCCATACTTACCAAAATACCTGAGAAACAGATTCCTTCAAAATGCCACACGTATTTGGTATGATTATTGCTAGAAGCATATGAAGATTTCCCATCAGGAAAATATAGGAGAATATTTATAACAATACTCCACAGTGCCAGGGGAATCAACAGGCAACTCAAACAGCCACTGCATTTTTGTAAGCCCATGTCAAAAGAGCAGAGAAAGCAGTGGATGAAGTCTTTCTCAAGTGTTCAAAAGCTCTTGTTTTCTTGGTTGAATAGAGACATTATGCATTTACGTGAATCAGTTTCTGTTTCTTCTCTTGACAAGTCCAGTTCCTGACAAATACAAGTATTGCTGTTGTAGAACAATACAGTTAGACAAATAGCACTGGCTGAATTCTTGTCCTATCCTGAGAAGTGGGGGTGGATGTGGATGTGTGATGGGCGTTCCTCGGAAGAATTTTACTTGTAAAGGGAATTCCCTATGGTTCTACTCAGATACCTCAATCAATCTTAGAAAGACAGCATTCATCTGAAAGGAAAAAGTAAGAATTGAATGTGTGTATAATAAGGAAGCAGAGAATGACTGCTTTTTGTCTACATAGTAGCATGTAATCTGATTAGCACTTAATTGAGATGTATCTGTCCAACCATAGTCTTTGAATCATACTTGGCCCTAGTTGAAGAAGACCCCAAAATTAACATTTACTATTCTCATAAAAATATATATTTGAATCCAATTTAAAAGGGTGAAAGGTGATTAACTTGATACTATTTCATGCTTTCACACAGCCCAGGGAAAGTTTATTGTTTCTTAGACTAAAGAAACATGGGTATCTAGTGTGGAGAGAAAAGACATAGAGGAAATTTATTAGCCACATTCAGATGCGCTACGGGGAAAATGTTCAAGAGCTATTTTTCATATTCTCAATTTATAATGGGTATAAATTGAAGCTATCTATATTTTGTTTAAATATAAGAAAAAATATTCTTGATGATAAGATCTGTGCAACGGTGGAAGAGTCTGGCTATGGATATTGTGGGTTCTTCATCTCTAAAGGGTTTTATAAAAGACTGAAAAGCTATCTTTGATAGATGGTTTAATTAGTGCTTCTGTAAATTGTGGGTAAATAATCCTTATAGTTTCTTCCAACTCGACAGTTTTATAATTCAATGATAGTAACAAGATCCTGAAGGGGTTTGCTTCCTGGAATAGTTTCCATTGGAGGACTTCTGGATTGGCTGGTCCCTACAGAGAATTCTGGGATCTTTTTAGATCAGATAGCACCTAGACTGGACAATTCACCAAAAGAGTTTACAATTTAAATGGCTGCATTGAACCGTGGTGGAGCAGAAGTTAGAATGCAGTATTGCAGGCTAATTCAGCTCACTGCCAGGAGTTGGAGTCTGACCAGCTCAAGGTTGACACAGCCTTCCATCCTTCTGAGGTCATAAAATTTAGACTCAGATTGTTGGGAGCAATATGCTGACTCTGTAAACCTATACAGAGTGCTGTATAGCACTATGAAATGGTATATAAGTCAAATTGCTATTGGTATTGCATTATGGATAACTATAGCTATTGGCTATAGTTAATTGAATGATTACTGCTGGGCAAGAGGTTAAAAAGAGCTAGAGGGACTCTAAGAAGAAAGTATTTGGGGCAGAACATCATGATTTCTTAAACTGGATGAAGAGATGTAAAAATAAAATTAAAATGAATTCAAGTTTTCAGATAATTAAACGTATATATTTGAACCAGGGTTAAGTTTTTGGTCATCCCCGAATAATATAAATCTTTCCCACAATGATCACAAGACTGCCTCTTCCAAATTTAATCAACTTCAATTCACTTGCCAAATTAAAATTCTAATTTTCAAATATTCTAGAAGTAATTGGCTTCTAAAATAAGACTTCATGTAGGAATCAGAAATAAATTTGTCACAACTAAAATACTATTTCAGACATGGTGCTAAGTACAAATATCTTATTTCAAATGTATTTGCTTAAAATTATGCTTGTATGAGCAAGACTATTTTTAAACTGTTAATACAGAAATAGGACACAGTTGATTGTGAATTACTTTTATGAAATTAACATGAACCAACAATAAACTGGGGCTTAAAGGGGCTTTTTTCTAAGTAATTAGGTATGGAATTGTAATCTAAGAATTAAAAAATATGTATTGCCTTCACACCTGAAAAAAACATGGTTTGCTTAACCACAAATAAGCCAAAGTTGGCAGGATTCTTGGAGATTAATTACCTATACTGTACCTACTTGAACAACTACAGCACTTGGATTCATATAGTAAGTCAAATTGAAGACTAGCCCATGCACAAAAAATGTATCTAGCATCTTCTATTTTTTCACAAATGGAAAAGAGAATAGAAATAATTAGATAAAAATAAAGGTTCCTTAAACTTTAGATCTGAGATATAAAAGCTAAAGAACAAAAAGCAAAGTATGAATCAATGTTTGTATGTGACAGAAACAAACAGGAATAGAAAGGTATGGTGGAGAACAGGGATGAGTGTTGATGCAAATTTACATAGAATTTATTTTATGTTTAGCCTTAATTCATTTGGCTAAGTATTTCTTGCTATGTTCCTGCACTCTACATATTTTTGTTTACACAAAAAGGACACGAAGATGGGACTGCATGGGATTAGGTAGGCATAGAGTCTGAAGATAAAGAGAGGGTGGCTTTGCATCACTCCTGATGACCATCTCAAGACATCCCTGCAGTTTTCTTGGCAAGATTTATGGAACTGATTTTCCATTTCTTTCTTCTTAAGGCAAAGATACTGTGAAGGTTTCCAGGTTTGTAGCCTGTGAAACTGTGCCACAATTAGAATAGGTTTCTGGAGTTGCACAAAGGAACTTGTGGGTCATCAGGTGTAGTGAATAAAACCTTGGGAGACCAGGAAAAATAGTAGCATTGAAGATTACCAGACCAGACAAAAACATCTGAATTATATTCATTGTATCAAGACAATTTCATATTTATCCCTTTAAAGTATGGTGTCATTGATTTCCATATGGATTAATTTTCAAGTGGATATAGGGTTAAACCTAAATAACACATTGTTGCAATATATTAGATTACTAAATATATTGATAAATTTCTGCATGTAGGTATCAAAATCTTGTTGTATCAGATTCTTTTAAAAAATGCTTTTAAGTTTTAAACAAACAATTAAACAGGAACAAAGTTTGTAATATGAGCCAGTGCTGACCTAATAATAATAAAAAATATTTGCTAAATGTAATTTTACAGCCAGTTCTCACACATACAACTGTCGCAGTGTCCCTGGAATTGCGCATCACAGTCACTTCTGACAAGCACAGTCAATGGAGAAGCGAGCAGTAAAATTTCACGTGAAATCTCGTGTAATGATAGGATAATGTGTGAAAAAATACTTCCTGTATTTGATAAAATGGAAACATATTTCATGGAATTTGCTCTTTTCTGTCCCCCTCCCCCTTGCATCATTATTTGGAAGGAACTGCTTTTAAGGCGCGTAAGCAATACTTGATCTTTCACCAAAGGCTACAATAAGACGGAGAGGCGGAGACTCCGCCCAAGTTAAGTAGATGTTGGCCTTCATGATTTCCTCCAAAACACAATAATATCCTTCCCCTTCCAGTCTTATCAGATTAAGCAGAATTTTTAAGTGATAGCATTTTGGCTTTGATGCGGTTAAGTCTGAGGTAAAGACTCCTGTTTTTATTCTAAAGAAGGGGAAGTCTGCATCTTATCCAGCTGAATATCAAACTGTGAGAACTTCCTCCATCTGCTCTATTTAGTAATATCCTCTTTCAGTATGTACTGATGTCTAGACTTTAGAACTGATTTTGATAACACAAAGCTGCATAAAATAAATTAAATAAATAGTTATCATCAGAACAATTGACCAGAACATTCTACTGCAAAAGTATCCCTAGCCTGTTTAGTATTAACTTTGTTCATCATCCCATCATCGATAGATGGGCAGCTATATAAATTGGTTTTTTTATTATTTATATATGCCACCCATCTCACTGATAAGGCAATTTTAAAAATAAAATGAAGTAACTATTTTCCTACTTGCATTGCTTCAATGTTTGCAAACACTGCAAGAGGCAAGCCTAATATTACAAAAATAAATTAAGTATGAATGTCATACATCCAAAGTTCTATTCATTTTTGCCAATTCTCCCACCCCTTCCTCCCCTTCTGTAGTTTAGCACACTGTTTCTAAATATCACCCATCCTTTAGGAGATCAACAGAGTAGAGTGACAGGAAAGCCCTGTTTTATGAACTCTGCTCCTTTCACTGAAGGGAAGTTAAAACCAAATCCAACTTTTTAAATTAGCCTTCCTGTGTAATAGCAGAACAATATGAAATGCACATTATATGCAGCAATAAGCACCGCAGAGACTGAGATTTGATTTTACACATAAAATCTTACTGTAGCACTTATAATGCTAAGTCACTTTCAGTAATAATTTTTTTCTTAAATTACTTTCAACAATATTTTTTCTTATTAAAAATGAGATAAAGAAAAATCTTTTAAAAATATTTCAGCAAATATATAGCATTCCTGAATACAAAGTGTGAATTTTAAGACTCCTTTCTGTCTTTTAACTCTTTAAATGTTTATGTATTTCTTACATAACACATCCTACTAGAATATACATTAAAATAAATTGAGAAATATTACCCTGACAAAGCAAATCCTTTTTTGTGGATATCTCTTATTTGCTGATTAGATAATTTATATTTACTTATAAAGAAGTGTAACATAAAAATCTAAAAATACCAACATTTTCTCAGAATGCAGTAATAGTAGTTGATCAAACATATATACTAGGGAGGGCTAGGGAAGAAATAACCTGGGCTTGTCAGTTATTCAAATGTTTATATATATGTTTTGAAGATAAAATACAGTGTCAACAAAAACTTTATATCAGTGTGAATAAAACACTCAGGTACTCAGTTATACAAACACTAAATCATAATATGTACTTAAAATAATATATAATATGCAAATACATCTCAAAAAATAAAAATAAATGATTTTGCAACAAAGTATAATCAGATAACACGATTTACTGATTTTCAGGACTTGATTTTAAACCAGGTCTTTTCCTTTTAAACTTGCAATTCTGACTACTGGTTTTGTTTGTGTATTGCCCTTACTTCTTTTGATATTGCAAGAAAAGCATGTAGGAAACAAACCAAGAAGTGGTTGAAAAAAGTCAGAATTATTTTTATCTTCCATGATTAAGCATTGTGAGAAAAAAGTAGCCAATATGCTCTAATATGAGTAGCAGATGAGTATCCCAATATCCTATATCCCAGGCAAATAAATGAAATAACTAAACCTGGGGTTTCTTTGTGCAAAACATGGACTATCATCATCAAATTATGCTTATGGGTCAAACAGATCTTGATCTACCCCGTTTTCTAGTATATCATCATGCAGTGTCACTTTGAAATCTATGTCTATTCACTCAATCTAGCCATCTTTTCTTTTCATACTAGTATCCCAATGCACAACCATCAGCTCGAGGATCAGATCCAGCCAAAGTACAGTGTAGGAAGAAGAGAGAGGTTTTTGTTTCCACCATTCTCCTTTGGTGATAATTTGACCACGTCCAAACATGCTCCTGGCATAACCAAGGACAGGTTCCATGACATTATGGCCCATGGCTCTCAAATCATCTGCTATGTTTTGAGGAATGCCGTCTTCCAAGAACACTTGCCATGCATCTAATGATTAAAAGAACAGCATTCAAAATTTTATTTGCAAATCTGAAATACTGAACAAATGTCCAATTATTTTACAAATGCCACCTGACCCCAAAACTAAAATATTATTTTGAGCACTTAAGCAAGATCCCACAAAAGGAAAATAAAATATTCCCATCCATCGGCACAAGAATAGGGAAGGGAGTCTCAATAGGAACACTTTTAAAGCAACTCCTTTAAAATTATTGAATGACAGCTATAACTCTGTAGCTAAGATGCATACCCTGCATCCACTTTACAACTGAGAGAGAAAAAGAAAGTATCACTTCTGGAGGCACAAGATAAAAGTTTCCCAGTCCAGTTGTGTCTAACTCTAGGGGACGGTGCTCATCTTTTTTAAGCAGCACTGTCTGTAGGCATTTTCTGTGGTCATGTGACCAGCATGGCTACACGCCAAAGAAGCACATAACACTGTTACCTTCCCACAAAATTGGCACCTATTAATCTACTTGCATTGGCACGCATTTCAACTGCTAGGTGGGCAGGAGCCCTCATTCTAGATAATTTCTTTACATAATGTCAATTGGCAATTATGTACACAATATGTGGCTACACTCAGCTACACACTACCAGACTTTGTTTTTAACGTATTGGATGTAGCCTCCATAATACTGAACTGTAATGTTTAATGTGACATCAGGAAAACATGATGAAATACACCAAAGTAATATTCACTGCATTTAATTAACTAAACTGGAATACATATTCAATTCTGAGACCTGGTTGGGTACAATGATTAAGGCACCAGGTTAAAAAACAAACAAACAGGATACCATGAATTCTGATCCCACCTTAGGTACAAAGCCAGGTGGGCTACTTACTCTCTCTCAGCCCTATGAAAAAGGCAATGGCAAACCACTTCTGAAAACCTTGCCAACATAACTGCAGGGGTTGGTCTATGGCAAGGATCTTCAAATTTGGCAAGTTTAAGACTTGTGGACTTTAACTCCCAGAATTCCTGAGCTAACATGACTGGAGGAGGAATTCTGGGAGT
>JAOYMU010000002.1:37901934-37915202 GCA_025802295.1 Psammodynastes pulverulentus
ACAGGCAGCTGGCTGTTAGCAGAAGTCTGCAATTACTGCATCCTATCCTCTGCGCCACCAAGGCTCCTAATTGGTCCACCACCTACCGGTATTTTTACATTAGGGAGAAAGAAAAAAGCTCTGAATAGCAGCTGATCAACCACCTCAACAATATCTAAGATACTACCTAACCATTGCTACCACATAGCAAATCAGGACTGACTTTGTTTTAATATGTCATTTAATATTAACTGAATGAATAAATAATTGAATGACTAAATCATGTTGACATGCTCATTGTATCTTCTGTAAATATGAGTAAATATAAGTCAAGATGAAAAGTCAATTCATCCATTAATCACATTTTATATTTAAAGCAAAATGCAACTTAGCTTTGCTTCTTCCAAACTAAAAAAAATGAGAATTATTTTCTTCCTGATAATGTTCCATTCTTTACAAACAGAGCTGAAAGTGGAAGGTTGAGAAACTGATGAAATTGGGGGGAAAAACATTGTAATTGTTCTCCAACAGATAACTGGTGATAGCATAAATCAGGTGGTGTTTCTTAAGATGTCAATTCTCCCAAAATCCCCTGAAATTTTGGTAATATGAACATACATTAATCTTTCAATAGATTAAGTAAAAAAACCCACCATGTAGTATTCCAACCTAAAGTGGATCCTTTGATATTAATAAGTAGAGATACTGTCAGATCCATCATCTTTGGCTTAATGCCTTGCTGGTATCCTGCCATCAAAACGCTGGGAAAGGGTGGGGGAACAAACGGGCAATTCAGCTGTATGTGTCTATGATGGGAATTTGGGAGTGGGGAAACAATTGAAGAAGAGCAGAGCATTTTGGTATCCGATTTGTGCCTGGAATCTTCTAGGCCATTTACCCTGAGAGTAGAATTTCATCAGTCTAAATACCTCAGCATTTCCCAAAACATCTCAGTGATCAGCAGTGGTTTTCTCTTCTGGTTGCCATGGTTCGGTAATTTTGTGAATGTGCGCGCATGCCAAGCACGCACACACACATTTCCCCTCTACACGCGCACGCTCTCCCCCCCTCTGCACCTGCACGCGCCTGCCGGTATGCACCTTCTGCGCATGCGCGTACCGATCAGCTGGGAGGATCCTTTGATCCCCTCAGCTGATCGGCAGCCATTTTTTAGCTACCGGTTCGATCGAACAGGTAGCTAAAAACCATTCGCAGATCGTTGGAGAGGGGCGGGGAGGCCTCTCCGATCATCTGCACATGTTTTCCAGCTACCGATTCGGCCAAACCGGCACTTTTTAAACTCAAAATGTGCTGGTTGAGCCGAACGAGTAGCTGGGAAACATGCGCAGATGATCAGAGAGTCCTCCCTGGCCCTCTCCGATCATCTGCACATGCTTTTTAGCTACCAGTTCTGCTCAACCGGTAGCTAAAAAATGGCTGACGATCAGCTGAGAGGATCAGAGTCCTCTCAACTGATCAGCACGTGCATGCTCAGAAGGGTGGGGAAAGCGCATGCATACGGGGGGTGGGTTTGAGCTACCGGTTCGGCAGAACCGGTAGCCATAATTCTGCCACCGGTTCGCTCTAGCGGTGGTTTTTGCTGCCACCGGTTTGGCCGAACCGGTGCAAACCGGTCGCATACCACCTCTGTCAGTGATGTTTGATTGGTTAAAGATGGACTGGTCATGGAGGGAAAGGATGAGGAACCAAGTGACATAGTTTTGTATTGTTGCACAGGAACTTTAGATTCTGCCTGGCTTTATGCAATCAGCATCTTTTCGTAAAAATACCTTTAGCTTCAATCAAATGGAATTGAGAGTTTTACTTCCCTAAGGGATCAGACTAGGGCAGGTCTGACAAATGCGTTCATCTGTTTACTCAAGGTTGGCCTAATTATGGTTTCTTGAATAAATTATATTCAACACAAACATTTGATAGATGATCCTAAATCAAAAAGTCCAAGCTGTATTTACATAGGATGAATTTTCCACTGGGTTGTAGTCCTACTTTTTAGAAATAGAGCTTAAGAAATGTAAGCATATTCTTAACCTTCTTTTTCAATATAAACATTCTATTGAACAAACCTTTGATCTGTTTTTACTCAATTGCCATGTGTAATCTGCCTATCATTCTTTGCTTTTACAGCTTTTATCTTGTTCTTCTTTCAAAGATCCAATCGATTATTAGGATGCCACCCATTAAAATTAGTGAGTAATGTAATGGTACATGAAGTAATCATTCATTTTTATTTGTATTGTGGATAAGAATCTGAAATCTTTTATTTTTGTTCAATCTAATGTGAGAGAAAGTTCACCAGCCAAAATCTTCTACCATCAATGGGAAGAGATGTTACAATAATCTTCTTCCAACTACTGACTTTCTTGGGGTGGATAGTAGAATATTAACAGAGCCTTTGGTTGTCATGACAAATTCAGAGGCTGTTCTGAACATAATCTCATTAGGGCGGGAGAGATGCAGAAATATGAGATCATGACAATGTTAGGCTTATAAATTGTCAGAGCTCTGCACTGCTGGCAGACTGAACTCTATGAAAGAAAGTGGGATCGAAAACACTAGTGGATTGAGGCTATAAGACTATAAGAAGACTATAAGTAACTTCTGCTAAAAATTACATCAAGATCCAAGGAAAGGTCTTATCTTTTTTAGTGGAATTTGCAGTACAATTTTGAAATATGTGTTGTGGAGGGTGTGCCAAGTGTCTTGGAGTTACTCTCATTCCTTTAACTATACTGTGCGTTCTCGCCAATATTCTGTTATTTTTTCCTGGAGGAACAATTGAAATTAGCGAGCATATTTCAGATGAAGTTTGGTACTTTGGAGGAATTTTGGGTTCTGGTGTACTGGTGAGTATGTCAAGTACCCTGTTTTTCTTTTTATCATCTAGAATTTAGAGGCTTTATAGAAGTTCATCCACTGATATACAGAACTTTGTTGCAATCTATCATTGGAATTAAATTATTATCTGCTGAATAAACAGGATTGAAATTAAAAATATAAATTGAATATGAATTAAATCTTTTATTAAAAAAGCAGATGGTGATCTGATGATGCAGTAACAACAACATATATATCTAGATGTCTTTGGTGAATAAACAAATAAATATCATTTTGTTAGGTCAGACCAACACTTCATTAGCATAGCATTGTTTTGTTAGAGCAATAACCAATGCAGACTAAAAATGAATATAAACAGGTTTCTGTAAAATGTATTACCGATTACCTTTCTTCTTTTTCTTTTTTGTTTTTCTTTTTGTGTTGGGATATTTCCAGTCAGAGGCTAACCGTTAAACTTGAAAGTGACTCGGTGGCTTTTTCCAGTTCAATGTGCTTAGGATGACAGCATCATTGGACTAGAATGATCCTGTTGCTGGTTGCGATGATGACATTTCAGTAAGAAAGAAGAAATGACATTGCAGCATCCAGATTAGATGCAACTAAATAGAAAAGATTACGGCCTCATTGTGATTTTCTGTTTTATCCAGATGGTGTTTCCTGCTTTGGTCTTTTTGGGTCTTAAGAATAATGATTGTTGTGGATGCTGTGGAAATGAAAGCTGTGGAAAAAGATTTGCGGTAATTATAGAAGCAATGAGAACCTCCAATCCCAAGCTAATGATTAAGAAGGAAATATATATTCCATTCATCATTGCACTACCATGTACAGGATGGCCTTGCTAACAGGGCTCCATTTCAGCCTGCCTCACCCGAAGAAATACTTAAGAAAAAAGCATTTTAGATTTTACTTCTGAAAATAGACTCATATTGATTTTGAAGATTTTTATCCTTAAAATCATGACTGGTTTGTGTCTCTCTCCCCAACTTTTTTTTTTTTTTTGCAAAGTTTTTCCATTTTTTTTAATGGAATGGTTTTGTGTGGCTCAATGACAACAATATGTAATTTTAGATTTCTTAGATGCACTCTGTATTTTGGGGTTTTTTTTAGGATGGCAAAAAATTCTATAAAGAAATGATGTGGTAAAGGAAAACTCCATATCCCTTGCTAATAAGTTGGATAATTCTCAATTGTACTTTTATCATAGGAAAAGGATTTTGTAAATCCTTTTTTCTAACCATTTTCCCTGTTATATCTATGATTTTGTTATCCTGGATCACGGTTCCACCCCTTGATCATTTTGCTGCCTTTTTTTTTCTAAACTAGATTCCATAGCCTGACTCTTTTTTTTTACTCTTTCCCTGATGCTACTTCCCTAAAGGGATGGGGGCCAGGACAAAACATGATTTAATTAAATGAAATATGGATTGTAATGAGCTAATTCATTAATTAATTCCCCCTATATGCTTAATCATTTCTCCCTTCTCCTAGATTAACAATTGTAATTTAGTTGCAACATGTGGTGGGGTTTTGTGGATTTACACCCAGGACATTGAAATTGGTCAAACTACCTTAACAAGTATTTGAGGGTTATTTGAAACAAATTTTGGCAAGTAGTGATCAGATTCATTAAGTAAAGAAGGCTAAATATTTGGCTTTGTACTCTAAGAGAAAGGGACATAAAATGATTCATTAAAAGCAAATTAAAAGTTAAAAACTCTGGACTGCGGTCTTGACTAGAGTATACCAGTCAGCTTTCCTATAAGGCCAAGTACTTTAGTCCATTGAATTTAATTTGTGAAGATTTTGAAGTTTACGCCTTGTCGTGAATTTCTGTCATGAAGTTCCATATGAACCCTGAACTAAGAAAATTTCAGAAGATTTAGAGATAGTGATTTCTTACTTTTTTTATATGCCATTTATGACCAAACTAAACCAGCTAATTATATAAACATGCAAGCAGCAGATTTAATCTTGTCTTTTCTCTTGTTGTTGGCAGATGTTTAGTTCTATAATATTTGCAGCAGTTGGAATTGTGGGAGCTGGATACAGTTTTGTTGTGTCAGTTGTGGCTTTGAACAGAGGCCCAAAGTGTAACTACAATAGTAGTAGCCAGTGGGAGTATCCGTTTATTGATGGGTAAGATCCTTTTAACCCTGTTATTGTTGTGTACTATTATTTTTCATCACACAGTCATCCAGATGTTCAGGCTGGATTTGTCAGCCTATGGCATCCTTCCCAAGGATCTGGATTAGGCATTATTGTTATTGCTATTCTTATTTAGCCATTATGTAGCAACATGATTGATCTTGTGTGATCTTACTAAAAAACAGCCTTTTTCAGTCTATGCTCTTCAGATATGTGGGATTACATCTTCTTCATGAGGGGAGGTATTGTACTCCTGCTAACCTGAGGACACCTTGCTGGGGAGAGCTCTGGAAGGCATGCTGTAATCTCACTTAAAAAAAATAAAAAATTATAAGACTGTATAGAAAATATTGGTTAAGTGCCATAAGTCAGTGTTGACTTTTAATCACCACATGGATCATAGACCATGTCCAGGATGTTCTATCAATAAACTGGCCCTTTTGGTCTTCCAAAAGTGTATCCATCACTGCTGTAACTGAGTTCATCCATCCAGCTACTGGTCATCTTCTTTTTCCCATTCTTTCCACCTTTCCTACTGTTTAAGACTATTCAAGAGACCCAAGTCTTTGCATAATATATTCAAAATATAGCAATTTGATTTGGTTTATGCTTTAAGTGAAAACTCTGTATTGATTTGTTCTTTGAATATAGAAAGGAAATCATAACAAAAATATGGAATGGCAAAGTACATTCTGTGTTAAGTGTACCACAGGGGAAAAAAATCATTCCAAACAATATAAATAAGGACCCTTCGGCAGAAACTTATCATTATCTGAGTTCTGCTGACTGGACAAAATAAGGCAATTTTAAAAGAAATACATATTTCCATACAAACTCACAGAAGTACTATGCCAGTAATATGGACCTCAGGATTAGTCTCAGCTCTCAAAATGTGTTGCAAACATTGAGCTACAATCATTTGCAAATGCCAGGTATTGTTTTCTCCTATTGATAATGGCTTCAAGTTCCCTGTCATTGCAGCTACCATGTGAACACCATTAGATATAGCCACAGATTTATTATAAATATTTATTTTAGCTTATAAATTTGCCATCATTAGATCCTTAAAAACTTTACTGGACGGTTTCATTCTTATTGATAAATAAATTAAGAGAATAATTCTGGTGAATTCTTCAGGCAGCGGACCATCCCAGTTTGACAATAAAGGAACCTCAATTCCTGTTATTCTATTCCAGCAGTCATTCCTTCACTAGTCATTTTCTTTACAGGTTTGATGGGCCACATTTTTCATAAATTAAACTTGGCCAAAATATAATCGAAGGAGGTTTTTTTTGTTTTTGTTTTTTAAAAAGGTCTGTTCCATGCAGATTGTATGAAAACAATTCTGAAAAAAATTGTTGAGAGGGTGGGAGATATTTCATCAGCCATATACTTCTGGTAATCCATTGGGTCCAACAAGATACTGCTTAATCCTTTCTAAAATGGGTATCAGTTTTATTTTATTAGAACCCAGAGATTAACATTGGATCAATACTATTTAATAATGTGCATAGATCTGTCCTGGGTTATGGCACATGCATGCGCTAGGAAAGTAAACATAAAATGTAGGCAATGCCTTTTATAACAGAGACATATTCTTTTTTTCCCCTCAGGAATTACCTTGCGAATCATAGTTTATGGACACTATGCAAGGCCCCAGAATCCATTGTGCCCTGGAATCTGACACTCTTCTCTTTGCTTTTGATAATGAGTGGAATTCAACTGGTCTTGTGTGCCATTCAAGCAATTAATGGTCTCTTTGGAGTTATCTGCGGAGACTGCAAATGTTGTGGGTGCTGTGGGGTAAGAATGCTTTCATATTCCAGTATGCCAGCTTCTCATTTTCCATGTTGATTTGCTATTGTTTATTTATTGTGTTTTCTTAAGTGCTTACGACAAATTGACAAGATGGCAGTTTCTCTTTGAGTATCAGAAAAGACTTTCTGGTGGTAAATTCCGATTGATGGTGGAATCTAAGGAACTGAAAGCTTCTCCTTCACTGGGTCTATCAACTAGAGGTTGACTGAACAGTCACCTCTTAGTAATGCTTTAATTTTGATTCTTATACACCGCACAGATGGCACTCAGTGGTCTAGATGAGATTTCTAAATCTATAATTCTATTTTCAGATACTTAATACTTAAACCAGAGCACAACTGCTAGTACGTTGCTAAGTTGTATAGAAGTATTCTAAGAAAAAAAACATATTTGCTTCCATAACTTTGTAATAGAATTGTTATGTTATTAGACTTTTCTTTTAAAAAAAGTATTTGAAATTTATACACATCAGTAAAGCATGTCCATATGCATACATATTATTTGTGCCATAATTTAATTAATCATCATAATTTAGTTTGTTAGCCTAGGCCCTAGGTCTTAAACTAACTTCTAGTATTGTAGTTCTATTGTAGTTCTATTTTAATGGCATTCTGAGCAGCCATTAGTATCAGTGGTGGGATTCAAAACTTTTTATTACCAGTTCTGTGGGTGTGACTTGATGGGCGTGGTGTGGCTTGGTGGGCATGGCTTGGTGGGCATGGCAGGGGAAGGATACTGCAAAATCTCTATTCCCACCCCACTCCAGGGGAAGGATACTGTAAAACCCCCACTCCCTCCCCACTCCTGGGGAAGGTTACCACCGGTTCTTCAGAACTGGTCAGAACCTGCTGATTAGTATGTGGCAATGCTTGAAAACTTCATTTTCTAATTTGCACATGGCAATCCTCCATCCGAGAGAATTCACAAGGCGGGTTTACCTGTCATTAAGAACTTGTCTTCACACCATCTTTGGGCCATCCTCTTGCTGAACCTCAGAGGAGCATTGGAACTCTCTTCTTTATTTTTCAACCCTGTAGCAATATTGACTTATTCTGCAAGGCTGATTTTCCCACCAGTAACTTCCACCATCTCTTTTCACAAGAATCCCTGTCTTTTACTCCATGCTTGGTAGGAAGCATTGAGGCTGTTGTGGTGGGAGGTAGTGAAAGACACATTCTTAGAGGGTTTGGTAAAAAGAAGCAGCAGCAGAAAGTGGACAACACCTCATTCCCCTGACACCAGCAGTCAAAACCATAACCCCTGCCCTTGTATGAAGATGTCAACTTTGCTGACCTCATTTTCAAGGCAGAGTAAAGGAACCACTGGGAAGATAAGGTTTTGCCACATTAGGACTATTTTCACATTGGAATTTGATCCTCAGACTCACCTTTGGGACATAAAAGAGGGCTACTAAATTAGGGCTTACAGGATGAATTTTACCTGGGTTTCTTACTGCAATAAAATGCTATCTGAATGTTAAACTATGACTAACAATAGCCAACTTTTATTTTTCTTTGTTCTTTAGGGAAATGGAACAGTTTAAAGAAGATTATTGCAATATATCAGCTATGATAACACAGAATATCCCTTTCTGGACTTTCCTCTTGATATGAAGGGCCACATGTTTTTACATAAAACAGGCCCAGAATGAGGAGTCTTTTCTCATGATGTAGCAGAACCACTTTTCCTGTCCTGCACTTATTTTTCCTCACATATTTAGCACCAGTTGGTCTAGAGCATATTTATTTTTATAATATTTTTTTTTCAAGACAAAGTCTTTGAGACAATACCAATTGCCATTTTTGATCTCCTTTCCTTCATGTACACTGAAGAAGGTATTTAATTTCGTTGTACAAGGTACAATGACATATGATAATAAAGTGACCTAACTAACAAAAGGCAAAATAATACACCACTTGGCTATGGTTTATGTGAAAATGGCCTATGTTGGGAATAAGTCATATAAATAGAATAATAATAATTTGTAATTACAGTTTACATTGGTAATGACAAAATCTTTAATACATCAAACAACATCTGCCTAGCCTAGATACTTAGAAAGGACCTGATAAGTGGATAAAAATGCCAAATCCAGTCTAAGCATTTGGGTGACTGTACAACCAACCATAATAATAATAATAATCTATAGAAGTGTCAGATAGAAGTTCACATTTGGAATGTTTATAGATTCTGGAGGGTTTTTTAAAATCGGCATTATTTCCTATTGTTTTTTAATTAGTGTTTTTAAGAGTTGCATGTTAGTTGTGTTCCTACAAGTCAAATGTTAAGCTCCTTCATAGCTGTTTTTGTATGTTACTGTGTTAATATATAGAAATATTTCATTTTCTAAATGAACATTACTTTTAAACAAATGATATAAAAATAATAAACCATAATGGGATTAAAAGTTTGCGATAATATAAAGTGGACTTCATCTGCCGAGAACAAATCAGAAAAATTGAGTGGCTGGTTTACTAGCCATGTAGCTTGAAATAGAAGATTTAGTGGTTGCAAATACATGCTAGTGGGCTTTTAGCTTACCAAATGTTTGTCATGTTAGTTTCCAGAAAAGAGTCACTCCTTTTCTGTCAGCAACTCTGTTAATTTGTTTTCTCAAGGCTGCTATGATCACCGCATTCACAGGTAACATAGCCTTATTGCAGTTGGCTAATTAGAGTTGCCATGTAGAAATCAAAAGGTGTAGCTTTGCTTCTTGTTTCTCTCACTTTTCCCAGATTTTTTTTCTTCCTGCTTTCTGTCATCATATGGAACATACCCCAAAGTAGAGGCTCTAGCATTAAAATGGTGACAACTTTCAAGTATCTTCCTCCTTTCTTTTAAAATGTAAATGTTACACTGAGTTCTATATCATTCCACACTATAAATAAGACCTATATTGGTTTACCAGGTTGAAAAAGAACAGTGACTATTATTCCAGAATTTGTAGGCTTCCTGCCTGCACTTGGCATAGCTCAATAGTTAAGTTGGTTTGTCCCATTTGGAAGTAAAGCCATGGCTTATATTCTACTAGCCGCAATGAAGCATTTGTGTTTTGGACAGCCTCACATTAAGACAATTTGGCAAAGGTGTCCTCAGTGGTCAGAAGAGAAGCCATGGACACTGAACCAAACCTACCACTCTTTTTTAAGGCATAGATGAATTGAATTGCTTTTGGCTCATAAGAAAACCTTATTTATGATTGGTTCTGTTCTCAAGAAACTTTCATCTGCTTAATTTCTTTGTCTTGAAGTGACTTTCAAGATACAGGAGCAAGGGCAGATATGCTGGCAATCCCCAACAAACATTTTGAATTAATGCTGATACAACTTCAGTGTTGTATGGAATTATCTGATGGAATTATCAATATCCAAGCTTGTGTTTTTTATCCAAAGATTTCTTTTTTTTTTACATACATATATGAGCTTTATTGAAGCTTTTAAAAAGAAAATTAAAAACTAATATAAAGGAAGGAAAAAAGAAATAAAAAAAAATCAAGAAAAGAAACAAAATTGAAGAAAAATAGAAAAGACAGAAAAAATACAAAGAACTGGTTTCCTATTTTCTTCACAGCAGTTACATTATAAGGCCTCTTTCTAAAGCTATATCATAACACCCTTCTTTCTATAATCTATCCTATTTAATCATCATTTTTTACTCAAAGATTTCTGTGTAAATTAAGAATACTGTGCTAAAAAAACTGCAAATTATTAAAGTGTCATTGTTGTTCTGTGTAAATTTGTTATATCAGATAATTATACCTTGTGATTCAGGTTTACCAAAACCAAACATCACCGCTTGAGTTTGAAAACTTGTTAAAGGACATTGCATTTTAGTCCAATGTGGTTTATTTAAAATATGTTCCATTAATTTCAGTGGACCATATTTCCAATTGCATTTCAAGTAAAATTATGACTTTAATCTCCCTGTCATAACAGTACGTATTTCTTGCTTGCCATCATGCATTTGAGAAGTGGATCATTTTGGAGGGAAGATATACTGTTTGTGTGTACATAGAAAGTATGTACATAATTAAAGATACATGTGATGGAAGAAAATCCATTTTGGCATGTTGTGAATAGTGTTCTGACTTGGTCCTGTATCTGTTACTAAAATCTGTACACCACAATAAGTCCAATATAAAATCTCCAGTTTTGCATCTCTGCTGTGCATAGTTATCTGTTCTTTTATTTGCACTATTTATTTGGCTAGCCCCAGTTAGCTATGCTTGATTCCACAATTTCCTCACCTAGAGAATATTACCTAACCACTGTTTTTATGCAAACATGTTTCAAAGTCCTTGCTGTAGCAAACATTCCTAAACGTGAATAACCAGAGGTTCAGTGCCTTCAGTGACAAAGTCACCATGTTAATATTTCAGGAAAAAAACCCTAAACTTCCAAGAGCACATCACAATAGAAACTTTAAAAGAATCTGGGTAGTTTGCAGAGGGGCCTGGAATTCTGTTAATGGCTTCTAATATCCTGTCTACATATCTTTCATTATTATTGCCCTTCATGTTGGGGCAGCTTTTGTAATGTTGGCTCATCCCTATATATTGGGACCAAAATTCCCAGAGTTCCTAGCTAGCATAGCTAAAGGCTATATGTAACTTAAACCATCATAAATCACATACTAGACCACGCGTCTTTTTATCCAGAGAAGTTTTAACTGTGTAGCATTTCTAGTTGGATTTGATTTATTTTGTAAGGATATCACTGAAAGCTTATTATTTGTTTAAACAATGAAAAAGAGTTAATTTTTATGAATAAAGATAATACAGGTAGCCCTCCACTTATGATAGTTTAGTTATGTTTAGTGACCGTTTTGACCATTTTGACCATAAGTGACTTATAACCATTTTTCACCCTTATGATTGTTGTAGAATCCCCATGGTGACATGATCAAAATTCAGGTACAATAGCAATAGCACAGACTTACAGTATATACTGCTTTATAGTGCTTTTCACAGCCCTCTCTAAGCAATTTACAGAATCAGCATAATGCCCCACAATCTGGGACCTCATTTTACCCAACTCAGAAGGATGGAAGGCTGAGTCAACCTTGAGCCTGGAGAGATTCAATCTGCCAAATTGCCAAATTGCAGGCAGTTGGCAGTAAGCAGAAGTAGCCTGCAAATACTGCACTCTATCCTCTGCGCCACTGAGGCTTCTTAATTAATGTTAATGTGAACATGTTGGCAACTGACTCATATTTATGATGGCTGCAGTATCCCAGGGTCATACAATCACCTTTTGCTACTTTCTGACAAGCAAAGTTAATCGCGGTTAGATTCACTTAACAACTGTGGCAAGAAAGGTTATAAAATGGGGCAAAAGTCACTTAAGAAACTTCTCGCTTAGCAACATAAATTTTGCGTTCAATTGTGGTCATGAAGATGAGGAATACCTGCATATGTTGTTTTTTTATTAATATATTGGTTCAGCATCAGTAAAGACATATTTTTATCATGCCAATATATTTCAGAAACTTCACTGTTCCCATATCCTGGCTTTTGAAAGAGGCACCCAGGGCCCCCGAAACTCACCCTAGTGCTTGTCCTCAGTCTTTCTCAAAACCACAATCTAGGCTTTTGTATGTCACATCATTCTAAATCTAAAGAAGAAAGAAGACAACACTTCCCATTCCCCTGAGATCTCCTGGTCTGATAAGATAGCCAGATCGTGAAGGGCTTGTGGAATGTTGGGAGGGATGGAGCTAATCTCACGTCCAGGGGAGAGAAGATTCCATAAGATTGCACTATGGGAGAGAAGACCCGTCTCCTGGGATTTGCTAAATGTAATTCCCTGGCAATTATGAACTGCAGCCCACCTTCTCTGCCATACCTGATGGGGACAATGCAGATGTAATCAGAGAGAGGTAATCTGAAATAACTCTGTCCATGCCATGAAGCAATTAGCAGAGTAGAGGTGTAATGTGTACCCCTAATAGGGACACACATAACTGCCTGCGCCGCTGCATTTTTCACATATGGTGCATTATGGAAATCCAAATAGGCAATGACCAATCCCAAGGGCATGAGACCTCTGCTCTGTATTTGTTCTGTGCACCTGTGCTCTGCTGACATGAAGGCATAAATAATTCCCTCTGGATCTAGAGATTGACTAGATCTGATGCTATGCAAACACAACTGTTTATCATGGATTTATTGGATTTTAAGTCATCATATTACGATAATTTGTCTTACAGCATATATGTTTTTATTTGGCCCTGATACTTCCACCCCCCTGTCTGGTGATCGATTCTGTTGACTGTATAGGGATGAGGGAGTCAGTACAATATTCTCGGGACGCCCTTTTGGGGTTTCGCCAGTCTCCTCTCTCTTTCGTCTGGCCTGTTATGATCACGAGGGCCTGCCTCGATGAAGGGTTTGTCAACCCAGAGGGGTGGAAAAAGCGTGGTATACGGGGTTTTTTGTTGAGGTCCCTTTTGTTTTTAAAGGGTGGAAGGAG
>JAOYMU010000002.1:37962230-37973985 GCA_025802295.1 Psammodynastes pulverulentus
TTACAGTGGAGAACATTTAATCTGTCACACACATAATCGCTGTTAATATCGTTGACAAATGTTTTTTTTAATTTATGGTTTGTGTGGATGTATTGTTTGTTTTGTCTTTTTGTGTTTTTTTATGTTTATAATCAATAAAATTATTTAAAAAAAAAAAAAAAAAAGAACATTTTCTCTCATGGAAAGACAATTTAATGATCAAATAATAATCCTAATCTATCAGTAAAAGAATAATGTTTATATGAAATCCCAATCATTCTTAATAATAAATTCTTGACTGCGCAAAAATCTAATGTCACATGGGGCAGTTAGACGTAACTACGGCTTCTGTTGCTAGTTGATAAAAAGGTATCAAAATACATTTCTTATGGCATAACTAATAGAATACTGCAGTCTAAAGAAATGAGAACCTAAATATAAGAAAGGGAAAAGAAATATGGAAAAGTGTGTTTTTTTCTTTGTGGCAAAGAAAATAACAAAAATTAAACCATCTTAGAATCTAATTCAAATACCATACTACTATATGCCATCACTGCTTTTTTTGTCTAAGCCATAATTAACTGAACTTGTACATCCTGCAAGGTATGATTTACAAATCATAGGGTTCATTTATGTGGTAATCACAAACCAGACAAAACATATTATGCCATAGTGAAGCATATGAATCCAGCCTATGGATTACATTTAAATTCCATTTTTTATATTTTTGACACAGTAAAATAATCCTAAAATGAACTTCACATTGATATCAGTAGGAACTAAATTCAACTAATATACCTGGTTATAATCTGATATGGTTTATTTTCATAGCAGTACAAAAAGCGAGGAACACATGTATTTGTTTTATTATCACATACAGGTACAATGGCTTTAACACCTGTGAAATAGATATATGATCTTCATTTTGTTAGCTGCAAGATCAGCATTTAATAAATGACTAAATCTGATTCAAATAGATATATGATCTTCATTTTGTTAGCTGCAAGATCAGCATTTAATAAATGACTAAATCTGATTCAAAAATAAATGGAAACTTCTTTTACTGGATAAACTGGTAATTTAAGATATGAAAAATGTATGAATTACTTCAATGTATGAACAAAACAATGAGCTCTTCTAAGAAATGACAGTGACAACAAATGAAGTTGTTTATTTTAATAAGTCTGCCACTGAAATAGGCACCTATTGTTTCCAACCATGGTCTATTCTCCCTCCTGTTACTGGCATGCTGTAAATATCACAGTGCCAAGTGTTATCTACTCTTTTGGGAAACACATTTGTCACAGCACTCCCTGCTGCAGCAGTTGCTTTCTTGTTCACCAAATTAGAATGAAAGGAACTGCACTGTCGGTTTTCCCCTTGTTTGTTTTGTCAGTCAATTCTCCATCCCTTTCAAATGTAGCCATCAGAGATGCCCTGCCCTAAAGGGAGAGTCCTGCCATCTGCTTCTTGTCCTTTCATATAACTATGAGCTTGATAACAACTATCTCCAAAATAAAAAGGCCCTAAAGTACCTTTTCTTGAAGTGGAGCTGAAATGTAAGGAAACCACAATCCCATGAAAATGGGAGGTGCATTTCTGCTTTTTTGAAAGGACAGATAAACTGGAGAGTAGGAGCTCACAACATCATCTAGATTAGCAAGCAGATCAAAGACCCCAAAAAAGTGAAACAAGGCTGGGCAGGTTGAGCTCAAGACATTATAGTGTCTAAGAAGACTGGAGATTGTATTGTTCTCTCCTTTGATTGTGTTGTGTGCCTGATTAACAATAGAGTTATCTCTATGCCAACCTAAATCCTTTCTTAAATCAGGTGAAACCTCTTGGTGGAGGCTTGAGATGAAACCTTTTGGTGGCTGAGGGGAATATTTAACCTTTTGAAAGAGCCCAGGGCAACAGGGATGGGTGGTGATGCAAATGGAAGGGGCTGGAACTGGTTTTTTCCCCCCTTCTTATTGTGAATTTGAGGAATTCCTTTGTTTTCTATCATTATGTTAATCTGAGGTTAGAGATTATGCCACAGTAGTAATGTCTTTCTTTCCTTATTGGGGCAGAAAATTGTTCCACCAATTACATCAAGAAACTCTTAGGAGTCACAGGTTGATCCCCGCTATCTTAACAGCACAGAACAGGGCACATGGCTTGCAGTTCCCTTGTCCAGCACCAGATGCAGCTCTCAGCAATAGATTCTCTTCCTCTGCCCCCAAATTTGCCAAGTTTTGGGACCCCTGCTGTATTGTATGCCTCAACTGACGACTGTTTGATATTTGTATTAATTACAAATATGTTTAATATTTAAGGGCAAAACAAAATTGGAATTACAAAATGAATTACAGCATTCTCATTTACAGTTGGAACTTTTTCACTAAATCCAAACAATTCATTTAAAAGGTATTCTCTTAGGCTTAGATAGGCTTGTACTTGTAATTTCAAAAAGAGCTTAAATAAATTTGAGATACGTAAAATATTTAAAAAACAAAAAGGGGGAACAAAAGGAAGAAGGAAACATTACTTTAAAAAAATATAAAGACTGCATCATCAGATATCACTTGATAATATTTGACTTATCATCCAAAGGGCATCCAAGATCTAAATGCCATCCAATTGTTACAAATTTTCTTGTGATTTTATTCAAGGTAGCTGTGCTATGCAGAGCTGAATATTGAACATAGAAAGCTATTATATATCAAATCAGATCATTAATCCATTTCCACACCAGTCTTTAGGAACTTAGTACCTTTCACATGTGATGACTGAGCTCAACACTTCTGGAAGAAACAAGGTTTTGAAGTCTAATTCTTACTAATAAGCAGCAATATCTAGATCAGGGGTATCCAACCTTGGCAACTGGTTCGGGAATGTTGGATACCCGTCAACTAGAGTTTCAAATAGGTATGTCCAATTTCCCCAGGCTAAAGCAATTTTCTTTTGGCATGCTCTATTACCAAATTACAACCTAATATTAAAATCATTAAAATGATTTTCATGGTTGTCTAAAAATGTGAACATTACTCTCAGGTTTTTCCAATAGCAATTGGTGTAACTATATGACCCATAAGATTTTCTGCTTTTAAATTAAACATAAACTTTTTTAATCCTTGGTTTTGTAGTGAAAAATCTGAAAGTGAATAAATTGTGATTCTAATATTTTATATGCAGAAACTTCATTACCCTCTATTAGTCAATCTAATGACTCACTGCTAAGCACATTATCTCCTTCTACTGGAAACTCCTATTAAGTGAATGGATCTCTTTTGATCTGTGATGGCTCTTCTTTCATGCAAATCATTGCACTTAACCAGTAGATGACCACACTTATATCAGCAAGGTTTTGGTTTTCAACCATATTTTGGACAGTCTTCAAAAATATACAGCACTGTACTAGCAATGCATTGCTGTTGTTCAGAGTTACAAATGTGGAAATTAATAGCACTGTAGTTCAAAACATATCTAATGACCATGCAAAAATATTAAAATTATGTGGAGTTTGTAGGGTCTAAAACGTTACAGCTGCATGTGGGAGAGAGATAGGAATGTTCTGTATCAACATTAGATTTTTAATTTTTAAAAAAATATTATTTGATTTGTCAATCGCTTACAAGATAATAGGTATAAGAGTAAACATAAGTATGAATACGAGAAATAGGTATAAATAAATAGGTATAAATGGGGACAGTAGGACAGGGATGGTAGGCATGATGGTGCACTTATGCATGCGGCAGCCCCTTAAAGATGCTGAACTTGTTTTAAGCTACAAATTTAAGATTGTCCTCCTAGTCCCATTATGGCGAAAAGAAAGCCTTTCAACTTCATTCAAGAACATGACAAGAAAGTCTTTACAGAGGGATGGCTTTATTGTGGCATTTTTATTAGTGTGCTCAGCTTCAAGGAATTCAAAGAAAAGCTCTACTTAGCAAATGCTACTTGACTTTGTAAGGTGGAAAACTAATTTATTTTTAAACACTAGGACCAGTTTAAAATTAGCATTTCTATTTCAGTTGGTCTTAGAGAAGAGGAAAATATATTTCCATAGACCAAGAAAGCTACAGTAAGATAGTAAAACAGAAGGATTTCATTTTTATATTTTGATTTAAAACTGCCTCATTTAGTGAACTGTTTGTAAAAAGTAATTTAATGACCAATCCTTACATTTTCAACTCCGCAGGTCTGTAAAGCAAAGGAAAAGTGAAGTAAGATCAAAAGTACAGTCATGAGTTCACTTAGTGACTGCTTCACTTAACAACCAACTTGGTGGTGCAAATTGTGATCACTAAACAAGAACCATCTATGTCTAATGCTTGCAGCCGAGAGGTTTTCAGACCGCCGAACCAGATAGTTAAAGAAAAAAGGATTCCTGATCAAGAGACAAAGCTCTGGTGATGGAAAATTGGTTGCATTTGGATAATTTATTTTCTTGGTCTTCATTTCTCACAGACTCCAGGAAATTATTATAGAACCATAGAGTTATGCTGGATTGCAGTTTGAAAAACCCTGCTCTATCCTCTCCTTTTATTGCATAAAGCTAAGCCTCCATGGGATGCATCAAGTTTTTTTAAAAATATTTTTATAAAACATTTTGGCCTTTCATAGGATCCTGAAGACTTAGCCCTGTGCTTGAGAGTAGGTGATGAAGCCTGCTTGTTGGTTAAGCTGAATGTCTGATTGTTGCTTCTTTAACTTTTCCTGGCTACTATGTGTTTTATGTGGGGTGTAATGTGCTTTTAATATTTTGTTAACCACCCAGAGTAATATATTTGGGATAGGGAGCCATATAAATGAATGAACAAATAAGACTACCCTAAAACAGAGAAGGTTGGGTTGTGCAAAGCCATAAATAAATAACAATTATAAACCATGCCTGGATCTGTAAATCTAGTATTTTTGTTTAGCAGGATATTATATACGTACATGTTAGCTTTTCTAATACAGAGTTTTGTGTTCTGAGGACAGAACAGAGAATGGATTTTATGGCTGAACTGAATCAAAGAAAGCCAGTTTTAGAGCATGTGGGAAATCGATGACTCATCAGGTCCAACAACCTACATGTTCTCAGTCATTTACTGCTCTTTGAACAGTGACAGCTTACATTGTCCTGTAGAATATCCGGTCAACCAGTGCCATTGCTACAAAGCTACTATTAAACATTATGAGGTCTATTACTGTAGCATTGTTATCATCTAAATAAAATTGCCCTGCTCATAAAACTATGTACGGTATCTCCCCAAGAAATATCAGTTTTTCCTCTCTCCCTCCTACTTTTCAGATTTTATTTCTTGATGCATTTTTTCCTCTATATTATCATATTAGTATTTGTCATTGTGCTAGTGTGTGTGTTTTGTGTGTATAAAACAGTAATTCGCTTAATGCCATTTAAAATCAAATTATCCCTTGAAGTTTAGCCCAGCAAGTTTTAACATGTTGATCTTGTATCATGGGTGATATTAGATGTACATTGTACATCTAAATGCACTAATAATACTGTCAATATTGGGAAAGTCTATTTTGCAGGTATTTAAAAAAAATCAATTATATAATGTGCCAAGCATATCATTATTTGGACACCATAAAATACAATATTTCAGAAGCCGTATAAAACTGATATAGGACCATCATGGCAAACCTATGGCACGCAAGCCACAGGTGGCACGCAGAGCCCTCTCTGTTGGCACACGCGCCATCGCCAGCTGCTCTTCGCGGGCATCAGAGCACCAGAAAACAGGCCAAAAAACCAGGCCATTTTTCAGGCCAGTTTCAGGCTGTTTTCAGGCCAAAAGTACCCCAAAAATGGTCTAAAAATGGCTCGAAAAACAGCGTGAAAAATGGCCCTGAAAAAGGCCCCCCAAATGGCCAAAACCAGCCAAAGAAACAGGCATGCATACACCGGACAGCTGGTCTTCGGGTTTTCAGCACTCCGGTATGCATTCATGCGCGTTCCGGTCTGGGCGCTCTGTGCGGAAAGGTTCGCCATCACTGATATAGGACATTACAATTTCTAACAAATCCTGCAACTCCTATTGGATACATGCAGAATCAGAGGAGATTCACAACAGAATTGTAAATGGCAACTGAACAATGACTTCTTCTAGAAAATAATCTGTGAAATACCTATTTAGCTGCATCCTGGATATCTATTAACACTATGCCACAACCTACATATGGTTTAGATTAGAATCTAAGTCCTTTTATTCCATATGGTATATTTTGCTGACCTTTCAACAAAGTTCAAACTCTTTTCTCCTTTCCTCAAGACTTTATCTATCATTGCTGAGATAAGAAGGGAACTGGCATTGTCTGGTTCCCTAATGGTGTTAGCTTTGCAAGGCAAGCTTTAGCCTGCTCTGGATCATGGGCCTTCAGGCCTTGTAGCCACACCTTTGACTATGAAAGGCATTTCAAACTCCGTCAATTTAGGAGCTAATCTCTGCTATTTATCTATATAGAGAACTGCCCCCTCTCAGAAGGAAAATACAATATTTCCCACTCTAAATTGTTAAGAACAGACAAGTGATGTACCATTTGCTGTTATACCAGAATTAAATACTTTTCTGAAATTTTAAGTAAGTACTTTCTCATTATTTTTGTTTATGGTATTTCAATCTCATAACAAACCAGATATATCACCTCTAATTATAAATTGCAGGAGGAACTCAGACATGTATATACAGAATTACATGCACAGTTTATAATACTGTAATATAGTATAGTATAGTATAGTCAGGGCTTTTTTTCGGCGCCGAAAGGTGCCGGAACGCGCCCCCCCCATCGCGCTAAAAAAACCCNNNATAGCACTGGGTGAAATATTGTATATGTCATTTATATTTATGTTTTGTTTTGAATTTAATAAAATTAATAAAAAAATAAAAAAATAAGAAATTAAAATTGGCTCAAGAACATTATTACTATTTCCTTTTATTAACAGAACTGAATCCGGTTTCAAGAAGATCCTCAACAATACAGTCAACCTTTTTTAATCTGAAGGGTTTCCCTCAAGACATTTTTAAATGGGGAACACTATTGGGAGACACACCAAGTCACTGTGGGGATTGCAACGGTGGTTTGTATAAAAAAAATGGTGAGACCCTCCCCTCTAGAAACCAAGTTGTGTACAAATGTCCAAGCATGCTGGTACCAGTTATCACTGCTGTAGATATTTGATAGTCATAATTTTCCACAAAAAAATTAGGAATTGTAATCTGGAGAAATTCTATAAAAATTTCTTTAATGATTACATGAATTAGAATAGAGCTGGAAGGGACCTTGGAGGTCTTCTAGTCCAGTCCCCTGTTCAAGCAGGAGATCCTATACCATTTCAGCCAAGTGACTGTCTAGTCTCTTCTTAAAAACCTCCAGTGATGAAGCACCCACAATATCTGAAGGCAAGCTGTTCCATTGGTTAGTTATCCTCACTGTTAGGAAGTTTGTCCTCAATTTCAAGTTGCTTCTCTCCTTGATTATCTCCTGAAAAAAACTATAATATATAATGTTCATTGCAGAGAAGGATATATTATTATATTCACTCAAAGTAGTGGTGTAGGTTAGCTTAAGAGATGTGCATGCCCAACTAATATGATTCTTGAAGAACCAGAAAAAAAGTGCATGAATAACTTTACTAACGAATTATAAAAGGGCATTAGCCTTTAAACTGAAATTAGAATTCATGTGGCTCAAGGAATATGATTTCTTTTTAATTTATTGAATAAAACTGGGATTAAACCCATCTTTTTAAAAGCAGACTCTTATGTTTTCCCCTTACCAAATCTAAAATAAAATGTATTAAAAAAAAGAACATTCCCATAATTCCTAGATTGGGGAGGACCAATTAATTATTCTGTAAGAAATGCCCTTCCTTTTTTGAAAATTGCACACATGCTTTAAAGCAAAAGATAGATATATTTTTCGCTATTAAGGTTGGGATGGATGGCACTCGGTGCGTAGAGCTTAGGTGAACTACAGGCCAAAAGTTCTTAAGAACACCCACATGCTCTGACAGCCGTTTTTCTTCTACTATTCTCTTCTTTCTAAACAGCTGGCTATAGAAACAACAGAGAACTCTTAACAGCTTTGGATGAGGGAGGACAGAAATTATTTCAACAGCTCTGCGGATTGC
Organism: Psammodynastes pulverulentus; assembly: GCA_025802295.1. NCBI lineage: Eukaryota > Metazoa > Chordata > Lepidosauria > Squamata > Psammodynastidae > Psammodynastes > Psammodynastes pulverulentus. The sequence continues at coordinate 37,970,335 of JAOYMU010000002.1, forward strand.
AGATTGCTCCTCACCACTAAAATGAAAGAAAAAAAATGCCTTACTAAATTTATGTTCATATTTTCCTTCACAACACTGAGATCAGCATGCCTTCTACCCTAGTCATTCTGTATTAAGGTTCCACCAATCCAGCCTGACAAGTTATGTAGATTGAACTACATAGAGAGCATTCAGATCATTTCTCTGGGCTTGCACCAAAAATAGACATACAAATGAAACGGTGATGTAAAATCATAAAGAAAGACTTGGCGGGAACAACAACGAGGAAAATACCTTTTTTTTCTCCCCAGTACTGTGAACCCAAGATAGAAAGGATGATTTGATAAAGCCCTAATTATGGCTCACTTTATCATACCTAATGACATGTTAGGTGCTTGCCACAAATAAAGTGAACAGGCAATACCTGTTTCATGCCTTTAACAACTAAGAAGTTCTTATTTTAAACACTTGCTCAAAGAGCTCAGCATTAACTCGTTAGCAATTTTTTCTCCACTTTTAAGAACTAGAGAGTTCTTGGGGATAAATGACTGAATGTCTTCTGTGGTTAAAGCTTGGTAAAAAAAAAAAAAATCAACCAAGCAAGTAAAGACATATTATATCAGAAGGCTAAATAGTGTTGATAAAACAGCACTCCAAATAAGCTGCTAGCACACAAAAATATTCAATATATTTCTTGCCCCAATGGACCTAAGTCAATTATGAATGTAAGACAAATATAAATGTCAATGTGGTGCTTATCAGCAGTGGTGGGATTCAACAGGTTCACACCTATTTGAGAGAACCGGTTGTTAACTTTCTAAGCAGTTCGGAGAACCGGTTGTTGGAAGAAATCTCTTTTTGTTTTTCTCTACTTTACAGGGCTAATCCTGTAAGGAAGGCAGGAAAGAAACATTCTGGTGTTGTTTCTAACCTAATCTTTATTGCCCTGCTTACAGAAACTGGCTCTCAGTTAACCCTTATAACAGCTAAGGTTCTTGGCAATATGCCCAGACTTACTGTTGCCTGAGCTCCACCCAGTCACATGCTCACCCAGCCAACCCTACCAGCTGGTCATTAGGGCAGAGAACTGGTTGCTAAATTATTTCAATCCCATCACTGCTTATCAGGCTTCTCTCAGACAATAAAAGAATCTACCGAGAACACCACTAAAATCAATTTCAGAAATACATCTGAAGATTGGTTTGTTCCTGTGAATATCATTGGCTAATGAGTCTTTTTATAGACAACAATCTTCTCTCTGTAACATTAATACTGCTATGAAACTTGTTGCCTGGCTTATCAAATATTTGGGGAAAGTACTTTGGCTTCCAAAATTGATTATTTCATTTGCAATTATTATCTCTGGATCTTGAAAAAAGATACCACTTTTTATTGGAATAAGTAATAAGCCATGTAGTGAATTTTGTGGAGATAATATAATTGTATGTTGCTGAGATTTATTTCTAAACATTATCCTCCACTATTACGTTTTTAATCTTTGGAGCAACCAAAGCTAATAAATTATTGATTAAATGAATTAATGAAAAATAATTCTAAACCACCGAAGACTGTGCTTTTACAGTTCCACAGGCGAACTTCCACTGATNNNNACATGTGCTTCTTTTAAACTGGCTTGAGACCTTTTAAGGGAGAAATAAGTTCAAGTTTACAAATTGATGAACTTTTATACTGTATATAGTTTATATGTAAAAGCATCTCTGACATGCAAATATAAACAAGCTGATAAATAGTAATTATGTTATATAGTTATTTGCTTGACAATATCTTCAAATGTCCTGTCCAATATAGACACTAGACTAATTGGTTTATAATTTCTCTGGATTATGGTTCATTTTATCTGATGATGTATAGTGTAGTATGGTACAGTCTTTCATGCCTATTTCTTTGGAAATCTCAAAAAATGATAGTGTGAAATGGGATTACTAATGTAAAAATACAAAGGAGGTGGAACCCTAAACAGAATATCTATATTTAATTTAATCTGCTAATGGAAAAGAATCTAAGAGTATAATTCATAATTATAGTCTGAGGCCTAGGCCAATGGATGCAGGGGTTTCCACAGTAGCTCAAAGTCCTCGCTCAGACTAGATTAAATTAATCCTGTCATTCATCAGAATAATCCAAGGTGGTTGGCTGAGGAATTCTGAGAGATGAAGTCCATAGTTCTTAAAATTGCTAAGGTTGAACACCCCTGGAATAACCCCTGCTTCCCCAGAGACATTTATATCCCATACCTATCTGTTCAAAAAACAGACTCTGGTTGGCATGTCCATTATTATTACCATCGTGTTAATCCGGAAAGAATCAAGACAGTAATATATTAATTTGAATATTCTCTGTAAAATAGTCATGGTGGATGATACACTACCATAATTATAAGATCTTATGGATATCTTAATTGCCTTTATTTTTCTTGATTACAAAATTAAGTATCATAGGTGCACAACCTGTTGGGAAAGATGTTGGAAACAGCAAGTTCCTCCACAGATTATGAAAAAGGGACCCAAATAACCTTCGAAGGATTTATTATAGATTATTAGCTTAATTTTTAAGACCACAATTTGAAGTTTTTATAGTGTGTTTTGTGGGTGTAGTATACTACTTGTGATTTTACTGTTATTTCTTAAATTTATTATTAACTACCATGGCATGGTTTTTCCAAGAGAAAGTACCAGTAGGTTATGAATGTGCTTAATGAATAAAAGCCCTCCTGTTCAGCAACAAGCAGAACATTTGCTATTTTACTTTTCCTTCTAAACTGCAGACATTATATAGTGCACATAGTCTTCAACTTACAACCAATCTCTTAGTGACCAAAGTTATGATGGACCTTCTCAGAACTACTTACAACTCGGGTTCTAAGTTCGAATGGCTGCCACCACCCAGTCACTTAATAGAATTTTGGGCGCTTAGCAACAGTATCCCATGGTCATGTGACCATGACTTTTGGCAAAACTTTTTGTGCTTAAATTCCCATTGGGTATATTGGGTTTGTTTAACAATGGTGGCATTTGTGTCATGACCTCAATGTCACTTAATGGCTACTGCAAAAAGGTCACAAAATTGGGCATGGTCACATGGTGTTTAATGATTGTGGTTGTAATTATGGTCATAAATCAAGGACTACCTATATAACGAATTGGTCTGACAAAATGCTCCCAGGCTTTATATGTTGCTTATCTTGGGCTAAATTCTCACTTAGATGCCCAAAAGTTGATATATCCTACATAAATATCCATTCAACAAGATATAAACTCAAATAGGCATTTTACACATGATGTAGTTTTATACCACACCTTATTTACGCAGCAGTTTATTTTTAGGTATAAATATATACAGCATTTTCACAAATAATAAACTGATAATAATAACATTTCAGACCAACTAAAAGCATGACTAATTTTGTGAACGCATTGCCAGCCACCAAAAGGGGCATTGGTCCTACCTGATATGCTCCTTCTCTGTGTGGAAGACGGTATTCAGGGCAGGAATGGGTTAACTCCTCTACGTCTCGCATTTAGACAGAGTGGAACTGAGGACACGTCCGAGTCCAGTAGCGTGTCCTCAGGTGCACCCCGGACCAGTCGGCCACAGGGTGGGCCTGGATATCGTCTTCCACACAGAGAAGGAGCATATCAGGTAGGACCAGGG
>JAOYMU010000002.1:37995580-38007289 GCA_025802295.1 Psammodynastes pulverulentus
ACAAAAATGCTAGGGTTCCCCCCCCCCCCACTCCCAGCACCAAAGCCAGGGATCTGTGCATTTAGTAGCAACGAGGGGTTTCTCCCGCTTATCCTCCTTCTCTGAGGGCAAGCTATTCAGTGGAGTCATGCTGTTAAGAGTGGTCTAATTCATCTAGATCAGGGGTGTCAAACTCACATCATGGCATCATCACGTGACGTACCAGGACTTCCCCCCCTTTGCTAAACTGGGTGTGGGCGTGGCCAAAGTGTGATGCAACTGGCCCGCGGGTGGGGAGTTTGACAGCCCTGATCTAGATGGTACTCTGCATCTGGAAGAGCAGCATATGAAATCCAACTTGCAATAAGAGCTCAGGTGTTTAATGCTTAGATGTTAAAAGCATTAAAATAACTTTTCTAATAAAGGTAAAAGCTGGAACTAACTCAGCCACTTAAACTATACAGGCTTTCTGGGACACTTGTCCATGATTAGGTGAAAGACTTTAAATTCTTCTTTGCTCTTTTTCTCAAATTTACTTCCAAATAACCTCTCCTTATTCATTTCAAGTCTTACTGAGGGACAAATATAAGTCCTGCCAAGAATAATTTTACTGGACAATCCTTAAGCATAGGCATACGGATGACTTTATAAACAAGCTAGTTGGAGGAAAAATGGTATTAACTTTTCCTATAAAAATGAGAAGGAAAAAAGAAAATAAATTAATCAATAGCACAAGCCTGTACATTTAAATTCTGCCCATATGACGTTTCCTTCCACTTAAATTACTTCCATACAATTTATATCTGCTAGTCACGCTAAGCTCCACAGAGCTCTATCCATCTCTGCAACAAAAAAGTTCTTGTCCTATAATAACCTCAACAATCAAAGTGAAAGAATTATGAGTAAGAAAACCAGGATAAAATAAACAAGTTTCCAACTACATGCAAAATGTAATTCACATTTCAAACAGGGAGTAAGTCTAAGGATATCATTGCTTCTTCTATTCAGACATAGAGAAATAAAAAACCACAGCATGTAACAGTAGACCAGTACAGAGATCCTTCTATGTGTTTAGATAGAGCTTGGATTAAACAACTTTATCACCATCTGAGGACAGTTCGGAGTTCCTTCAAAAGAAACTTGCCTGTCCTTTAGATGGAAATCTTTTTAATGAGTTTTTGAACCAGCAAGTGCTACAGGCTTATAGAAACCACCTGGTAGATGTTGTTGCTCAAAGCCACTTGATAGTTACATCTTTGTTTCATATATTTGGCCATACTTCTACTATTAGTTAATATTGCATTTTGATTTTTTCCTTGACTGCCCTTCCGGCCTCTCCCTCTAAAATTAAAGATCAGGGGGTAGGCCATTCTCACATCCTTTCATGTGATCATGTCATTTCAGGACAGGCTGCTTGTTCATCCTGTTCAACTGAAGTGGTGTCTTTTTTATGCAAAGCATATAATTTATCTGTCTGAAATGTGGGTTCTCCTTTGGCACATTGCCAATGTCATACCAGCCTATACACACAGGTTCTCCAAGGCACTTGGTTACAACTTAAAGCCTGTTATGTGTCTGGGACTGAAAAACAATGGCAACTAGCAAGAAGGCTTTGTAGAGCTACCTGCCATTTTGCCTGTTGAATCACTTCAGTGTGATTTTGTTCAAGTTTGGCAAAAAGCACTATGGTCACTGTGCTTTGCAAACCACAATTTGCTGCTTAGTTATTTATACCTAGAACTCAATAAGCATAATATATACTCTACATACTCAGTAATATAATGTACTCAGTAAGTACTCAGCAATTGTGGCTTATTCAAATAAATTAAAATATTTCAAGATTTTGCATATTATAGAATTCATCTATCTGATAACACTCAGAAAGATTTTATAAGTATACCAGATTTATAGATAGGCCATATTAGATATTTAGATGAAACCCGTGAATTCATATGGAAAATTACATTAAATAATTCCTATATCTATATATTCTTATTTTGGTGGGTTTTGTTGTTTTAAACTTAAAAGGACATGCAGATGTTTAGAAACATTAATATGCTTTCTTTTAATTAAGAGGAAGCTTCTGAAAGTCAGCAGACATTATAGTGTTCTTTTTTCTATTAAAAAAATCTAAATTATTTAATTGCACGCTGTCTTTTTTCAAACAAACAAAACTCTCACGTTAACTGCTCTGAGTTTCTTCTATGAAAGAATATCATATTTTAGTGGAATTAAGTTTTTTGGATTGTTTTTGTGGGTTTTTGTTGTCCTGCTTTTTTGCTTTTCTTTTTACGGGAACATTGTAATTGCACTTTAAGTCTCACATTTGGCAGGCTATGAACACAAAACAGACAATGAAAAGAAGTGTCCACTGGAAATAAGTGTCATTAAATACCATCAATCATCTCAACTGCAAAAGTTCAGGACAATCAGTTTATAAGACACTGCTTTAAAATGGCTTCTTCTCCTCTCTTTTTGGGGCTCTATATGCTAAGATTTGAAATAGATGCTTGTTGATCAGGATATCAAAAGGCTCTCAAATGGGCCTTACAAACTCATACAAACATTTTCTTTAACTTTCAGTCCATCTCAGCTGATATCAAAAATATAGTCTCCTTTAAGACCAACTCATCTCTTGTGAGTTTCATTTTAAGTATGTGTATTTTTCAGAGTTCACTAACAGTCCCATGCTCCTAAAGTGATAAAATAATATATGCAGTACTTTTTCATAGTTTTGAATTTATTTCATGATAGGATACAAATTCAGTACTATGACAAAATATAAGTCATAAGAGTTTTTAAAGCTAAAACTTAGAGAAATGATGAGAAAAAAGAGAGCTCACAAAGATTGGTAAAACTTCACCAATGCAAATGTTTAGCTGCCAAACTGCAAATGATGACATAACCACAAAGAGTCCAGGTTTGATTCTTGATAGAAGAAAGAGTCCTTGTGGAATAGCCCTAAGAGAGTATCTCTACTTTAAAGTGGTAACAGAATAGGAACTGCTTCAGATTCTTTAATAAGGCAATTTTGGTCGGATGAAATTCCTTTGCTTCTGTCCAAATTAAGGTAATCAGTAGAAAGGTAACTCTTAGGAGTAGGGCTAAGCTAATCGTCTACAGTAGGCATCTACCCAATTGTGTAGCATATGGAAATTATGGAACTGCTACAAAGTCCTATCAATTGTTCTCCAAGACGAGGCACTTCCGCCACCGTATGTTAAAAGGATATTTACATCAGAGAAGGTCATAAAATGTATACAAAATGAATTGCTTGGATTACAGCTGCATTTTCCAGGATGCAAACTTCAGAGCTTACACAAAACTTTCCCATTCGCTCAATTTAAGTGTAAATCATTGCTTTAGATTATATTGTCAAGATAGGCAGATACTCTCAGAAAGAATCTGAGGACTTAAATATCATGCTGACCTTTATGGATACATAATCCAAGTAGGCATTTGGAATAGCATGTAATAAAAATGTTAAGGCATTATAATAGCAATGTTGACTCAAAGCACGGGTCATAATCACTTGGGACAGCAAAATGTCTTGACCCAGGGACACTTACAAGGTGTATATGATATAGTTTGAACTAAGCTCCTCTTATTTAGCTTGGAGACCATTGCAGTGATGGGAAACCTCAGCCTGTGAGATTAGCAGCAAAACATTATCCTTCTAACAAGCTATTTCAGCAGTTCCATGACTGGTCCTCATTTGGAATTCCTGCAAGATCGTCAACATTTCAGCTGTCCCATGTCCTGCCCAAAAGCATAAAAGTGTAGTTGCTGAATCAAACTAGCTGTCAATCTAATTTGTGTTCACACAATTGGCCAGATACATTCAAGAAGCTCATGAATAAGAGGTCAATAGCTCTCTTCCACTGTTGCTACCCATATCCAAGGGAAGTGACATTACAACTGCAGCTCTGGCAGGGTATTGACAAACTAAGTACACGGGTGTAAAACTGGCAGCCTGCAGGCCAGATGCATTATGCACAAGCCACGCCCACCCCAGCTCCATGAAGGGGAAAACATCATGATATGTCACGTGACAGCAACATGACACTGCAAGTTTGACACACATGAACTAAGACATCTTAGCTGATATCCTATTCAATCCACCAGGGCAGATGAGCAAATGGCTCTAGTCTTCAAACTAGATTCATTTTATCACTCTTCATCTATGTTTAAGTCAACCCCATTGTCGAAATAGGACATCATAGCAATTGATCCAAGAGGAAAGGGAGAGAATTAGAACATTTGAGTCACGTTCATTCACAAAAATCAACCAAATATAAGTGATCAGATACAAATGTGAGCCGCTTAAAAAGAAAAATATTAAAGAAATTATAGAAAATTTCATTGTACACAACATATTTCATTGCCTGTTTTATTAAATTTGATGTTTATTTCAAAACATAATCATAATATGCTTTGTGGCTAATTCATTGCTTTTTATATATCTGGAAATTCCAAAGACAGTATAAAGTAAGTATCAAATTCCTACCCACAATCATGAATGCCACCATTCAATCTTTTGTAAACATGACAAGTTAATAATCACCCATAATCAATGATTATTTAAGAGTAAGTGAAAAGTAAATATAAAATACAATTGCATAATTATGTGAGACACTCACTATGTTTGATCAGTCCTTATTTCTGTAAGTGCTGATTTTTTGAGGTTCTTTTCCAGTTTCCAATGCTGCAACGTGCTCTGTTTAATTTCACTGTAATATACTATCCTTTGATTTAATGAAATTCCATGGGAAATATTAAATATTGATCTTATTACATGTAATTCCATGGTGTCAGTAACTTCATTCCTAATGTCCTCTGTAGTGTTTCCTCATTGCTGTCCTCTTCACTGAACCAATCCTGACCATTATTTCTTCAGCTGACCAATGAGAACTGCAAAAAATGGCAGCCAGCCTCCTCTCATCTGCCTCTGGCCCCCTGATGCACATTCTCTCATCATCAAGTTTGCTTTTTGCAGGAAAGGAAACAAAAAGCATGGGGAAGCAACAAAACCACCATTCAGAGTGATGCAGAAGAACAGGAGGAAGGCAACAAAGAGTCACTATTTAAGGAAGAGTGTGGGAACTCTGAGAAGGCTGACGTTTTTGCCAGTAGAAAACTATTTCTCCTGCATCTCAAAAACACAAAAAAAATTATCTTCATATTAACTATAGATATGTAGGAGAACATTTGGCAGGCTGCGGGGAGGAAGGAATTAAGAGAGGCATCAGTTTAGAATCATTACGTACAAGGGAACTAAGTCCAATACCCCTTGAATGCCATTGATTCTTATCTATCTCTAACCAGGTGCTAACCATTAGCTTGAGAAGATTCTTGTGCATAGGCTTTAGCAATAAATCAGAAATTTGGAACTTCTGCATTTGGACCTGATTTTTCATGCCTGACAAGACAAGACCTATGCAAGTCCTTCAGCATGAAGACCCTAGTATCTATTCAGTGCAGCCTTGTAAGTGGAAATGGTTTTAGTTATCATTACTCCATTGCCTTGTTACAGTTTCTCATTCTGAATGGCCACATAATGATACTTTGTGAATTGCCTTCACTAGGTGATGATGCTACAAGCTCATCCCTTTATTTGTTAGATAAATTTTGTTATATCAAAGAGAGATAGATGATTTTCCACAAAATTGGTCATGTTTGATTCCCCAAGTCATCATTCTGGTGGAAACCAAAAATGTTAGTCATTATGTTTTTCCCATGCTAGGCAGATTCAGTTTTTTCATTTCAAATTTCTTCCAAATCTAGACATCACTATTTCACATCTGTAACCGGTCAGAATCAAATCACTGTTGTTTTCAGAATTCTAAATTGGGATCCTGAACTGCATCAGGTGATCTTTGCATACTTATATTTCTACTTTGCAGTGACTACATTAGGGATCGGGTAAATACTGTGGACATAATTTACTTAGACTTCAGTAAGGCATTTGACAAAGTAGATTGCAATCTACCCCTTAGTAAGATAGAAAAACATAGGATAGAGACCATCACCACCAGATAGATCTGCAGTGGGCTGAACAACTCAGCGTGTAGTCCTCCATGGAACTACATTTAAACGGAGTAGAGTGGGGTACTTCAAGATTCTACCTTAGGCCCAGTATTCTTCAACATCTTCATAAATGATTTACATGAGGGAAGAGAAGGGGAACTCATCCAATTTGCAGACAAAACCAAGCTGGGGGGAATAGTGATGGTACTGCTTTATACTATAATAGTGGTGCCACACTTGAAATAATGCATCCAGTTCTGGTCACTACAATGCCTTTCTGAGGCCCTAGAAAGAGTGCCAAGAGCAACAAAAATAATAAGCAGTCTGAAGGCTAAATTATATGATGAATGGTTAAGGTAACTTGGTATGTTTAGCCTAACGAAGAGAAGACTTAAGGGAGACCTGATAGCAGAAAGGCTATTACAGGGAAGAGGGTGTCGATATTCTCCATAGCACCTGAGAACAGGATGAGAAGCAGTGGGTGGAAGCCAGTCAGAGGAAGATCCAATCTGGAAATAAGAAGAAATTTCCTGACAATGAGAATGATTGATCAGTGGAAGAACTTGCTTTTCAGACTTGTGGGTGCTCCATCACTGGTGGTTTTCAAGAAAAGACTGGACAACTATGTGGCCAGGATAGCATAAGAAATCCTCTATGGCTGGGTGTTGGACTAGAAGACCTCCAAGGTTACCCTCAGTCCTATGATTCTATAGAAGTATATTTTGTCAGCGAATATATAACTTTAATACTCTGATTTTGTTTTCTTATTCTATCAAGAAAAATCCAAGAGAAAATGTGCAGCATAATTCTATCTGATGACAAGGCAAGAGTAAATGAGTTGTTTTGCTGTGGATAAGAAATAGTTGTAGGTATAAAATATATCTTCTGTGGAACATAATTATAAAGCCTAATAGAAAAGGTGCGAGGAGGAGGGAGTGAGAAAATAGGCCCCAGGGTTTAAATTTGAAACTTTTTTTGCTCCCACTCATTTGAGCCAGTATACATTCAGCTATTCTTTCCCTGGCCTTCAAAATCAGATTCTTCCATGTTTATATAACAATTCTCTCTGACTTGAGAATCATTGCCTCCTGCTTCAGGATGGATTAGATTTTGTTGTTAATTATTAAGAATTATCTGAAAGAAGCCATGCTTAATTGCCTGTGATATAAATTCCTGGCAAATCAGATATGATTATTATGGGTTTCCCCCCCCCCCCACTGTTAATGTAAAAGAGCAGTGTTAATGAAATCACTTAGCATGCAAAAGAAATGGCATTGCCCAGTGAATCTTGGCTTCTGGAATTACTGCATCTTTCAGCTAAACACTTACAAACCATAAGACAAAAGTTATATTTGTAGATATTCTGCTGTCTCTCCAAATGTGGTTTAGGTCAGCCTTCTAATTTAGCACATAGCTAGATTTTGGAGAAACTAAGCTGTAACATGTAGGATGGTGCCAATTGGAGAAGACTGGTTTAAAATAATGCATAAATAGGCCTGCTGTGTTAACAAGCTTTCTAAATAAAAGTACATGAAAAAAAACTTTTTTAATTGTTATTTTGGGAATATGGTGCAAGTCTTCATTCATTCTAAGCCTTGGATTTCCTGACTTTGTTTTTACAGATTCAGGGTATTTGCTGGTTTTCTGTTCTAGTTACAGTATACACTCCTTTTTTCATTTTTTCCATTTGTCATTTTTGTCCCTCAGTTTGTCAGAGTTCTTTGTGCAACCATGGTGGTCTTATATGGGGTCTCTTGTTTTTCTTTTTCTGCAGGATTGTTTTTGTTTGGGCCTTTATTATCTAGTTTTTCAGAGTTTCCCAAGCATCCCGAACTGTTTTTTTCCTCTAGGATTTCCATCCATGGAATCCTTCCTATTCTCTTTCTTAAGTTTGTTGAAGTCAGCTCTGTTAAAGTTTAAAACATGAGTCTGACTTTCTTCAGTTACACGAGCCTGCATTTTAGTGAATTCTAGTGTGACATGGTCATTTTCTCTCAAAGTTCTTACAATGCCCACTCCTGCAACCAGTTTATCCCTATTAGTAAAAGTTAAGTCTAGTAGAGCTCACCCTACTTGTTCATTCCTCCATTATTTGGAGAATAAAGTTGTCAGCTAGGCATATCACGAACCTGTTCTATCTCCCACTCACTGTAGAATTTGTTTCCCAGTTGATGTCTGGATAATTAAAGCCCCTCCTTACTACTGTAGTGTATTTCCTGCACACCTTGGCTTAACTGCAGTGGTGGTATGCTACCTGTTCGGCCCAGTTCAGGAGAACCAGTAGCAAAAAAACCTCCGATAATCAGCTGAGAGGATAAAAGAAGAGCAAAGCGGATGGGGGGGAGGCGGGTTGTACCTATGCTTCGTTCTCACTCTTCATTCTCCTCTCAGCTGATTGGCGGTAGGTGCACGTGCATGTGATCACCGAACCATTAGCAGCACCAGTAGGAATCCATCCCTGCTTAACTGATAAGCAAAAAGTTCATCTATTTCCTTTGCTTGATTGGGTAGCCCACACATCTATTGCAATGTCACTTCTTTCCCCCAAAATATTCACCTATTCTCTGCATTTTCACCATTAGCTCAGTTAAAACATTAGACAACTTGATTTCAGGAATTTGAGCAGTGTAGAATTAATGCCTGCTCAGTTCTATTATTCTTGACCACTCCTGCTGAAACTACATGTTTGTACAAGACCTGAATGCAACCAAGGCAATGCATCCCTTCTACTTTGCATGATATATCAAGATGACCTTTAAACAACAATTGGGAGAGGTAGTCAGAACTTCCAGAAAATCAGCTTTTGGGGAAAAGACTTAGATCTACCAGAAAGTCAACTTTTCTTTAACCTGTCAGGAGTGTGAGGACCTAAGAAATTTCAATGTCTATATAAAAGTTTCACGTTTTGTCTGTGCACCATTTATTAAGTGATTACCTATATCCCTCTAGTATGGAATCAATTATGATTAAAGTATTAAAAAATATATATAGCCTTGATGTGTATGCATGCTTATACATTCACATATATGTTACAACACACACATGTGTGTATATAACATTACAGTATACAGCATACAGTTTCTGGGCTGATCTCAGAATAAAAACAACATGAAACAGAATTCTTGCCAATAAAAGTTAAGCAAGCATTCTCTCTCTTATGCTTCTGCCAGCAGGCAAAAGAGTTTTTATTCGGTTTGCCTTATTGATTTGTTTTTGAATTAGGCTTTAATATGATGGGAGTTATTACTTCTTACTCTTGAAGAAGTTGAAGATTTTAATTATCAGGGTTTTAATGTTTTAATTCTAGCTTATGTTATCTGTATGTAATCTTATGTTAATTAGCTACACTGATTCCTGTGCAACATTTTATGTACTTGCTTACAACCAGCATTCCACCAAATGCAGTCCTTAATTGCTCTTACTCTCAGGGAAGCCAATATGGAATTAGAGTCTTATTAGAGGTTACACTGAATGAAGAAATAATGAAGGGATTCTAGGTAGTCCTCGACTTATGACCACAATTGAGCCCAATTGAGCTTGCTTAGCTCCATTGCTAAGCAAGACAGTTGTTAAGTGAGGTTTGCCTCATTTTATGACCTTTCTTGCTACAGCTGTTAAGTGAATCATCATAGTTGTTAAGTTAGAAACATGACTATTAAACAATTCTGGCTTCCCCATTGACTTTGCTTGTCAGAAGGTCACAAAAGGTGATCACATGAACCCGGGACACCGCAATCATCATGAATGTATGCTACTGTCATGTGGCCCTAGAGATGCTGCAACAGTCAAGTGTGAAAAAGATCATAATTTTTTTTCAGTGCCATTGTATAACTTCACTAAACAAATGGCTGTAAGTTGAGGACTACCTGTAATGTATTTCTAGCTATATAGGAAATCTACAAAAAACTTAGCAACTTCTCAGAAGAGTATCCTTAGCATAATAAGTGAACAGTTCAGAAATAGACAGTACATTGCATCTAGTATCTGGTAATGTAATGAAATCTGTATGCTTAACTATATATTTATAGCATGCTACAATGTTGCAGCACACTCATGGCACAAGACAGGCCCTGTATTTTCCGATATGCACGTCAAGAATAGAAACAGATAGTGGATATCAGACTTGTAAATAACATTCATCTATTTCCCAATTATAAATAAGAACTGCTTCCAAGAACACTACTGTGCTAATTTCCTGTCTTTTTTAGTCATCTCTATAAATTTGCTAGTGTAATCTATTCATCATCTAACATACGATTAAATAGGTGAGCATTTTTCAGCTCCTTTGTGAAGCTGCACATACATACAGAATTTTTATTCAGCATCTAGTTAATCGCTTTTGTTTCTCAAAAAAGCAAGTTACTGATTCTTACAACTTTGAAAAAATAGCTACGTCTGTCTATTTAGCTGTGACGTATTTCAAGGAAGCAACCTGAGGAAACAGATAGAATTTCCTGTAATCTTAGCTTAATCCTGTAAATTATCTTCTCTTTTATTGACCAGCAAAAGCTGATCAAATGAATGTAAAAATGGTTTATTTGCTCCACCAATTATTTGCAAGAATGGCACATTCGAAAATGTGTTAGATATCAGAATTCAGGTCTACTTAATACGTTTTGGTTCACCCTGGTACAAAAGTCATACATATCTTGAAGAATTGTCACTCTTGAGATTAGACATTTTCGAACGTGCCATTTTTGCAAACAATTGGTGGATCTGCATTGCAGACTGAAGCACTAAGTTTTTGGAATTCTCACATTCCATAGAAGCTGAGCTGCTTGAGTTTAATGGTACACACCATTTTTTTTTCCAGCTCTGGGACTGCATTCTTAGGGGCAGGAACAACATGGCATCCAAGTTGCTGAGCCTCATATGTCAGCTACTAACATTACTATTGTAGAATCGTGGGAATTGTCTGTGTTGCTGGCTTAAGGAGAAACCATCTGACAAATTCAGAAGGAGGGACAGTTCCCATGGTGGCAGTGCAGCAGGGCAATGATACAGCTTAAGACAAAAGCCTACACATTATTGTGTAATCTGTTTAAAGGGAAAAAATAAAATTATAAAATGGCATATAATTATTTAAATCAATAAAGATACAAGCCAATTCTACCCAAGCGTACTTTCTTGTTGCTGATCAGAGAATAGGACTAAGATGTTAGTAAGATACTCTACAAAGGTTGAAAGGAATGTGTGGGGGGGGGGGATAAGGTTTCTACCTCACATAAGGACTGTCACATATTCCTCGATATACCATAGCTTCTTGCTTGAATTTGGTTAAATGAAACAGGTTGGATATTTGCTTGAGCTGATAGAAATATAAATAAAAGGCTTTCTCAAGAATGAAAGTATACCATCCATACTGTTTGCTAATAGTTGCATAAGACATCCTTAAATGTTGGTGCATATCTTTTCAGTTTCTGCCTTTTAACTGGAAGTATCTGCCTTTTAAAAGCCCTACAATTCTTTGGATTAATGTATCAGTGGATGTTACCTGTCTTTGTTGAAAATTTAAAACAGGGAGTGTCTTCCAGCTGCTCCTATCGAGGATGCCAATAGCTGTAAAAGGGTGGATGAGATCAGCACTGGTACTAATGAAATTTGCTGGGATTGTTGGGCCCTGGAACTGCCTGAAGATCCTAAGTGCACTGTAGGAATTATTTAAGAACTGTTGTTCCAGCAAATTGTCACCTCTCTTCCCAC
>JAOYMU010000002.1:38030413-38041182 GCA_025802295.1 Psammodynastes pulverulentus
CAGTACTGCATTCTAACCACTGTGCCACCATAATCTTAATTAGCCTGTTTTGATAGGCAGAAGCCATTTCTCTGGCTCTGCCTGAGAGCTTTTGTCACCTTGCCTGGCATAGCAGCCGCCCACGGGCCCTTGTGGTCAGGAAGTTGGGCCCTTGTTCCCTAACATGCTTCTCTCTCTCTCTCTTCCTCGGTCTCTGGTACGAGCCTTTTGTTTTCTCTGCTTGCCCCTTCACAGCAGGAAGTAAAGTTCGCTACGTGGACATTCTGAACCCAAGCAAAGCCAAGTCCCCCGTTCCTGCTCCAGCTCCAGCTGACCTGTTTGCTCCCTTGGCCCCGATGCCCATCCCTGCCAACATGTTTGTTCCCAACTCAGGTGAGGAGTAAAGGCAGGTGAGAAGAAAGTGAGCAAAAGCCACACTTCGGAGCCTGTCCGGCCGCTCGTCTCCCTTCCCAGCTGCTATTTCTTCTGCTTCCTTTTCCAAAGAAGAGGGAAGTGGGGAAAAAAACTGTTGGTTGATTTTAGTTGAACAGCTTTTGCAGTGCTGGTTTCCTACCGGTGTGGCCACCAGTTTGCTGAGTGTGCGCGTGTGTGCACACTCCCCCCTCCCTTCCACGCCTGCGCACGCCTACTGGTGCATGCCTACTGCGCATGTGTGTGCCAATCAGCTGAGAGGACTCTTGGATCCTCTCAGCTGATTGGCACAATTTTTTTAGCTATCGGTTCAGCCAAACTGAACCGGTAGCCATTTTTTTTGTGCCGAATTGCGCATGTGTGTGCCAATCAGCTGAGAGGACTGTTTGATCCTTTCAGCTGATTGGCGCAGCTTTTTTAGCAACCGGTTCGGCCAAACCGGCAGCCTTTTTAGCTACTGGTTTGCCCAAACCAGTAGCTAATTTTTAGCCACCGGTTCAGCTGAACCGGGAGCCATTTTTCTGCTACCAGTTTGCCTGAACCGGTGCGAACCGGTGGAATATCACCTCTGAGCTTTTGCAAGAAAAATATAAGATTGAAATTGAATGAATGGGCCTCTTATCAAAGAGCTTGGCTGATAAACATTCTGTTTAGACTATTTGTGAAAATACGCTTCTTGAATTCTTAATTTCGGAAAATTAAAGAGCGTTAACAGTCGGTGTTAACGCTTAAACGACATCTCCCTTTTTTTGTGTGTGAAGCACTGCCTTAAAAACCGATAAGATTCCACGATTTTGGAACGTAATTCAGAATAACCGTGAGGCCTTTAACTTGGGAACATGTCTCCCCTAAAGCCAGCCAGAGGCCCCCCCTGGGAAAGACAACCCATTTCAGGCTTGGCTATTTTCCCTACACAGACACCCGTGAAGTAGGGAAGGGGCAGAGAGCTTGTTTTTTGTTCTGTTTTTAAAACCTGTGACCTCTTCATACAGTTCCTGAAGAGCAGACCCCGCTGGAGGGTGGAGTGGCTCAAGATCAGGTGGCACCAGGCAGCGACGCCAACCCAGAGTCAGCTGGAGAAGTTCCAGTAAGTTGGAGTCGCCAACGTTGTTTCCTTTTAGAGATGTGGAACCTTTGGCCCCAGAAGCTCCTGAATGCAGCAGCGAAGGCCCCACTCAGAAGCCTCCCTGGCTATTTCTGTAACCCCACTTCTATACAGTAACTATTTGGGGTTATAGAAATGGCTAGTTATATATGAATGTGTCAGAAAGTTGAGGCTGGAGTGTGTTTATGATGTACTGTGCTACCTGTGTTCCCCCAAAATAAGACCCTATCTTACATTATTTTTTTTGCCACCCAAAAAGACACCAGGTCTTATTTCCGGGGGACGGCATCCACTGACTAACCTCACTTGCACAAGTCACCCCCGGTCTCCTTTTGGCTGTCAGAGGCCTTCAGAAACTTCTTCTGCGGCCGGCAAGGCTTTCCGGAAGGCCTCTGCAGCTGATAACAGAGCTCTGGATCGATCCGCAGCTTTGTTATCAGCTCCAGAGGCCTTCAGGAAAGCCTTCTCAGCTTTGCCGGCTGCAGAAGAAATGGGCCGGCAAGGCAGGTGTCGTGGGTGCGAGGCCTGGCTACACCTGTCCGAAGGTGAGTAGTAAGGCAGCTCCAAACCCCCATCCCCACCCTAGCTTAATTTTGACCCGTGCACCCTGGAGTGGGCGGGATCTTAATCAGGGCTTATTTTAGGGGTAGGGCTTATATCAGGCACACGTGTAAAAATCAAGCTAGGACTTACTTTCAAGGTAGGTCGTATTTTCAGGGAAACAGGGTACATATTGGTTGCTAAGCATCTAAATTTCGTTGATGTGACCATGGGGATAATGGAAAGTATAAGAAACAGCAATAAATCCCTGTTTTCAGTGCCTTTGTAAATTAAAAGTCACTCAATGAATGGTTGTTGAGGATTATGTGTTACCTAGTTTCGACATTTGGGAGGTCTCTCTCTCCCCCTCCCTCCCTCCCTCCCCCTCTCTCCCTCCCTCCCTCCTATACAGCTGTTCACTTGTTATACACCAATGGGTAGCTAATAACCACCTAAAAACTTTGGCAAAATAAAAGAACAGCAGTGCACTGTAGAATTTTTCAATGATATGGAGACATTGATATGCATGCTTTGGGTGTGATTGTTTAGCCAGATCTGCATTCCTCCTATGATAGCATACTCGTCATATTAAACCCTAAAATAACAACACATAATCATGGAAGCAATTCACATACTGTAGAACAGGGGTGTCAAACTCGATTTCATTGTGGAGCACATCAGGGTTGTGTTTGACCTTGGGGTGTGTGTGGGTGGCCAGGGTGGGTGTGGCCAGATCAACATCACCCATGTTGGGGTGCCTATGATGAACTGAACACTCTGCCAAAGAAAACGGGCTCCCGAGCCGTTTTCGCCAGTCCTTCACTGTTTTCAGGGTGGCTTTACGGGCTAGATCTAAGAATCCAGTCCCTGGGCTTTGAGTTTTACACCCCTACTGTAGAAATTCATTAGGTTTAATAGCAGCAAAAAAAGGGGTAAGATACAAAACCTTGGAAATTGAATAAGTGAACCTCCAGCCCTCACGTACTAGGTTTTCCTTTCTTTCTTGCTGTAAGAGGTCACAGAAATAGCAGTCTTTCTGGCAATAATGTTCCAACATATGTCACCTCAGTCGTATAACCGCTATAACTTACTGCTCTCCAAGTAGATTCAACTCAATAAACTAGTACAAAATGATAATTACATTAAGACGTTAATAATGATTTAATAAATAGGAATGTAAGTGGCAGAAATATATTTTAAAAACATCAAAAATGCTTTATAAATAAGGATCAATTATATCTGACTAATTTGGGAATGGCATTATAGTAAAATTCAGACTTTGTCAGTCTTCTTTTCAAATTAGGACAAATCCACTCCTCCAATAACATTTTTTTACATGCATGTAAGCCAAGATCATTTTTAATATTCAGAGGATTCTTCTGAAAACCAACTTCTTTGTCCACCACAATCTTTTTCAAAGTCTCCAACCCATTCCGTTTCAATCCCATTGTTGGAGCTTCAGAAAAATTAGTTTTCTGATTACATACAATGTTTCTGTTTAAAGAATCCCTAATAGGAGTCCTCCAAAATGTTCAAAAATTATGTATTACTGTTTCATATTTATATAAACCATTTGCGATTCCGATTCTTAATCCTTTTGGAATGTGAAGGGCATTTCAATAGCATTGGTAGGAGTTGAAAAGAGAAGATTCTAGGATCCTCAGAATATGTATGAAGATAGCCCAATGCAACTTTGCTTTCCAGGATACATTGTTTCCGTAAACCTTTTGGGTTAGTCAATCTATTATATAGTCTATTTCATCTGAGTCTAGTTAGTATGTGGGTTTACAGATACTTTTTCTAGCTAGGGTTCTTGCAATGTCCAATTGTTGTAACCAAGGCTTCTCTTTAAATTCACTGCAATAAAAGATATAGACATTTGTTACTTTTGCAGCCACCTATAAAGTATCAATTAATTATACATATATGCAAAAGCAAGCACACCCCAACTATTCCATTATTTACAAAGTGATAATGTTGAACCTGGACTCCTAGTATGCATTATTAATAGAAAACATACCCTGAAAATATAGACAAGTACCTGGGAGAAGTCCACTCTGTGATATGTTATTTATGCCTGTGTTCAAATGATACAGTTGGTTATTGTAATTGCATAGAGTTTGATAAATAGACAGTATATAAAGGTAAAGGTAACCTTCACACCGAAGTGATACCTATTTATCTACTCACATTTGCACGCTTTCAAACTGCTAGGTGAGCAGGAGCTGGGGCTAGTAACAAGACTTCACTCTTCACATACCGGAGCTGTCAGCTTTCCAGCTAACAAACTCAGTGTCTTTAACTGCTGAGCCATTGCGCCCCCTCAATATATGTCTCATAAAATAAATAAATAAAAATTGGCTGCTAAATTAATGTATTTTTGAATTTGACATACTGCAGCGAAGAGCAAACTAATCCATACTCTATATTTGATGCCCTAAACTCTTCTCAGAAGCTTCTCCCAACAGAATATTGGAAACTTGACAGAGATGTTGCCTAATGAAGTGGATCAAAAAATATTTTTGCAGAGAGGACAATCCATACTTTAATTTTATTTAATAGTTTTTAAAAATATATATTTCATGATTCTGCAAATCAGCTAAAATCAACTTGCTCAGTCTTGACCTAGACTCCCATTCTTTTCTAAAAGGATTATAGTTTACTGAAATTACTGTTGCCACTTGATGGCAGTATCTATTCATCAGAATGTTTATATTTTCAGCAGCTCCTCCAAATGATAATTATAATTGGCAATCATATATGATGATTAATTATGAACTCCCCCTCCCTTCTTTTTTAACACCTACATGAAACTGCTGGGGTAGGTGACCCGTAACATAGGTTCTGGTACCATCAGCATGCTAATGATGCCCAGTTATTTACCTTTGCCCCAGGTCAAACATGTGATGTGGTGAACTCAGTATCATTAGTAAAATGTTTTGAATACTTCTGTCACACAAAAAAGGCTCAAGGCTGGGTAGACTGTAGCCTACATGCAGGCCTCTCAGCATTCAGGTTAATGGCCCCTGGCACTGTGAAATCACATTGCCAATTATGGCAACAAATCGCTATTTTTTGCCACAATTTTTTAAGCTTAATTTTGGGATTGAGGCACTTCTTTAAGACTGTGAATGGAAGCATAAGGTCTCCATAAGGGAAAAAAAACTTCTGATGATGCTTTTCAAATTATGTATTTCTGAATAAAGACCAACACACACCTGGCTATGGCTAAGCAGTAGATTGCATTCTCTCTTGGAGTCCTTCCACAGTATTCTGAAAATGACTCCAGAGAAGGATTTAGCAGAAACTCTACATTAGGTATGGAATAATAGTAAGCTGGCTTGAGGAGAGAATTAGAAGGTAGAGGAACTCTTGCTAAACACATATTTTGGTCCATATATTCTTCACTAAGCCGTGTGTTCTTCTTTGTAGATTTCCTTTTTTGCCTGTGTTTATCTTTGCTATCTTTCTTTTTTGCACCTGCCACTGGAGGTAATCTAACATTTTTTGTTTTGAGGTACTTATCAGATATGGTCAAATGGTACTGAGATTGCTCATGTTGAAACCGATTATTTAAATCTGGCAGTGTGCAACCTCTGTTGCTTGCATGTTTGATCATAGCTGAGCAAAAACCTCTGGAGGTCATTTCTGGTTTTGTGAAACCATCCACAAAGACAGCATCCCCAACTCGTGTTCTGAAGACTGCAGCAGGGTTGCACTTCTTGATTGAATAGATGTTATTTTGAGATTTAAGAAGCCACAGCTTTAGCTTAATATAGATTTTCATGGGCAGAGAGAATGTAGGATAAGAAACCACTGACCATAACTTGGTGGCTAAATACAATACACAATCTTTATGTCTGTGCTGGATACATAGCTGCAATGGAGTTTGCCCTGCAGAATTTTGGCATTCAAGAGATAAGGCACTGGAATTAACAAATGCTTTCAGTATCATAAGTTGGCCAGCTTCTGCTGCTGCATGAATGGGACATTTCATGTTGTCAGAATGATCGTCTTCCTGACACCATTCACGATAAGGATGTACACCAATTGCTTCAGTGGGCTTCATTCCCTTTTTCAAGAGCCAGATTGAAACCTGAAGGTGTCCAAAAAAGGCTGCCATATAAAGAGCTACTCTCTTCTGATATCTGAAACAATATGGGTGCAAAAAAATAATAATTAGCCATGTAAAGAATAGTATAGTATTTCTAAAATCACAAGCGTAATCAAAATTACACTAAAAAAGCCATTATGCATTTACATACAGTAGTATCTCATATAAGCCAGCACTATGATTGATAAGTAACAACCAGCACTCTGAAATGGTCTTGGAAGCCTATAGTAACCAATGCAGCAAAGGCAAAATAGGTTTAATTTTCAATAGAAGACTTGACCTTCTTGATTTTAACTTTCACTTTCTTTCCACCTATTCCCTCTATCCTTCAGTTCTTGCGACTTAATGACCATCTTGAAATAAATATTCTAATCTACAATAAAACTGGATTTTGAAAAGTGTATGTTGACTCTTCATACCTGAGTATTGGTTCTTCCTTTGACAGATAATACTGGATCTTGGGTTTGTTTCCTAGGATACAGCTGGTCAAGAATTCTCTCCATCCATTCCAAACATCCAAACGAAGAGTTGTGCCTGTTAACAGAAAACATTGTCATTTATTTCTGTTTTTATCTTTGTTGGCTAGAAGGTACCTCTTCTGAAGTACTAGATTTTAATTTCTGTAGTAGCAGAGAAACTGAAAAATCACATGAACAATAGCAGGAAAAGTGAAATTTAGATTTAGAAAAGATCTATCTACATAGTATTATGGACACAATGTAAAATTGAATCAACATTAATTCAGAAGAATAGCTAAATTATCTAACTATAAATGTCCTGTTAAATTTCATTAGCTTATCACCAGTTGCTTATGTTCTAACATTTTTAAATCGTCAACCACGTGCAGGTATTAGGATTTGAAGACTGAAGAGACAGTAAAATGGCACTGCCAAATATGAAAACCTTATTTCATTTTCTCTCAGTCAAAGTAAAAATATTTCTTATAATATAGTTCTGTATGTGTCTACTCAGAAATAGCTCGCTTTAGATTCACTGAGACTCATAAACCGTCTCAAATAAAGAAATCTGGACTACAATTTTGAGTCACCGAGATAAGATTTGAAGGGCCTATAGTTATCAACTAAAAACAGATATAATATGCAAACAGTCTTATACCTATATCTAAGTGATAATCATTCGGAGTATTGCAGTCAAACATCTCCCTGCCCTCTGGAGTCCTGAGACAATAAATGCTACTTGGAAAACCACATTTCAAGGTCACTAAAGTTTTCAGCTCTGAAACCTTTGATGAAAGAAGATAAACCCTTCCCATTATGGGCAATCTTTCATGAGTGACCGGATTGTATACATAGAAAATTGGCTTGTCTTCTTCCTGGTAGAGAAAACAACATTAATGAACAAGAAAAATGTATATGACATGTCTTCAATAATTTAGTTCCCTTCAGATTTATTGAACTGCAACACTGCGTTTCTACAATTGTTGAACTACAAAATTAAAATTCCTAATCAGAATGTCCAAATATTTGATGGACATTGGTTTGAGAAAGGCAATTTTAAATGTATGTGCAAGAAATCTCCCTCACATATATAGCTAAGATAGTTAATATTTATCTTACAATTTGTTACAGGAGGTAACAATTTGTTATTAACTGAAATTAAAATAAATTAGATTGTCTTTTTTCCTCCTGACTCTATCTACCTTGTGACATATATCCTTATGCTATTCAAAGAACAAATGCAGCCCTAGGCTTGAAAAATACTATATATGCTGAGAATTAGGTTTAAAATTTCACCCTCCTAAGATCAGTTCTGGTAGTCTTTGGATAACTTTAACATTCTTTTATTCTGGCTTAATTTTCATCTCCAGAATGAGAAGAATTGCTAATATGCTTCTCAGAATGAAAATATACAGAAAGAAATCATATAGAGTATTTTCCACAATCAAAAGAGCTATAGCAACAGAAGTGCTTGTTTCTCATGTGGGATCTAAAGCTTGGCTACACACTTATGTAATTACTAATGAACTTGTATGAATGCAGTTTCTTTCCAGTCTAATTTTTTTTGCCTGCTTATTTAGAAATTAAGTCCTGCTGAGCGCAAAGACTAGATTGAGAAGAAGACAGCAGTTCTAATGCTTTTCCTGTTTTTATGTCTTATGTACTAAGTAATGCCGTACCAAGAACAATAATTTTGGGTAACTAATTCCTGAATTGATAAAATAAGCAAGATAGCAGCAGTAGTTTCTGGTTTCTCAATTTAGTTGCAAGTAATTTTCCCTTCCCTGTTTATATATCAGCTTCAAAGAAACAATGAGAATTTCTTATTTTCTTTCCTCTTTGAAGAAAAGGCATTAACATCATGGCACAGCAATTCCTTATTTACATTTTAAAAAAATAATGTGCAATTGTAGCACATAAGCCACATATCACATTTTCACACTGCAGAGTCTTTATATAACCATGATCTACTAAAGGTTCTAGCTTGCACAAAATTATGTATGTATCCTTCTGTTCCTTAAGGAGGCAGAAAAGTATGCTGGTAATTCATTTTGTAAGACCAGTAAAACCATGTCCAAAAATAGTTCAAGATTGGTGGGGCAACAGAGAGGTATTGGGGGAAGCAGAAGGAAATTCACAAGGCGTATCAGGAAAGTCCCCTCCCATAAACACTTGGTGTGAATTGCCATAATGACTGCCAAAAAGAGCTGAAATATGCCCTTTGTACTTGTTTCTCAATGTTGTACACAAGTACACAATCCCCACTATCATGGGATTTGTGTTGTAATGTCATTATATATACTTCCTCATTTTCTCCCCTCTGTCATCCTCCCACTTGGACCTGTTTCATCTCACTGGACTATGTTTAGAATTATATTCAAACATTGTTTGAAGGACTGGTTGCAGGGAAGGAGGAAAGATTATGAAAGATTGTGTCAGCGGTGAAATCCGAATAGCGCTGCCACCGGTTCCGTGACAGCGCGCGCGCGTGCGCAGCTGAGACAAGCCCCAGCCAAAATGCCTCCCGGGCATTCTCATAGGGAAATCCGCTCAGCGCGTCATCTGGCTGAGCGGATACACATCGTGAAAAAGCGGGGGCAGGTGGCAGGGCAAAGCAGCACCCCAAAAAGCGGAGTGCCGGAGCTGCCGTTCTGCAGCGCTACCGGCTCCCGCGAGTAGGCGAGAACCGGCTGAATTTCACCACTGGATTGTGTTTTGGGTGTGCAGCTTTCTGCCTTACAATACAAGCTTGACTCTAATTGAAACTGAAACTATCAGCTGGGCATGAGATACTGTGGAATGCGGACAGTTTTAAAAAGCTCTAAAAACAGTTAGTGGATATCTTCATGCTGCACTTAAGGGATGTGAGGTTGACCTATGTTTGTTCGTTTTTTTGGAAATCAAAATAGTAACTTTTGTTTGATTGGCTGATTTACTCTTGCTGCTGCCACCTTACTGTATGAGTCTATCAGATTCTACCAAATACTATTTTATTTGCTGAAGATTCCATTAAACCTGATATACATATCCATCCACCATTCTCAATCACTCTTATTAGGCATAGTATCATGCTATGCGTTACAGACGCTGATGGAGAAGAACTGATGAACAAGTCACATTTTAGAATATATGGCATACTAAGACACACACAACATACAATTGTTCGTTTGAAAGAACTTCTTAAACGTTTGTAAGTTCATTGCAATCGGAGTGAGACTAAGGATTCTCGCGGTGTTTATGCATTCTGCTGTATTACTTGAAGATTACTGTATTTCATTTGAACAGATTCTTCTCATTACTCTTAAGTGATGCTAGCACAAGTTCTATAACATAGAGAATTACTGTATTAGGCAGCCTTTTTGTTTTTTAAATCATACCTTGATGACACATTTAATTGAGGAAGAAACTGTAATCCCTACATCAGCAAGTACCCAGTTATCCTTTAGCACTGCTCCTGCATATATCAGCTCCAAGTATCTCCTGCCTTGTTTGTCTTCAGAAAGTGGAACATGAAAATAATCCTTAATAGAAGAAAACAGATTATTTTTTAAAAATAAAAAAACCATAAACACTAAAAGTTCAAGATAAATATCCAAGTTATGGGGAAGGATTGGAACTCAATAACAGGGCTATTTAGTCTGTTTCCCTGGCATGTAAATGCAGAGTTGGAGAACCCTTTTCTGAATTATGTAAAACAACTATCAGTGATTGTAAACCAGTTTCCCTCAACCTGTCACTCTCTATTGCACTAGACCTCAATTTCCATTATCTCAGACATAGAAGTTAAAGTCCAATGTATTCAGAGGGCAAGGATTTGAAGAAAGCTAATGCAAATATTAAGCTAGATAAATCAGTGATTTATTTTGGTGTAAGGTACTTTTCTATGTTCATAATTAATATTAATATGTCACTGTCTACGAGTTTAAACACAATTTAAGCAGAGCAAGGTGAAAAGCAACTCTCGCATAGAATGAATGGCAATTGTCAATATTGTGAATACATAGTTAAAGAGACGGTTTACTTTTTAGAAGCTTGAATGAGAAGAACGTATACCTTGAGCAAAGGCCAGTGGTGAAATCTTAGTACCTCTGGAGACCTCCCGAGAGGTACTAGGGCCCATGTGAATGAGTTCTCGGAGCCC
>JAOYMU010000002.1:38052053-38063341 GCA_025802295.1 Psammodynastes pulverulentus
GAGGGCGAAAATGGCCTCAAACGGGCCAAAAATCAGCTGAGAGGCACGCGCATGCGCAGTGCAGGTAAGGGGTGTGTATGTTGCGCACGCATGCATGGGAGGCTGGGCGCATTGCATTGTGGGTTCCGTCACGCATGTGTGTGTGCTACCACATGCGCGCGCACTTTCGGCACACCACAACAAAAAGGTTCGCCATCACTGGTTTAGTGCAATACAAAGTCATTCAGTTCATAATCTATTATGGAAAATTTTTAATGTTTAAATGCAGCTAATTATAGTTTATTTAACAAATATGACTTCTTTAATGATTTATGTTATTTTTTTTTTAATAAAACCAAGTATGTCTTAGCCTGATGTGTGAACAAGAACTCTGCTGACTTCTTGTTATCCAAAATCAGCCTCTGTGGTTTGTTTAAAGTTAAGTTTATTAAGGGAATCCTGAAAAATGAAACATGATTCAATCATAGGTGTGCATGCTGTGTAAGCACAGCCATTTACACTCACTAATCTTGCTTGTCAACTTCATCTTATAGTTTAACATGTTGCATGAATTCTACCAATTATATTATACTCAGAAAATTAGGATTAAACTACGTTTAGCCCAATGTCTTAGGCTTAGCTCAATGATTGCTTTCAATAGAAAAAAAAATCACGTTCATTATCGTTGTACTCCAGAATTAAATTCTGACACAGAGGAAACAACAAATTCCAAGACACCCTCAATTAACCCTAATCGCCTGCCCATCTTTCATTTATCCTCACCTTCCTTCTCTCCACGCCAATCCTGCATCCCTCGGGAGGTGGCCGCTTCACTCAAAGCCCCTCCCGTCCCCAGTAGTCGTCACGTGCAAGCAGCCGTGCGCAAACACAGTCCAGCTTGTGAGTGACGGGCACAGGAAGCCAATCCACGCCATCCGGTTGGTCCTCTGGGCCTATACGCGAACGGAGGTGGGATTTCCGCAGCTCTCAGCTGGCTTGCTGACTGACCGAGGGAGGGCTCGATTATGGCTTCTGGCTGAGCTGCCCTGCGGTCCTTCGTCTGGTCTGGGAGTCTCTCCCTTCTCGGTAAGGGTATTTCCTTCCCGCCTAAGGGCTTTGGGGTCGTGGGCTTCTTTCGGGAGCTGACCTCTGATTGAGCGTACGGGTTATTCTTCGAGCCTGTCGTTGGGAGAGGCGGAGAATCTATTGCCTTCCCGGGCGTGATTTTGTTGCCTCTTCGCCCCCTCCCCCGCCCACCTCCGTTGATCCCTCTATTCCCTTGTCGATCTTTGCAAGCGCAGGAGCTTCTGTTGCACGGTTCGGGTTGTGCACGATTAAAAAGAGCGAGGGGTGGGGGGCAGGACTGTTTTCTCCAACTCTTTCCACCCACCTTCCCAATAAAGTAACTTTCGTTTGACTTTTTGCGGCTCCCCCCCCCCCGCCTTTCTTTCTTTCCGTCTTCGTTTTGCGGTTTTTAGGCGGCTGGTCGTGTTGACCGCGTACCCCGCGTGGGTACGGTTCCCACGGGCTTTGTCGCAACATCGTTTCCGCAGCGCCTTGGATAGAAGAACCTTGAAATCGCCCCGTTTGGGGTTGCTGAAGTTCCATCAGGCGCTAGTGGGTTCACGCCTATTTTGTCCCCAGTAAGCAGAAGCTGAACACAGTCGCACACAGTGCGATTCTAGCGTCTTTGTGATGCAGTGAATGTTTGTGATGACATGACCTTTTTTTTTTAGGGCCCTTTTATTATTGGGTTTAGCGGGCGCCGGGCGAGTTTATGCGTGCTCTTCAATACCGCGTTGAAACGGATAGAAAATCAGTTACTGCTTCTTTGTTAGTTGTGGCATCAGATATGGGTTGCCTCCAACTTTGATCGCGTTGGATCGAGAACGGGTGAAAAAAAATCAGTACAGTTTGGATATCGTCGTGCAGCTGTTTAGTTATTTGCCTCTAAAGTTTCGTGTAGGTTTACATATAGGGAGTGGCTTTTTGAAGACACAATCGCTAATCTGAGTGTTTACTCCAAACAAGAGACTGAGGAGTTCCAGAAATACCTTATAAACTGCTGTACAAAAGTTTGAAGTTAATATCTTGGAAAATCTCAGATTAGTTCTACCCCGGAGCAAGCTATAATGCAGTTTCCTCCAACTTGGGGTCTCTAGATTGCTGAGCTCCAGAGGCTAAAGACTTTTTGTACCAAAGGGTAGAAGGGTTGGCAGCTAGGATGCAAAATCTTGAGTCATACTCCTGATGTAATTGCGTTGAAAGTCATTTTCTATCTTCTTGTTTCTCTATATGTTATAGTTTGGACCCATAGATTATGAATAAATAATCTGGGATCAAAAAGTTGAGTGGTTGCCTTCTCTCGTGCATTCTTAAAATAAATTTAAATTGTTTCTATATTGTACTATATTGCTTATAAATAAAAATTATCCCAGTATAGTTATGAAATTTTGTTCAGCCATTTATCCATTTGTCTAATTCTTAATAGAAAAAATGTGTAATATTTAAGAGGAGCCCAGGCGTTACCAAATTTCTAAGCTTGGCCCTGATAGAAAGGCAGATAAGCAGAAAACGAAGGATTTTCTTATTAAGTGATGTTGTTCTAAATATAACACTTAAAAGAAAGCCCTTCTTTCTTTTCTGTCTTTCTGCTTTTCTAACAGGACCAAGCTTAGAAATTTGGTAATGATTGCCTGGGCTCCTTTTAAGTATTACACATTTTTTTCTATTAAGGATTAGATGAATGGATAAATGGCTAAACAAAATTTCATAACTATACAGGAATAATTTTTATTCAGTTTTTATCACCCTAAAATGAGGTGGATTTTACAATTGAAATTATAGTGCTGGAAATGCTGAATTTGAATGCTGTGACTGTATAATAAATCAAAATAACATGGTACCTTCTGTGCCTTAACTTCCACTGGAGTTTGAGAGAAGCTTATATCCCTTTAAGAAATGCTTCAAAATTCCGCTCTCTTTGCCCACAATCATTGTGATTCAAATGTGATATATTATCAGTGTAGATATGTTAAAACAAGTATGTGTTTGTGTTGGTGACAATTGAGGTTTTGAACACTCTTATGTCACTCTTTCCTCTGCCTAATAATATGATTTTAACTCCCCAGCTCATTAATTAGATCCATTAGCCTTATATTTGTGTGTATATATGTATATGACAATACTAGCAATAATTTGTCGTAAAATGTAGGAATTTCATTGTCTGATCCTACTACATAGAAGGTAACAGTCTGCATTACAAATGTTCTTATGTTTAGATGCACATGATACATTTGTGTGACATAGAAAGTAGGAATATAGTTCGCTTGTACAGCTTGGTTTAGAATAGGATTTAATATTATTTATGAAGTAGTTTAATATTTACTATGCAATGCATGCATACCAAAAACCAGAGTGTTGGCTCATGGGAGACCAATAGAATGCAGTACAAAAAAAGAAGCTAATAATTGGGATCTATTATATTCCTTAAATGGGTCATTCCAGTAGAACCCATGCCTTTGCAGACATCCTGGATTCATATTTTACTTATTTATTTGATTTCTTACAGCATCCCATCTCAATACGTGACTAGATGGCATATATCATGAAATATAAAAAACAATACAAACACAAACTATACATATATATTGCACTAAGTAAAACTGTTACTATGAATATTAATAGAGCTAGGAAATGGGGTCCTTGAGGATCCTAAGCCTGACACACAACCAAGATTAGGAACTGATGTATTCAGTTGGAAGTCTTCTAGTCCAACCCCCTGCTCAAGCAGGAGACCCTATACAATTTGAGACAAATGGCTGTCCAGTCTCTTCTTAAAAACTTCAACTGATAAAGCGCCCACAACTTCTGAAGGCAAGCTGTTCCACTGGTTAATTGTCCTGACTGTTAGGAAGCTTCTCTTTAATTCCAAGTTGTTTTTCTCCTTGTTTCCATACATTGTTTCTTGTCTTGCCTTCTGGTGCTTTGGAAAATAAGTTGACCCCATCTTCTTTGTGGCAGCCCCTCAAACACTGGAATACTGCTATCATGTCACTCCTAGTCCTTCTATTGTCTAGAGCCAGCTTTGCTGGCTGAGGAATTCTGGGAGTTGAAGTCCCCAAGTCTTAAAGTTGCTAAGATTGGAGACCCCTGGTCTAGAGTAGCCATGCCCAATTCCTGCAACCATTCTTCATATGTTTTAGTCTCCAGACCTTTAATTATCCTAGTAGTTGCTCTTTTTTGCACTTTTTCCAAAGTCTCAACAT
This sequence comes from Psammodynastes pulverulentus, assembly GCA_025802295.1. NCBI lineage: Eukaryota > Metazoa > Chordata > Lepidosauria > Squamata > Psammodynastidae > Psammodynastes > Psammodynastes pulverulentus. The sequence goes on from JAOYMU010000002.1 coordinate 38,056,301, forward strand.
CCTTTTTGTAATGTAAGCAAAACTGGATGCAGTATTCCAGGTGTGGTCTTACTAAGTTTTTATAAAGTAGTACTAATGTTTCACTTGTTTATACAAACAAGGATTGGATTAGCTTTTTTGGCTGTTGCCGCACACTGCTGGCACATATTTAAGTAATTGTCCACTAGCACTCCAAGGTCTCTCTTAGCCATGTTGCTTTTATATTCAAATCATATTTCATCTACTCTAGACTAAAACGGAGTTCTAGCATATGCCCAACTTTGTGATTTGGGCCTGAAACTATCTGAGACAACTCCATAGTCGTTATGCAGGCTGTGAAATCTCTAGTTGATCCAGTTCCCTGTACCAATGCATTGAAGTTATAGTCTCCCAAAAACATATTTCAATTTTCCCAATATCAGCAGCAAGATGACTCAAAGATCCAGGGCTGTTGAGCAGCATACTAGGAACAATCACAACTTCTATCTAGCTTCTCTGTCCCACTTTCAGGAAACAGGTAGTCCTCGGTTAACAATAATAATTGGGATTTGATTTCTGTCACCAAGCAATGTGGTCATATAAAGATTGACGTAATATGACCGCATTGCTTAGTGATAGTAATCGTGACACTTCCCATTGCTGTTGCTAAGTGTGTATCATGCATTGTTAAACAAGTCCCATACAGCTCAGAAGCAGGCTGGCCATAGTTTATGTAGTGTAAACATAGCAAGTCCAGGAGTGGCTGCTGCAGGGCAGAATTCAAGAACATGCACCTGAAGAAGCAGAAGAGAGGAGTTTGGGCAATATGAGCTTTCCCAAAGAGATGCCCAGATTTAGAGACTATGAAGTCCCAAGATAGATATGGGGGGGGGGGGGAGATAAGTACAGGTTCAGGTAGCCGCACCCTAGAATCACTCAGGATATACCTAGTATTAAAAGGTTACAGCTTTAGTTTTGCAAGATTCTGTCCATTAGATGCAAGCAAATAAAGGTTTGGTTTCAATCAGAATTTTGCTGTGTTGTCCTTGAGCTTGATCCTGAAATTAATGTTGCCGAACTCTTATATCTTAGTAAGGAGCAGGAAAATTTTCAAGCATGACTACAGATCCAAAAGTGTGCCAATAACTCCACAGCAGCTAGCAGCATCCTTACTCCAGCACCACTAGCAGGTAGATGTGCAGGTCAATAATGTACAAGCTGCTGTAGTGCAATTGGGCAACAAGTTGTCCTGCAATGGCAGCGGAGCCAGTGCTGGTGCACTCTATGGAAGCTTACCACAGAAATGCAGAGTATTGTAGACCAACCAAGAATCTTTCTGGCTCACAATGAAATTTTCAACAATAGTAGAGCAGTGGAATTCCCAACAGATCACATTAGTGTAATCTTTTTATTGAATTTGCTGAAAGAGGTGGGCTGTGAAATGGGCCATTCCAATGATAGAAGGCAATGGCCTGATACTGAACAACTACCAGAATTTCATCACGAGATTTAGACACAATTTCAGCGATCCCATTCGGAAAATCACAGTCAGTTGGGGGATTTGGAAACTCAAACAGAGGAACAAGAAAGTAAGTCGAAAAAAAATAAATAAAAGCTTGTTCATCTCAGATTTTAAATTATTGTTGGCCTAAGGTGGTGGATGGAATGAAGTGGCACTTATTCAATTTAGGGTGGGGTTGAGTGATGACACTCCAGATGACTTAGTATGGCAAAGGGTTGTTGTTGTTTTTTTGCCTCACTAGATGATCCAGCATTGTTTGATTAATTGACACTCATTTGGAAAAATTGAAGCAGAGCAAGGACACCCAGAGGCAGAGGTGCCTGCAAGTTGGTAATGACAGATTTCTAACAGTCGCATCTCCAGATACGGACAGGGAAGCCAGTGCAAATTGCAGCTGTCAATAAGTCAGTCTCAGAGGAGGAGATGGGGAAAGGCAAAGAGAGCTATACTTCTGTTTTTACTGTGGAGTTTCAGGGTATATATTGCCAGGACCTACATAAAACCAACAACGGGAACTAGAGCATCTGAACAACCCGCCAGCAAGTACCTAATGTCATCCACAGGTGCTAACCAGGGGGACTCCACTAGCCTCTCATCATGAGAGCTCACAGGAAGGAACCAGCCAGCAAATAAAGAGAGCTCAAGACAAAGGGAGGGGGGGGGTAAGAATATTTTTTTCTTACTCCTGTCACTATAACCTTAGAATTGGGGTATAAGGTAGTAATAGAAGCTTTCACATCACAAACTTTATATACATAGAAATTGTAGTAAAACTACCAAAACTTGTAGAAGAAGAAACTGTAGATGGCCAGACTTTGAAGGTGGGTCTTGTTTTGCAGTTCATTGCTCTAGTGCAGCTGGCAATTGAATTCTTGTAACAGCTTCCTTGCAAGTACCTATGGTGCTAGCCAGACTCTTCCTGATTGTGGCTCTATAAACCATGAGTGAATTGGACGACTTGGGCAATGAATGAATTGGGCAATCTGCTTTCTCTCTCCTTTGAGCACAAACTTCCATGCTCTCCTTGGTGCTTATAGTGAGCATCCAGAGTATGTGGAATACCTACTAAGCATTCTGATTCTGCAGATATTTTTGGAGAGCAGGAGGAGGCCACCTCCGTACTTCCACCTAATAGGGGCTGTGATTCTACAATTTGACCTGAAACCTGGAGCAAAAATCCCAGGCAAAAGAGATTATCCCATGTATACCAAAGAGTTTAGGAATACCTTGATCGTCTGCTAAATCTCTTTTTAAGATTTTCCCCTAACCCCCCAGCCTCTGCCCCAGTCTTTTTCATTGCAAAGAAACAAAAAAGTGCATACCATCCATGCTTACAAGGATCTTAGCAAGGACATGATCTGGGATCATTATCCACTTCCGGTAATATCAGACCTGTTAGACCAGCTGCAGAATGTCTGTATCTTTAGACCTGAGGAATGTTTACAATCTCAATCAGGTAAAAGAGGGACATAAGTATCTGTCTGTCTTCAATATAAGTTATGGAAATTTGAATATATTCTGTTGTTATTTGGACTAGCAAATTATGGAGCAGTATTTTCCAGATTAATGAATCATGTTTGGAGTACTTCCTTTTTTAAAAAAGAAGTCAATATTTAAATATCAAGAGAAAAGCTTTGGTCTCTAGCATTGTCTTGATTTTCAACAGGCCCTCAGAATCTCTGTAAGTCTAGTGACAATCTGCCTAGATAAATGAAATATTAATAAGAAAAGGCTCAAGAGATTCTTGCCAACTTGCTTTTGGGTAAGTGCATCTTTTGAGATTAATCAAGAAAGCTATTTTGTAAGGGCACTTATAAGCATTTTGTAAGTGCACCCAAATTAACTTTTCAGAGTTCTTGGTATGCCTATGGGACAAACGTTATGGGATCTAGGCTGTAATTAGATAAACCTGTCAGGTTTCCCAATGTGGGATAGGCAGTGAAATAAGATGTAACTTTATAGCTTAGATCAACAGCTTGGCTTGGCTTGGGAGAAAACACATACAAGATTAAGTGGTGGCTGGCAGATTCCTGATTGTTAAAACTGATTTACAAGGATTGATAGTGAAGGTGGTATCTGGTTAAGACTCTACTTTTTTGTTTTGAAAAACTCCCAGAATATTCCTCTGTCTCCCTTCACACAAAACAGAATAAAACGGAGTTTACCTTGAGTTTGTTTGACGCCTCAATTCTCTCCCAGGATTGAGTTGATATTGACTGAGTAGTTCTTGGATTTCTTCTTCAGTGTTATCGCTGAACACTTAACGGATGTGATGAGTGGATATGGTTTGTTGATTGAATGATTTGCAGAAAACTTCTTGGTGTTTGAATTGGCCCATCACTTTAGTGGAGTGTAGTTTCTAGTGGGTGATAGAATCCTTTGACTTGGAAAGGAGGGACAAAAACTGGGAATGATTAGGAGTAAGTGTGCAGGCAATGATATTGTGATGGCAAGCATGGAGATTTATGACAGGAAATTAATGTGCGCTCTCAAAGAACCTTATCCTTAGTGCTGGTGCCACATTTCAGCCTCTGCACTTGGCCTGGTCATTGCAGTAGAGTTCCAGGTGCTGCAACCAAATGCAATGTAAAATCTGTGATAAGACTGTGAGAGGGCTGACCTAGTCATAGAATAACAGAGTTGGAAGGGATTTTGGAGGTCATCTAATCCAACCCCCTCCTCGAGCAGGAGAGTCTATTCCAAATATTAGCCTCTACCTAGGATTGAACTCACAGCCTCCTGATTGTGAGGCGAAAGCTCCACCCTGTATTATCAACCTTGTTTTCTATAGCAGCAAGAGATATTTGAGCACCACTAAAGTTGAAAAGGGAATCCAATTGGGCAAATGTAAGAACATTTATTGGGGATTACAATGTGGCAAAACAACTTGTTACTCCACTTCTATTACTGGGGTGCCACTTGCATAAGGAGCAAAGAAACAGTATTTGTATGCCTTGTTTGTGGTTGACCTTTTTAGCAAGTCAGGATGAGAATGGTGTCAATGAATTCTCAATCTTTCAGCACCTTTTGATACTGTTGATCTTGGTATTTTTCTAATTGGTTTAGGAGGTTTGGGGTGGGATGCACTTCTCATCAGCAGTTGCCTTCCTTTGGGGCTGGTTCCAATGGGTGTTGGGAGGGAGAAGAGATTAGGCCATGAACCATTTCCCCCTCCTATTTAATATCCAAATGAAGCTACAAGACCATCTGTTGGCAAGGGATTAAGCGTTATCAGTATATGTTCATTCATTCATTCATTTATATTCTGACTTTGTTATTTTTACAAAATAACTCAAGGCAGAGAACATATCCAGCACACCTTCTCCTATTTTCCCCACAATGATAGTATGCTGATGAGACTCAGTTATATAACTGTACTCTAGGTCATTCAATGCCTGGTAGCTGACTGAATGAGATGGAACAGGTTTGGACTCAAACTTTTGTAGAGAATAAGGAAGATGACCTTCACAGATATAGGGTTCAGTGATCTCTCCCACCCAATCACCCACCCCCATTTCTGGAGAGTGTCTTTTGTTAATTCCAGGTGTAATAGCATTCTCCTAGACTGAATTGGCCAGGGCCAAGATGGCCTTTGCTTAAATTGATGATGCGCATCAGTTGTGCTTATTCTTAGATTGAGAGATTTTGTTCGTGGTCACTCATACTTTAATCATTTTAGTTAATTCCCAGTTGAATGGTTGCAGTGAACTCTGCACAGGGGTACCATTTTTTAAAACATTTGGAAGCTGCAGCTTATCTAGAATATAACAGGATAGCCCATTTTGGGTGCATCATATTATGCTCATGTAACACCACTGTTATTTGAGCTGCTCTGACTTTCAATAGGTTTTTAGATGCAATTCAGCATGCTAGTTACCACTTTAAAAGAATAGGGCCAGGATACTTGGTGGACTGCCTGTTTCTCCCTGTTGTACCGGATTTGAAAAGATGGCCAGGTGCCAGATCCCTTCTGTGAAACAATGTTATCTTATGAGACCTAAGAGGTATGCCTTTTCTGTCGCAGTGCCTGCCTTGTGGAACAGTCCTCATTCCCACCGCTGAGGTTCAGAAGGCCTCAACCCTATTGGCTTTTCAGATGTCCTTAAAAAGGGAGTCATGATGATAGTGGAATCCAATGTATGTGTTTTGCTCTGTGATGATTGAAGAATTGGTTATTTTATCAGGAGTCTTTTATTGTTATTGTTGTTGGTTTTAATATGCTTGTTTGTTTTTTTACTTGTTAGCCACTTAGAATTGTTTAATTAAGATTGGTAAGCATGTGCATTTATAAAATAAATGCACTCGGCTAGGTTAGAATGCTTATGCCAGACAAAGCCATATGTAACACATGATTGCCCCCTCACTGCCAGTGTAAAGAGGGATTTAAATGTAGGGATTTAAATGTAGGTTTCTTCTTCTTACCTTCATGAATTGACTGATCCTTGGTTTAAATACTTGGTTGTTTGTGCATTTCCGCATGCTTGTGTAATGACCATCTCTGGCCTGGAAACTTTGGTTCCCACCTTGCCAACCTTAATCTTTACAAAATCTGTGATAAAATTTTCCTTATAATTCAGGAATAGAAACATGCAGGTAGTCCTTGTTTAATGGCCACAACTGTTACCTGCAGTTCTGTCATTAAGCAAAGCAATTGCTAACTAACACCATGACTGCGCTTCTGATCTTGCTTCAACTTTTCTTTGCTTTACAGGCTTGCAAAGACCATAAATGTTAGAATTGATCATAACATTACTTTTTTTATTACCATCATAACTGTAAATAATCATTAAACAGGGGTTACATTTACTGCACTGTTATTTGTGATATCTCATACAATCATACTTCATGACTGCAAAGATAAAGAATTATGATACTATTAATAAAATAATAAAGTAGCTGTTTTTACCTTTAAATCTAAAATCTCCCCGTGCTTCTTAAAATATCCCTTGTCAATAGCTTCTTAGATTGTGTGCTATTTATTTAAGACCGGATATTTAGCTTGCTTTTATAACTTGTGGCTATAATTGGATCACCTTAAAGCATTTCTTATACTTTAGTGATGACATGTTTCAATTAGATCAGAGTGTGAATGCTTTTACAATGACATCAATTAACAATGGTTGAGGCTGCCAGAAGAGCAAGAGCCAGAACCTTGTATCTCCTTGACACCCAAAGGGGTAAAAGAGGAAGTGAAGAAGGAGAAATCAATGCTTTTTTCATATTCCGATTCTCTTTTTTGTTCTTCTTTTCAGGAATTTCATTAAGATGCTGCTATCAATAGGAATGTTAATGTTGTCTGCCACTCAGATTTATACTATTCTCACAGTTCAGCTGTTTGCTTTTTTAAACCTATTGCCAGTAGAAGCCGATATCTTAGCGGTAAGTTATATAATTATTTTATAGCATAAAATATTCTTTAAAAAATGATACCCAACCCTTTAAACCTAGGTTAGTTGCATGTTCGATACAGACTCAAATATTTCACCAGATTCTCCTGTTGAGTGGCGATGACATCCAGGAATGGGTTAACTCTTCTGCTTCCTAGTTCAGACAGAGCAGTT
>JAOYMU010000002.1:38079077-38096306 GCA_025802295.1 Psammodynastes pulverulentus
TTTTTAGCTACCGGTTCGGTCGAACCAGTAGCTAAAAAATGGCTGCCGATCAGCTGAGAGAATCAAAAAAATCCTCCCATCTGATCAGCGCGCGCATGTGCAGAAGGCGCACGCCAATCGGGGGGGGCGCCTGCGCAGAAGGGTGGGGGAGCGTAAGCGCAGAGGGGAAATGTGTGCATGCGTGCGCGCTTGCATGCGCACGCACATTACGAAAATGTCCAAACCGGTGGCAACCCAGAGAGAAAACCACCCCTGATCCTATCAGTAGGAATGGGTACATATCAGTGTTTTAAGGATCTTGGCAGCTGTCTATCAATCCTCAATACAGAAACTTGCAATGTGCCTCCCCCAAGGCTATATCACGTCTTCCACAAAATAGCCTTTGTTTCTCTCAGCAGGAATCATTGATCACCATAGTGCTGTTTTTCCTCAAAGTAGTTTTTGGATTCCTTCAATTTGTGAGGGGCTGTTTTAAGCCCTTTTCTGTGAAACTAGTAGATCTTTCTTGGTCTAAATAACAGAGGAGCCATATGGAAAACTTTCATCCCATTTACATAGAACCTAAAAGTATGAAATAACTATTGTAGAAGCATAGAAAAAGGTTAGGAAAACCTCACAGGTATTAGTACTGATTGATACAGTATGGGATTCTGAAAGGACTGTAAATAGGAATGAAGTATCTGCCTTCAATATTAGCATATCAGAATGGACCAGAAGGTAAGAAAAATCTTCTCTTAGGATACTCTTTGAGCTGTAGGGTGATAATCACAAGAAGCCTGACTTTGAAAGATCCAAAGCACCCAATAGTTAAATGACTTGACCATTAATGAAGAATTATTGATAATCTCCCCGAAGGAATAAGTGCGTATAGAGGAGAAAACAAATTCTGATACTAATGTCAGCGTTCCAACTAACACCCTCCAAACCAACACACTCCGAGACAGGCATATTCTCAAAGTTCCAGTTTATTAGAGTAGTCATATTGGCATATCTGAGAAAACCTGAATCTGAGAGTCAGGTTTTCCCTCAATAATAAAAAATCAAATCCATCCCCCCTGCACCAATTGGTCCATCACATGATCCAATCACCGGTCGTCCCAACAGGAGACTTTTCTCCAACCACACCTTGGCAGGTACAGGATAACATGTCCTTGACTCAGAAGAAGAATGTCGTTATGTCTAAACTTTTCCCACTCTATGAAATCCCCCCTTCCAATTTCCCAGGCACTAACATGTGGCAGCAGGGAAGCTTCTAAATAAAATATGGCTTCCAAAGCTGACAACTAATTTATTTGTCATACAGGAATGTTAGGTATGAGGCTTTCTTACTTTTCGGAGCACATCTGTGTTAGAATTCAAGAGATGTGTTTTTATCTTATCCACATTGCTAAATGCAGAAGCTGGAAGCTGAGATGGAGCATAAGAAGTTCCATATGGGAAAAAAAAATAGGAGCACTTAGAGTGAGGAAGGTTGTTCATGACAGGAGAGAGTGGCCAACTTGCCAGGGAACAATTAGGATTGCAGTCCTTCACTCTCATTTAAACATTCTGGCTGCAAGAGGAATCCATCAGAATGTCTAATGGAGATTTTCTGTGGAAATATCATAGTAATGCATCCAGTTCCAATGTGACATCATGTCCCACCTGAAACATAATCATAAGAAAAGAATTTTGTGCCAGGACTCAAAGAAATAAATGGCCTTTAGTGTAGAAGAGTTGCCAGGCGGTGACCAGCTGAATCTGCTTGCTGTACTGGATGTAATCCTATTTGTATGCCATCAACTCTTTGCAGTTTACATAGATTCACAGAGCAATAAAAACTATAAATATATTCCTTACAACTTATTATTAAAACTGTAATAAAACTATTTTTCTACCAATATATAAAAACCAAATGTAAAGAGCAAGCAGGCTTTTATGGTAGACTTTGTAAGATTATCCCTAGGAGACATTTGTTAGGTTAAAGGTATATTGAACTTCTGTGAATCAAGGTAGCTTTCATATCATCATATAATATATAAAACAAAAATGTTTCTAGGTCTAAAAAAATGATTTGAAATTCTGTGTAAGTGCCTGTTGCACATCTTTGGGAACAATAGAAGTAGCTGGTTCTTACAAATGTTTTTCTTAGCAGTCCATAACTGCTGAAAGTTTAAGCATTATTGTATTATGTTAACTGAGGATTTGGATAAGAATTTTACAAGTAGGAGTCTTACTGTTGTATTTAATAAATCGTTTAATATACATCCTTCTTTAGGTAACTCAGAACAAATTGAGTCGTCCTATACTTTTCTTATTTTATTTTTCCCTGTCTTTCAAGATAACCAAGTTTGTTCAGGACAGACACAGAGCAAGAAGGAATCGCCTTCAAAAGGATCAACTTAAGAAGCTTCCAGTACATAAGTTCAAGAAAGGTAAGTGGAATGTTTTAGAACTTTTAAAATAATCTCTACCCTGACCAGTTCTAAACACTGTGTTACAGGTGCAGAAAAACAATTGGATAATGTTTCACACATTGACAAACTAATGCTTTCAGACATGGATAGCTTTGATTCAGAGTATAAGATTGGTATGCAAAGCTTCTGACTTGAAGTCTATGTAGACAAGAGCAGAACACATGTTGGAGGAATGAAAAATATGGTTGCCCCTTTCAGCCCCCTGACCAACTTCCTCAATTAAAAACTTCTCTGTAGAAGTCATATTGCAAGAAGCACTTTGGTGGGCAGCTGGGAGAGGCGCAAATCAGCAAAAAATGGTCTTTTTTTATTTTCCAGTGGGAACAGTTTTATTATATTCAACATTCTATATTTAATCTCCACGTTTTCTATTTAAACCACCAACTAATAGGAGCACTAAAATATTCCTTTGTCTCCAGTATGAAGATCTGCTAGTAATCTGAATTTATGATTTATAAATTAATGTGTCATTGATGTATCACTGGAATTAATAATGTTTAATAATTCTTAGAATGTAGCTCCATGATGTAAGAAAGCTGTATGTAAATGTACTACACATAAAACATAAAAATGTTTCAAGATAAATATTGTAATTTCAAGAAAGGACTTAATGGATTTTTCTTTATTCTATGGCTTATGACAGCTTAATTCAATAACATTTGTCCTCCTACATTATAAGAATCATATAAATAGCTTACAAAAGCAGTTATTTGTCAGCAGTCATGCAATAACAGCTCTTAGAAGAAATAAAGTAGTTCTTCCGTATTTCAAGTACAGAATGATATTTTCTATTCAGGACATTAAGATTTTGATGTTTGCTGTCAAAAAGAAAAAATAAGCTTGCTGTGTACGCTGTATCTGTTTTCCCCCAGTGCTTTAACAACTGTTTGCGATTCTGATTTGCAGAATTTCCAGCTAGTATGCCAGCAGTTTCAAAGAATATGTTTCTACATATCTGAAGGACATCTTATTGAGAAAGTTTATGCTGTATTAAGTTGTCATAAATCAGTCATTAAAAAAAACTTAATAGGATCTTTACTTTGACATGTGCTTGAACTGATTTTTCCCATTGTATTTTGTACTTTTTCTTCATTGTGCAGTGTTCAGGGAGGAGTGAGGATGTTCGTTTTTGAGGGTTTTTGATTTACAACATGGCATAATTCAGTGGACCATTTGTTGTAGCTGATAAACAGAGCTATAATAACTGCATAATGCCACTATCAACAGAAGGAATACATAAGACATTATATGAGTTCAAGGCAAAACTCTAGCCTGCATGTTGTTTGCCCTTGATAAATATCTTGCATTCATGATATTGTCAGTAGTACTACTGCAAAGCAGATATTTGGTTGAAAAGTGCATTTGACATGATGTGCAAAATTAATTTCTTCTAAGATAATGAAATTCACTATGCAAAGCTGAGTGATCTTTGCTGAATAGTTTTATTTCAGTGGGCTTAAAATGAAGTATAAAGGATTATGAAGCAGGCTAAAGTTTCTTTCTTCTTTCCCCTTTTCAACAAATACATAAATATAGTAGCAGAACTGAGCCTTACACACCATAGGTCCAATTCCCGAGTCAGGGTGACAGCTTTGCAATTCTTATTGCCACTTCCTATCTTCCAGAATGATACCTTTACCTGTTCTCCACATGGCCCAGCATATAAAAAAGATAGGGCTCCCATCACCTGGGAACAATGAAAAGGGGGGAAATGATAAAAGAAAATGAATGACATAATACCACCTCTTCTAACTTTATAGGCCTATGCTAAGGGTAATCAGCTCTACTTTTATATAAGGAGACTAATCTTACAAGAAATAAATATAATCAAATTTCTCTTTTAAAATGAGTGAATGTTAGTATTCACTTTAAGTAGCTATAGCAAAATGGAGGAAAGAATACAAGCATTAAAAATATAGGCAAGATTTCTGGAAATGGAGTGGCAACTATAAGACTGTATGTTAACCATAAGATTAGGTTGGTCTTTTTTCTTAAGATGTACAACTAGAAATTTTTTTACATCAAAGACAATAAACTAGATTAACATCATACACAGCCACAATAATCTTATGCATTATTGCTAGCTCTCAATTATGAGGTCAGTTTGATGTACAACTTTCCCTGCCAGCTTCCCTACTGACTTTCTAGGGAAACTGGCAGGGAAGGATGAAAATGGTGATCAGATGATCGGGGGTGCTTGGCAGCTGGTCAAATGTGGGAATAGTTTGCCAAGCTCCCACATTATGAACAAGTGACCATGGGGGTGCTGGAATGACTGGAACTCCAAAGACTAGTTGTAACCACCATTTGTTTAGCACCATTATAACTTTGGTCATGGGTTGGGGGCTATCCAAGATGGTTAAAGAGTGTCTTAAAAACCAGAAGACTGAGTTTCTAGGTGTCCCTTAGGCTTGAAAACTGGCTGGATGACTTTGGGCCAATCACTATCAGTCAGTGCACCTCATGGGGTTGTTGTGGGACAAATAGAAAGAAGGAATATTAGATATGTGTGCCACTTTGAATTATATATAAAAAGTTGAAAAAAAACCCAGGTGGATAAAAATGCAAATCCAGTATAAACATCTGGCTAATTGTGCAACCAGCCACAATAATATTGTTGTTATTTATTTGTTTAAAATTGTTATAGCTACTTCTCATAGCAGACTCTGTTGCTACCTATAACTTGGAATGATCTTTGAAGCTAATGTCTCCTTTCTCTTGTGGCTTTTCTGGAGCTGCTTATAGACTACCACATATTATCAGAGGTTCAGGAATGATCTTTCCTAGCCCTGGTACCAAGTTTTTGGTTGTGTTCTGCTATCTGGAGAACTGTCTGCAGTCCTCAAAAGAACAAACTGTTTCTCTTCTACCAGAAAGGCAGAGGGGTCAATAATCTAACTGTATACATAGTGCAGAGCATGCGGCTGTCCCTCATACAGAAATTGTATGTCTGAAATGAATGAATGTGGGTTGAAATTCCAGTGTATCTGGCTGTTGGGTTGGCTGCCCATTCACTGCAAAAAATAAATATTATTTTGCTCTTATGTTAAACTACGTATCTTACATTGCATTGAATTCATAGGATACACATGCGCACATGCTACCTTTGTTTATAGTGCCATAGTGAGATAAAAATTGTATCTCCTTAAAATAATCATGTTGTTTGTTTCATTGAGACTTTAAGTTGAAAAGTGCCCATAGACTCACATTATTTAAACAGCTGCTGCTTGTTGACTTCTTAGGCTCCTAATTTAGAGAGCCACCATGCTATTTTCCTTTCAGATATAGGGGGCAGTTAAAATGGGAGCCTTTGGCACCCAATGGAGAAGTCCCTCTATTGATGTTCTTTGGAGATAATTCTACCTTTCCATCCTTACAAAGTGGACATAAATTAGAGACAATGCCCATGGACACTAAAGGGAAAGTAGTTGGCATAGGGGCCACTCTAGAGTTCTATGCCAAGCTGCCTTTAAAATCTCTAGTTAGCACCATTCAAAACTTTGATATTTTATTTTTATTTATTTATATTTATAGAAGTATAATTTATATATACATATTCTTCTGGCCTTCGTTAATTACTTTTAATAGAAGCAACCCCACAAATAGAAGTAATTTGCATGTTACCACTTCCTTTCTGTAACTATAAATTTTATAGTGCAATAGTTTAGGTAGTTTTCTCTATAAATATTTATTATTTAGCTGAAGGAATTTGTTTCATATTATAAAGAAGGAAATTGTTCCAGACAACTGAAGAATTAAATGCAACTACCCTATCTAATCAGCCTTTGTGTGGTTGCTGCGTTGGCTACTGAAAAGGAGAAAATTGCAGAGCAGCCAACTAGGAGCAGATCTGCTCTTGTAGGGAACCACCTGGACTGCTGGAAAAGAAGCTTGCTGTGGCTACTTTGCCCTTTCCTTACGGTAGAACAAATTTGGCAACTTTCCCTGCCAGTTTCCCCAATGACTTTACTGGCTGAAGAATTCTGGGAGTTGAAGTCCACAGGTCTTAAAGTTGCCAAGTTTAGAGACATTTGTTAGAATAGAATAGAATAGAATAGAATAGAATAGAATAGGGAATGGAAATGGAAATGGAAATGGAAATGGAAATGGAAATGGAACAGAATAAATAACAGTTGGAAGGGACCTTGGAAGTTTTCTAGGCAGAAAACCCTACACCACTTCAGACAAATAATATAGAGCAAGATGGGACTTGCACTGAGTCTTCAATTGATCATACAAGGATTATTTTTGCCTATACAAGACAAAACAAGGAGGAACATGTTCTTCACTACACCTGACATGGACAAAAGCGTTCTTGTCTCTTTCCCATCATTTGATTGTCCAAGTAAAAATGGATGACTAGATACAGCCCTTAAACCAGACCTAATTCCTTACTTCCAGGACAGCTGAAGAGACATTAACCTTTTGGACAGACACTACTTCCCCTCCCCCACCCCCGGGGCATTGGGAGTAGTTGTATGTTTCTTTGGTGTAGATTTGGAACGGTATAATTTCATTTTAAAAGTGACCTTTTTTTTTTTTACTGCAATTGATTGGATTACATTTGAGGTGGGTGGGAATAGCTATTCTTGGCAGGATGCTTCTTTCAGGTTCATGTAAGCTGTTGAGTTTGCTTTTCCCATTAACACATCCACTGGCTGTATGAAAACAAAACATCTCCATGCCAGCTGAAAATCCCAGGGCACAAACTGTATTTTAAATTGAAATTATTTTTAATAATTGCTAATACTTGTTAATTATACATGGACTTTCCAATATTCAACATTTAACATATAATGTCCAGTCTATTTGAATTCAAAATCACTGCCAGATTATTGTTTAGAGCTACAGGCAGCTGGAACAGTTATAAATATTTGATCAAGGGTGAATGTTACATTGAATCCAATATTAATGGAGTCTGTAAAACAGAGCTTTTCATTTTGGTGGTGCATAATAGAATTAGCAGTAGAACTTACACTCATCTATCTTTCAAGGTTTGAAGGAGATTTTGAGTCTGGGGGTGAATAATTTTTAGTCTTCACATTACAAGCCAAGTTAATTGTAAGATACTTTGTGGATTCCAGTATTTTTAATTGTACAGGTAGCCCTCAATTTATGATTGTAATTAAGACCAGAATTGCAATCATAAGTCATGCCAGTTATTAAGTGGTCATCATGTGACTGACTTGATTTTACTACATATTTTGTGATCATTAAGCGACTGCCACAATTGTTAAGTGAACATCATGGTTGCTAAGCAAATGCCAGAGTCATTAAGTGAACCAGTTATTCACAGTGGGTGTTTTTGGTCAGAGAACAGAAGTAAATGTCAATTTTTGGCAAAAAATATTACAAATTTCATTCATGTGACCATGAATACAGACTGGTTGCTGAGCATCAAAAATGTACTCACATGAACATGTTGGCAGGGAGGTGGATATTTGAATTCTGAATCTGGATCATAAGTATCTTTCTGGGGGTCCTTTGTAACCTCAAACACTCTCTAAGCAAAGAGTCATTAATCAAGGATTACCAGATTTAGTTACGGCTAACTTGTTCTTGATCTTATTCGATGTATTTTCTGTGTAACTTCAGTTGCAAGAATCACTTTTAAATATTATCTGTTCACAACAGTCACAGCTGCCATTTCTTTAATTGGTGTTGGCCTTCATTCACCTTGAGTTCTTCCTAAGAATTTAGGATGTCATAATATATTGATATATATGTGTAGATCCAAGTAGTGTAGCCTTTTGAAATTGACAGATGGAAATTTTCTCAATGCACAGATTTTCTAAATGCCATCCAATATTTTTAGTATGACACCCAGTATGCTACCAACCATTGAACCACCATGGCTGGTTTATGCCATGATATTTCAGTTTTCAGTTCATGATAGTTTGAAATGTTGGCCAATTCTTTGTCTTGCATTGTATTATAACCTGGTACTACCACATCAATTATCCATACTTTATTATTTTCATTCATTGAATGATAATTAAACAAATCTATATGGCCGTCCAACTCATACATGGTAACACTGGTCAGCTTATAGCAAATCCACAACATAAAACCCATAAAAAATCACATTCTCTTCCCCAATGGGAATGAAAGTATAGTTTGCCTCAGAAGCAAGCAAACAGTCTGACACATAGCACTGGCAGCAGAAGCATTAACACATGACTCCCTTGTAGCAATTCCTGATTTTTTTCCCTCCCTGTTTAGTCTTTTTCTGATGTTCATGAGCTCTAGAGAAACTCCCTCAAAGGCTCCTGTGTTCTTTAAATGCCTGCTATTTTGCTCTAAATCCCTACCCTTCAGATGATTTCATTAGCCATGGTAGCACAATCGTTAGAATGCAGTATTGCAGGCAAATTCTGCTCATAGCCAGGTATTCGATCCTGAGCAGCTCAAGGTTGACTTGGTATTCCACTCTTCCAAGATTGGTAAAATGAGGACCCAGATTTGTTGGGGGCAATATGCTGACTCTGTAAACTGCTTAGAGAGGGCTGTAAAGCACTATGAAGTGGTATATGCTGTTGTTAGCAATAAGTGCTATTGCTGTTGCTATTAGGCTTAACCAATAGCAGTAAGACCATAACTGGCCCCTGGTTCCGTCCTGACCCAGGCAGGAAAACTGGAAAGGTAACACTCCAGTTTAAGAGGCAAGAGAGGCCACCAATCATATTGCTATACAGAACAATGCAAGTTCAGGAAACATTTTAAGTGCTTTGAAACAGAGGTATCTTGTTCTGTGCTCAAAATAAAGTTTGAAATATGCAGGTTGTAATATGAGTGCAGAGCCCTTGAAGGAATTATTTTGAGTGTGAAAACAATTTTTTTAAAGTTTTATTTGTATAATATATAAAATTCCATTTCAATCAAACAGTGTGTTGTCTGGGTACAATTATTTTAGGCGATCATAATCAGAGTGTTTATAATAACATGTATCACAATAACATTAATGCTGTAATGACAATAATATTTTGCTTTTTTCCATTTTAACAAATTTTCATTTTAACATTTATCCTTTTTATGTCCCTTTCTTTCTAACTTCTGTTTTTATTGTCTAACCATTGATAAAATAAGTCCCATGTCAAAAAGTATTTAGTTTCTTCTTTATCTTTGATAGTGAGTGTTAGTCTATCCATTTCTGCACATTCTAATATTTTTTTTAATTACCTTCTCATCTGTCGGAATCTCATCACACTTCCATTGTTGAGCATATGCAATTCTAATTGCAGTTAGTACAGGTAAAATAAAATATATAATCTGTTTATCATATTTTTCTGGTAGAATGCCCAATAAAAATATTTTTGGTTTCATATCTAAATGCTGTTTTATGATTTTTTCCAACCAGATATGTATTTTTGTCTAATATTTTTTAACTTGTGCACATGTCCATCACATATGGTAATTGTGACGTTTGATTACATTTCCAACATTTAGTAGGTCTATCCTTATACATTTTCGCTAATCTTGTTGGTGCAAAATACCATCCATAAAACATTTTATACAGATTTTCTTTGTATGCAGTTGACATAGTCAGTTTAACATTTCTATACCACAATTTCTGCCATTTATCTAATTCTATTGCATATCCAAAATTTTTAGCCCAAACAATCATTCTCTCCTTTACCTGCTCACTTTCAAGTTTAATACCCAATAAATACATTTCTTTATCAATTTTTCATCTGTTCCAGTTAATATCTAGTCCAATTCTGTTAGTTCTTTATTAAAACTATATATTTTAGCATCTTTTTTGTACCGAGATTGGATCTGCACTTGTGGCCACCATGCAATGTCCATCCCTTGACTTACTAAGTTCCTGCTTGGTTTTTAATTCCCCTTTTTCATTCAAAATATCTTTATATTTTGCAATTTTTTCCACATTAATAACATTAGGATGTATCAATGCTTCCATCGGGGAAAGCCAGACTGGTATTTTCAGGTAGTGTTTGTTGTTCTTTAATTTTAAGCCATACTCATAATAGCACATTTCTAACACAATGTCTTTGAAAGTAACTATGTATCTTGTTCTCCCTGTATCTTAGGAAAGCATACTAACCTAATTGAAGGTCGTGTCCTTCTAAATTTAATAGTCCTTTATGCCTCAAATTAATCCATTCTTTCACAAAAAATATTTTTCTATATTAGTATATTTCAATGGTTTGGACTCCTTGGTTTCCAGAATGACTCTTTTCAAATCTCCTGAAACAAACATTCTAATAACATGATGATAATTGGTTTTCAAGTAATGGCTATATACACTATAATTCTTCAATTTATCAGACTTAGAAGGGCAGAGTAGATACTATTATTACTTTTACAGAAATAATTGCCTGAAAAATGGAAGCTCAATAACTACTTAAGGTACCCCTTATAATTTATGTTTCAGCATTAACAGATTGCAGGGTATGTCACAAAGTGTAACACCCTAGTTTAAATATAACTAGATTTCTATTGCATTAAACTAAAGGTCATCTTGTTTGACATTACTTGCACATTTCTACCATTCCTAGCTTAGAAACATAAATTCTCAATTAATATTTTCACATTAATGCTGCTTATACTTACTGTGAAAATACATTGATTACATTGTGTGTGAAAGAGCTACAAGAATAACATTGGTAGTTTATAATCTTAATGTGCTTTGTTGGATGCTTGCAAACCTAATTGCCTATGGTATGTGAAGCATTTTTTTCTCCTATGTGTAGTTAGCCAAATTTCTTGCCACTTCACGGTATTTGCAGACTTACATGTACTTAATTTAAAAAAAAAAACAAGTCTAGTTTTTTTCCCCAACAGTTTGTGAAGCATCAAGACAGAACTTACTCTCCCATTAATAGTTCAGTTGTCAGTACTAAAATATCAACTTAATTGCTTGTAAAATTGTGTATACTAACCTCCCAGATGAAAACAAATGTGATTGTGGAAAAAAGTAACACAAAAAGGGTTGTAAGCTTCTTTAATCAAAGGCATTGCTATGAGAACGGCAGCATCTAAACAAAGCAAGCCTACGTAATCCCCATGGTTCCTGGCACGAAAAAGTTGTACCTTAGAAAACCTAGTTCAGAATTAGCTCTTTGTGATACTGTATTTGGCAAGAGAAGAGCCAGAATTGCCATTTGTTGAAGATAAGATTTCCCAGGGCACTAATGCAAAATCCATTAGCCCCAATTACAGCTGGTCAAATCCTGCTGACGCTGAAGGGTTAACTATTTCTGCTTTTTTATTTCATATTTGGATGGCAGATTTGGAGGAGTATAATCTTGGTGTTAGGCATTCCTTCATTTTCTTTCAACTGTAACACATTCTGATTGCCTGCAAACTTTATGCCCTTCTTTGCATTCAGATGAGACTAATTAGTGAAACTTTTTCGAAAAAGAGAGGGATTCTTTCATCTCCCAACTGAATTTTTGTGTTAAATCTGAGCCAACAGGTTCTAGGCTGTATCTTGGCAACACTAAGTCTTCTTGTATGGCATAAAAACTAGCTTTCCTGGTGGGTGGAATGGGGAAATGTCCTGACAGTTATGTTACAGTAATGAGGCGAGGGAACTGGAGCATTGTTAGTATTTAGGATGAGAAAATCTGTGAATTGTTATCAGCATTAATTTCGGTGAACCTTTTTTATATATGTGTACTTGCACTACAGTTTCTTCTGTGGTTCTGGTGGGATGCAAATATCTTAATAATTAGATTACTCATTCTACTGAGAAATAGCCACCCTGCCTCTGATTATAACTCTTTGGTCTCATCTTTTCCTCCTTAATACAGTACTTCTAATGTTTTGCTAGATCTGTTTATTACCGTTTTAATCTACTG
Source organism: Psammodynastes pulverulentus (assembly GCA_025802295.1). NCBI lineage: Eukaryota > Metazoa > Chordata > Lepidosauria > Squamata > Psammodynastidae > Psammodynastes > Psammodynastes pulverulentus. Next base: position 38,091,358 of record JAOYMU010000002.1, read on the forward strand.
ATTCTAGTCCTGTCCTCTGTAACAACAAAGGCAAATTAACATCTTAGAGCTAAGATGCCTGGAGTTATCCCCATCTTTCTGAGTTTTCATTGGGCTTGGTTTCCAGGCTGCTCATCAAGGTTCCTCTTTGTGACATGTTTCAATACATCAGTATCTTTCTTTCACTGTGGTAAATTTCACATATTTCTCTGATGGAAGCCTGATTCCTGTGATTGCACTAAGCGATGAAAATTAATAACAGAGTCACATGATGTTCTATTTAAAATATCTTAAATTATTTTCATGTCTACCGGTGGATCTCTGTTAACAAGAGTAATTTTCAGGGTTAAACAATATAATTGTAAAGTGTGATTTCACATGGAAATGAAGCAACAGAAATTCTGGCATTCCCAATTGCCATCCTTAAGCAAATCCCAAGACATTGTTAAGCATGACATCATATGACTGCCACTTGCAGCTTCTTGCTGTCTTTCTCATTGATTACTTGTCCGAAGCCAGCAGTGGAGATCACAAATGGCAATCATATGACCACAGGATGTTGTGATGAACTTCATTCAACATTATCATAAGTTACAGATTATGATACAGTTCAGTGGTGGGATTCAATTTTTTTTATTACCGGTTCTGTGGGCATGGCTTGGTGGACGTGACATAGCTTGGTGGGCTTGGCAGGGGAAGGATACTGCAAAATCCCATTCCTTCCCCACCCCACTAACCTGTTTTCCAGCTCGGTTCTCCTGTGCAGGGCAACAAAAGAAGACCCAGCCGATCAGCTGGAAGGCAGAGAATAGATGTGGGTGGGGCCAGTCAGAGGTGGTATTTGCCGGTTCTCCAGAACTGGTTAGAACCTGTTGAATACCACCTCTGATTACAATTAGATGAGTGGTTGTTAAGTGAAGGCCATCTGTATTGTCAAGACCCCATGTAATATGTATTCATTTAGTTCACTTGTTTATTAAATCAGTTTATATGGCCACCCAGCTCATGAATGCAACTGTAGTCTGGCTTCCATTTTTAATTTTTGGTAGCTCAATTCACTTTTGGTGAAAGATATTTCAGGATGTATGGGGCATCAATCAAGAAGCTACCTGCAACTTCTTATACCGAAGCTGTCTTTTCCTAGTGGGGTGCTGCAAAAGCCCAGAAAGACAAGGTGCCAAACTGTTTACAGAACCATCAAAGTATCTTTACTATTTAAAAAATAAATCTTTATTCAGTTTAAATGAAAGGATTTGCTCTCTTTGAGTCATGTGCCTTCAAGTCAGTTTTTTGACTCCTGGCGATGGCCTAGATGAATCCCTGCAGTTTTCTTGGCAAGGTTTTTCAGAAGTGCCTTGTGTCCTTTCTAGGGCTGAGAGAAAATGACTGGCCCAAGATTACACAGCTGTCTTTGCATCTAAGGTGGGACTAAAACTAATGGTTCCTGACTTAACCATTACATCAAGCTGGCTCTCTGCAAATGATATTCAAGAGGGAAAAATCTCCCCCAAATAACTGACTTTTTAAATGGAGGAATGTGGCATAAAATTATTAAGGTTGGCCAAGAATCTAAGAAACATTTCAATTTTTCATTTGCTGAAGATCCTGGCCAGATTTCCAAAGCAATTCCCAATAAGGAATATAGAGTATTCTAGTGTTTAGAGCACTAAAATGAGACACTGTTGTAAGATTTGCTTGCAGGAGATACAGATAAAGCTGGTAACAATAAAGGTTTGCTGCCCTCATCAGTATTGTTCTGCTAACAGACTATAGGGCCATCCCAAAGTGCCAGAAATTTCATTATCTAGTCAGCTAAGTGACTTTGATGAGGGAGTAAATTGTGTGGCTACTGAATCTGCAGTTGTCATTAAGCCAGGAGGGTGAGCTCACCATACAGAAAACAGAGACATGACTCAAAATGATATTGGCAGGTTGGAACAACGAGCTGAAGCTAGTGTGAGCTTTCATTGAAGAAAGAAAAGGGAAAGGGAAAGGGAAAAGGAAAGGAAAGGAAAGGAAAGGAAAGGAAAGGAAAGGAAAGGAAAGGAAAGGAAAGGAAAGAAAAGGAGTGGTTTGGGGCTCCTTATTTATATGTATGTATGTATGTATGTATGTATGTATGTATGTATGTATGTATGTATGTATGTGTTTATTAATTAATTAAATTTATATACTGCCCCATCTCCAAAGACTCGGGGCGGTTTACAACAAAAACTCCTGTACTCCTTACAATAGTAAATGTTGGTACCTCACCAAAATGTGTACGCCTTCCACCTATAGAACTGCCTCCGGACTCAAGGTGGTGGGAGTGATATTCCCTTATGTGTTTCAATCACCACTGAGCCAATGGATTGTGAACTGAATTTCTCCTGCATCCCAAATCACTTCTTACACTGATCTCAGTTCAGATGAATCTGTTCCTTCTAGTGTAACACCAGTTAAAGGGAAAAGAGGGCAAAAACGCAGGAAAAGATTTACAGATGCATTAGGAAAATACAAGTAAGGGAAGCTGTAAAAAAGTATTGTCAAAGTCATCCCGAAGTCAGCAAAGCACAGGTATCCAGCTAGTACTCTGTATAAGAGAGCCAGTTTGATATAGGGTTTGAAGGCAATGAACTGTAATCCAGGAAGCTGTAAATTCTAGATGACTCACTTTACTTATAATGGCTTAGATCTCAAACAGCCACCTAAAGGCACTCCGAATAAATTTCTGCAGGGCATGAATTCTGCTACATACTCTTACTTCTGCTTCTGTACTTCTCTGCTTCAGGAGATGAGTATGATGTTTGTGCCATTTGCCTGGATGAATATGAGGATGGAGATAAACTCAGAATTCTTCCTTGTTCTCATGGTAAGTAGCTAAATCTGATTATTTTCTGAACTCTTGTTTTGGTGAGGGATACAATAGTTTTGCTTCTTATAGACAACCAAATGTTCATTTGTAAATGTAGTTGTTTTTATCAGATTAAAATAATAAGGCTAGTTCCTACAGAATTGTTGTGATTACATCTGCAAGAATTCCCAGCCATCTTGGGCAAAGACATATAATGAAATTTATTACTATTATTTCAAGAAACAGTTTAGAATATAATAAAGGTGGGATGTGGAATATAAGAGAGAAGAAATTTAGTCCTATATTTGTAGGAATTTTGACAGTGTTATATCACTATCCTAGGTTTGATTGTATATTTGGATTGAAATAGGTGACATTTTAAATATTAATATTAAATGGTTCATTCAAAACACATATTTATAAAATATTATGTACTGGCTGACAAGTTTGTACCTTCTCAAAGAAATTAATAGAATAGCTGGACTGAGTAGACTGCCTGATACAGCAAGGCAACATTTGTTACTTTTTAAAAACTCAATTATGCTATTTTCAGTTTGCATTTTGAAATGATAATCCAAGGAGATTCAAGTCATGAGTCTTATTTGAAAGTACAGATCAGTGGCTTGATTACAGGTAAAAAATATGACATTGCTTGTAGCTAAATAATTTCCTGTAGTGGATTCTATGTTGTTTGTGCTCTGCAAATTCCACATTTACAGCTTTCGACAAACAGATTCTTATTAATTTTTCATAATAGTTGAAATTCAACTATTAGTAGTAGAGATTAGTACAGGAAGCACAATGTTTGATTGCAGACTTAGAAGGGCCAGTTTAAACTTTTTTTTTGTATTGCATTTTACGATTATGGGCATTGAAATAAAATAATAACTATCAACTGAAAATGCAAGACTATTCAGAGGCCCAACATTATTTCATTTTTAAATTCAACAATGACATTTCGTTGGCTACTGCTCTGCAGTAGGACAATGTGTAAGCAGCAAGAACTTTAAAAAAAAACACACACCACAAGTAGCACCCATAGTTTCTTCAGAAGTAAACTGGCTTCTGTAGGAAAAAATGGTCTGAAGGTGGGCGGTGCAGAATGCCTTGTGTATTATCATAAAACATGTAAAATTACCCCCAAACTGCCTATAACTGCCCATTTTCCCAGTCTCCTTCAAACACATCTTTCTCCTTCCCTTCCCTTTCTTCTTTCTCTCTCTCTCTTTTTCTGGCAGCCTACCATTGCAAATGTGTGGATCCTTGGCTAACTAAAACGAAGAAAACGTGTCCTGTCTGTAAACAGAAAGTGGTCCCTTCTCAGGGAGATTCCGATTCTGAAACAGACAGCAGTCAGGAGGAGAATGAAGTCTCTGAGAATACCCCTTTGCTTAGGCCGATTGCTTCAGTTAGCACTCAGTCTTTTGGGGCCTTATCAGAGTCATACTCTCATCCAAATATGACGGAATCTTCAGACTATGAGGAAGAGGAGGAGGAGGAAGAAGGAAATGAAGATATTGACAGTAGCGATGCAGAGACTGGAGTGACGGAAGAAAGTGTAGTAGTCCAGCTACAGCCCAATGATGAAAAGGATTACAGAGCAGCAGATGCTGTTTGAACTGCAAAATGGGCAGTGTTACATGAACTCCTCTCCCCAGAGACCTCTCACCTTATGTACCTGTACATAAGAGAAGTGCATTGCAGCCCTTCCATTGCTTCACTAGAAGCACCTGTTCATATAGCATTCTATAGTTTAATCTCATTACAGGTTTCTTTTATTTTTGTTTATTCGATTTGTCTTTTGAAGACAAGCATTTTAACAGGACTTCACAATGTTAGTAATGGGGCTTCCACCACAAAATATAATGCACCCCCACAAGAGGTATTATCAGCATCTTGTTAAATGAAGTTGAACCAAGACCGTACATGTGTTTTCCCTGCTACAAGGGTGTAAGTAAGCAGTGGCTTATATTCAGGTGTTAAATGTATGGTAAGTACTACCCTAAACATCCATCCAACCAAAAAATGTATGGGTGTTATGTCTGTGAAGGCTTTCTCTACAACAGGGATGTCCAAACTTGTCAACTTTAAGACTTGTGGACTTCAACTCCCACAATTCTGGGAGTTCTGGGAGTTG
>JAOYMU010000002.1:38162192-38174980 GCA_025802295.1 Psammodynastes pulverulentus
AATATCTTACATGATAAGATATAAGAAAATTCAACATATTGTAAACAATGTATTTTTATATCTGTAACCAATAAAACGTTTTCTATATAAAGATGGCATACAGATGCGATGTGTTTTCTACTTGAAAAACATGTATTCTTATGTTTTAAATTGACTTCAGACTTTCCTCATTATTAGGAACTGAGGAGCAGTTGGTAATTATAAACTGGACTGCACTATCATCAGCACAATTTTTAAAGGGTAATACATATTATCTGTTTTAAACAAATCCTGCTGAATTTGAAAGCCTTTCTGATCATTTTCTTGAGGAGGTAAGCTATTATGTATCCTGTGAGGATGAGACCACTAAAGCAAAAAAATATTTTAATCATAAATATCTTTTATTGCAACTGAATAGAATCTCTGAGCATCTGGGTTTTTGGAATTACTTAATTTTAATTACATTCCAATTAGACCTTGTCTTTTGTTAATATTAAGCCTTGTCTTTTGCTAACATTAAACCTTTCATTAAGCATACAGATCCCTGAAAGACCAAACTTTGGTGCCAGAAGGTGAGTAAAAAGAATAATAATCTTATTCCTCTTCCTCTCCCTTCTCCCTTCTTCTTCTCCCACTTTTCCTCTCTAATAGCTATTTCATTTAGTATCTCTTCATGAATGCTTATGTTTATAATTACAGAATATAAACAAAGACAAAAAAGTCAAGTCCAAATATTTCTCCAAGGGCATAATAACCTCTATTGGATACTATTGGCATCTAGTATTTTAATCATTTGGATACCTCAGGTTTAAGAATGTGAATAAAATGCTTGTGATTGGTCTACTATATACTTTCTTGATCCCTACCCAAATTCTCCTTTTGGGGGCAAGATGTGTGTGAGAGCATTGCTCACATTTGGTATATTGCTGCAATGGCTCTCACTATCAATTTGTAACTAAGTCATGTTCAAGTTTTGCTCATGATGTGTAATGCTCCTCACAATTTCAAGCTGGAATAACTGATAGATGAGAGATGCAGGCTACAAACCTATCGTTACCACCAGGGAAGCCTTCTCATCTTGATTCCTTCAGTTGGGAATGTTTTCCCTCCCAAAATTCACAATATATAATTGCATATTGTTTTTAGGTACATGTTAGAGTCTTGTTTCTTCAATCAGTCTTTCCCATTTCGAATACTATATATTTTGGGTTTTTTAATGTTAATTTTAGTTTTTTCCCTTTTTAAAATATATTGTCTTTTCATATGATTTTATATTGCTTCATTTATATTATTTATATTTTGTACTGTGAGTGAATTTGAATTGCTTTCACCCGTGTAATAATTTGAAGAACTATAAAATATTAAAGAAGAGTGACTGAATACATAATTTAGCTGACAGAAGTCAGTGGACTAATTCAAAATATATCATGAACTGAGCAAAAGCTAAAATCAAAATCTACAAAAAAAGAGAAAGAGAGAATAGTTTTAAGAAACTTTGCTTTAAAGATTTTTTGAGTATTGAAAACAACACTGGTCCCAAATTATATGTTGAATATGTTCATTCAAAAAGTAAATTGTTTATGGAATGCCAACAACTTTAGATATCCAGCTTTAGAAAATTTGATCGTTGGTGTATTGCACTTCTTTCTGATGACTGAATTAGACACTTGACAGCTAACAAGAGTCTAGGAACTTATGTCAACACTAAGAAGCTGAAAAGTAGCAGGGAGAAGAGAACATTAGAGGTGAACAGGTTTTAGTTTCTTTCTGCTTTTCTCTTGCAAAGACTCTGAAAGTCTAATTTGGAGGAATAAGTAACAAGTAAGGAAGTAGCAATGAATATAGGAATATTGTTTCCCTTTTTCCCAACTATTTGAGAAAGAGCTACCACATAGTTACACCAATAAGTGAAGACAGCTTATAAATCAAAGGATTTTCTCCCCAAAATCCCACATAGGCTCTGTTATTTTTGTAGCAGTGTCATAATTTCCCAATGGCTTTCAAAGGAAACTTTATATGTTGCTTAGTCACAATTTTCAGATTGACCGGAAGATCTATATTAACTGTCATGGAGAAGCATGTAGTGTTGCAAAATCTCCCCAGAAGATAATTCCTTCATGTATCACAGTTGAGGCTTGACCAGGACCAATCACAAAACAATCAAAGTATATTTTCTACACGAAACGTGCAAAGGAGTTTTTAAGTGCTCGGATGTTATTAATTTTTTAAAGATATACAGGTAGTCCTTGTTTATGGGGGACAATTGGGATCAGCAACTTGGCCATTAAACAAAGTAGTTGCTGAAAGCACAACTGTGCTTATGAGGTTACTTCGGCTTTCCTTTGCTTTACAGACCTGTGATTGTAAAGTCCATTGCTGTCATAATTGTGAATTGCTAAATGAGACAATAATTAATTGTAATTGGACCAAAGATTCACCATGCCTCTGTTTAAAAATGAAATGCTTTCTGTAAGAGATGACCAGTTGAACCAGAGGGAGGAGTCAAGAATGTCATCAGTCTCAAGTTCCTTCATTCTCACAAGAGATCTAAGTTCAGCCCACCTTGAATTCTGTTGACTCTAATCTACTGCCATTGTGTTTTGATCATTAGTCGTTCAGATTTTTTATAGAGAGTGTTAGCAGCATGCAATATACCCAGAGTCATTTCAGCCACTTTGCTTGCTTATTTCTTGTTCCTGACACTTTCTCCAAAATGGCTTTAGGGTGCATACGATTATTGGTTTTATCGTGTTTGGATTTATTATGTAATATCCTTTTTTATTCTTGGTTGTAAACTGCCCAGAATTTGGTTTAAGTTGATAAGCTATACAAATGTTTTAAATAAATTGATATTAAGGATCAAGTTATACTTCTAATATAATAGAGTAGGTTTTGGGGCTGGCTTGGCAACTTTGGGCTATCACCATGTCAATTTCCATGACAATACAATGCATATCACTCCTTTAAAGCTCAAAGGATTATATCCAAGGAGAGATAGAGTGCCTCTTGTACTGATTTCAAATATAAACACCTCCTAAATTATACATTGAAATATTTTATTAGTGATAAAATCCACCCTATGCAAATTTCTTTCTGGAGTAGGGAAATTCAGATTATTTGACAACTTTACTATTTCCTCATGAATTTTAGTTTCTGGAATTTATACAGAGAGGTGCATTCGGTTCATTTTTTAAAAGAACTTTCTCTTCTTTTAGAATAATTATTGATATACAAAATCATGTTAGCTGGAATGTTTTCTCCAATTATTAATGTAATTAATTTTTCTGCTAATGTTTTGTTTCAAAGCAGTCATAGCCACAAGCTGGGGTTAGGGAACATGAAGTCCTACAATTATGGTCCTTAATTTATAGAGATCAGCTGGATGAATGAAACCAGAGTCTGAGCAGAAAGATAAAATATCTATATTGCAGAAAAAGGAAAGCCACATTAGATCCAGTTATTAATACTAATTAAAATACAGTTTATACAACTGTGCTCCTGACAGGCACCCTAGCCTTCCCTTCCTGCCCTTACTATCATGGGAGAAGAGAAATAAATCAGCCATAGAGCACATAGAGTAGAAGTGTCTAATAATATGATTCCAGATTCCTAGACGAGAACATTTGATAATTTGGATTTCATATCTTATTTCTCTGTTTTATAGATAGTTATGATTGAAATACAATGGATACTTTGGCTCTGCTCTCTTGGCTTTGATCTAAGCAACATTTGACCTGCCTGTCTCAATATTCATGACAAAATCCCCCACAGTGTTATTCTGGTACTTTGCTGAGCATCTGACACTGTGATCTAATGACAAATGATCTTTATTTAGAAGACATGTGTGTTCCTAAATGTTATAAAACAATGCTAGAGACCTAGAGGAATGGGAAACCTCAGAAAAAATAACATGCAATGTCAGAATCAGATAGCATGAAAAAAATGACACAGAGACCTTTCTGAGTGGAGGAACGGCAGCATTGCAAATAGTTGGTTATATATCTACTATCTTTTGAGGGCACTGGGTCACTTCCCCAAATCACTAGCAACAGCTCCTAAGCATGAGTCACTTAGTGGTGCCTTTTGAAGCATTTCACTTTTAGGAAACATGATAGGTTGGCAAAGTGTCACATTCCTCTTATCAGCTCAGTATCTCTGCCTGTAGGATGACTCAGGGCAAATGTCTCCATTGCTCCAATTTCAGGACTTACATACTTACATGTTTCAGCATTACCATCAAGAAGTATCCAGATGTGCCCATGCTGATCTTGGTCCATTCCATACGGTTGTTATCCGCACGTGCCTTTCACTGGGAAATGTGGTATTTGCTATCGTTTAAGGTAGCGATGACCACCAATTTAGGTAAAGTTGAAAAGAAAGCTAGATAAAGGTCACGAGGGCTTTATGTAACCTTCTGAATTACAAACAGTCTACTCCTGAGAAGCTATAATGAAAAGATTTATCACCTTCTGATCCGATCTTCTGAGTCTCTCATTTTTGTTTGGTCATTGTGTGACCAAACTTGAGATGGGCCATTCACCAGATCCAACAGGACTGGTATTATGTTCTCAATGTTTTGACAGAGTAATATTTATATTGGTGTATGTTCTCCTTGCAAAGTCCTAACCTTTGATCATGACTCATTCAAAATCAGTGAATTGGTGAAATGGTTTAGGACCAAGAGAACAGATAAGGAAAATTATTTTTTGCTAAGAGATACAATAAGGAATATTAGACTTATATTTTGAATAATAGAGGTAAAATATTTTTTTTGTGCAAATAATAGGGTTGTTTTAGTCATTGTAGAGGAGTGATGTTAGCAGCCCCAAGATTTCTTAGAAATAATGCATTTTGTTTGTGAAATTATAGAAATTATACCTGGTTTATAGGCTTAATATACATTTTTTTTATTTTTACATAAACTGATTTCAATGTTCAGAATTTAATAGCAATACCACTTAGACTTATATACAGCTTCATCGTGCTTTAAGCAGCTTGCAGAGTTAGCATATTGCCCCCAACAATTGGGTCCTCACTTTATTGATCTTGGAAGGATGGAAGACTGAGTCAACCTTGAGCAGGTCAGTGGCTCTGCTGGCAGTGAGCAGAATCAGGCTGCAATACTGCATTCTAACCACTGCGCCACCATAGCTCTTAATTGTATAATATGGCATAAAACACACACATACATAAAGTTTGTTTGTCTTTGTCTTTTGCAAATAATAAACAATAAAAATATAAATAAGTAATGTATGTGGGAAAAATCCTGGTGCTGGTCCTAAGCATTATTTAAATTGCACTTATCATGTGAAACAACATTTTCAAAACAAGAATATTTTTGTTCTGACTAGGTAGGAAAGTTTTTGGCCTCCAAACTCTTAACCTCTCCCTATTCCACAAAAGCTCTTTGTATTCAACTGTTATCTAGTCTATGCTTGCTATGCTATTGCTAAAGATGGTTGGGGAAAGCTGCTGATATAGATGGCTACATTTGGCCCTGAAAGCAATGATTAAGACCCAGTTGCCACTGGATTATAAGGCAGAAAGTGAAATTATTGCTTACATGGGAAATAATTTCAGTAACCATATCCCAAAATGCACTTCAAAGGCAACTGGACTTTTTTTTGGTTTTTCTCCTTGAAAACATTTTGCTTTTCGTCCAAGAATCTTCTTCCGTTTTAGTTGAATGGATGGATGAGAAGCAAAATGTTCTCAAGGAAAAAACAAGAAAGTCCAGTTGCCTTTGAAAAACACTGTTGGGACAACCATGACCTGGATGACTGAGAATCTCCATAGGCATACAGTAATCATATTTCATTTTTCTTTCCCCATATCTTCATTGTGTCTTCATCCTTTGCATATTGTCTAAAGATCAAATACATTCCTAGCTATAAACATATAAAAACTCATCCCTTGTACAACTCAGGATCCAATTTGGTGGAAGGTTCCATATATCACATAGCATCTACTGAAGTAGTCCATTTTCTGAGTTGGCACAATTCATGCTGTGTCCAAACAATCTCAGTTTGCAGAAGACGCTGACCTAACCAATATTAAACCAACTAAGCAAGCATGTTCTATATTTGCAGCCATGAGATTTTGACTGACCAGGTTTTCCTAAACCAAGCGAACAGAAGACAGCTGCTTTTAGCAGAGAGAAAAGCTAGAGCAGGGATGTCCAAACTTGGCTGGGGAATTCTGGGAGTTGAAGTCCACAAGTCTTAAAGTTGCCAAGTTTGGACATCCCTGAGCTAGAGTATGCACCGAGCCTCTGATTTCTAGTGAGTTTTACTTTCTTCCTTTTTTTTCTGGCAATTTATCTTCAGGCTGATCTCAAGGCATTATCCCTTGTCAGCATTTGCTATGAGGATGAACACCTCTACAGAGGAAGAGAGGGTGAATCATTGTTCACAGTACATCTACCTTTTTAGCATATGCTGGGTTGACAGCCATAAACCTATGGAGATATGTAGGCTTGGGTTTTGTTTCTTCCTTCCTTCCTTCTTTCTTTCCTTAGTCTGCAAGATGTAGTTAATTCATTTCCTGAATATCCAGATATGATGAGAAGGTCTCTTGAAGATATATCGAAAGAAAACAAAAGAAATCATGACGCTTCCTACTGGATTGGGACAGCAGGGCTGGGGGAGAGTCTTTAACTCTTCCCTCTCATGTTATTTTTCCACCAACAAGTTGTTGATGATTATTTGTTCCACCAAAACAACAACAACCCCAAACCACAGACTTGTACTTTTTAAGCAAAGATGGGAAATGATGATAGCCAGCAGCTTTATTCTCTAGCACTGATCACTAGCATTGATGATGTTACCTAGTTTGGCTAACTAAATGTCTACAAGAAAACAACCAAGTTCAGAGAGCACCAAGGACCCCTCATTTCAACTCTCAGCTACAAATATTCTCCTTTTTATTGGTAGATTATTCTCCTTTTCTTTAAACCAATCACAATGAATTGCCTTGACAATTGTCAGTGTAAGTCAAGGAAAGGCAATCCACTTGTATGATTAATGTCAAGTAAGATGTTGTAATGAGGAAAGGACAAGAAACACAAAAAGCAGTATGTCCTGTGACTTACAAAATTTCATGTGGGTCTCCATCTTCTTCCTTAGTGTAGATTTAGCATCTGTTCATATTATTTATGCTCAAGCTCCTGCTGTAGACACTTCTGAAATCAAAAGGTGAACAAGATAAAGCTTCCTTCATTACTTTGTTATGGGATACTTTTTTTAGCCTGCCATTTACTCTTTGCAGTGACACTGATCACCTTGACATTAGCTTGTAAATAGCTTCTATCTTTCTTACTAGTAGTAACTTGAACCAGCCACTTGGCTTCAGCCTAGCAGGGGGGTCTATGCTTATCCAGACTACAGTGCAGGGATTTCTTTCTAGCTCTTGCAAATGGGTTTTAAAAAAATCTGACTTCTAAGAGTGAATGAAAACCCAGAGGACTTCCAGTCTTAAAAATAGCAACAACAAACGGGTTGGCACGGTTCATTTCAGAAATGTTATCCGCACATCTTGGGTGGCATTCCTGCCCTATGCAGTGGAATAATAAGCTTTTAGCTCCTTGAGGGCTCTAATTATTTAACATTAGGCTGGAAATATGGAGCATTTGAAGGCTTGCTCATGCAAGCAACTTCCTGTAGAATCTTTTATATAAACACAAATCATTTGACTTTCCCGTTCATCAGGTAGATTTTTGATCAAATTAAATGAGATGGAGGAGATTTGAAAGGAGATTGTGAATTATTTAAAAATAGGCAGTGGAGGAAGTAGAAATGTAAAAATCTAAATCATTTTACTTAATACAGCCAACTTCTCAAGCTGAGAGTCTGAAAGGCAACCCATAGGAAGAAACCTATCCATTGGAAGTGAGAGAAATAGGCTTTCAAAAATAATTTTAATTCATGATGATTTTGTAAGGCTATATTTAAAAGATGTACTTTGTGCTTTTTTGCTTAGTTTAGGGGCCAGTTTAAGCACTGAGAATGCAGCATAGTATTGCTGTTGGAGTGAAGGAGAAGCAGAGTTCAAAGGCATGCTTAGAGGTGGTGATTCCAGTGCCTAGGAACACCTGACCAGCTTTCCTTCTGCAGACACGTCAGCCTGGGTAATTCTGCATGTCCGGAACAGTTCTAATGGCTCCTACAGAGACACCTAGTGGGGTTAAGTAGAGTGCCATACTAGAAGTGTGGACGCTTTGCATGGATTAACAATGCCTTTGTGTGGCTCACAGGATGGATGGATTAGGAGCAGGATTTATCCCATTTTCCCAGCCTTTGGACTTTGGAGCAATATATAGTTAAGACTACAAGTAGACATCTTTCTGTTTTACTGTCTAACTAAAAGCTAGCTATCCAAAATGACATTTATATGGAAAATAGGATGATTGGTTCCAGCTAATCAATAGGCAAATAAAAATTTAAACCTAGAACTTTATGTTTATTAGTGAATAGGGCATAATGGTAAAAGAGGATAACCGATTTCCAAAGCATACTTGTTATCTCCTGTATTCTGCTGTAATTCTTCAAAATTAGCCTTTTCTCTTTTGAGCTGTTTTGGGCTGTAAATGGAACCTTTCTTTACTCCATATTGTGCAAATGATGATTAGTGTCTGAAACCTCAACAGACACTGCTAACATATGTGCTAGCCTCAGCCACATGTGTGCTAGACTCTTACTAACTCAATTTTGGCTTACATTAAATGTGATCTGCTATCAGTTTATGAATTGTACAAAATCAAATTTCACCCTTCTCAAGCTTGCACTAATCATGACCTATCTGAAAACCCATCAAAAGTCATAATACATCAAAAGTTAAACTTAAATGATGGTTGTGAACAGTAAGCTCTGTGAATAAATATTTGGCTTGGAAAGAAACCATGCTTTTATTTCTTCCCTAAAGATTAGAAAGAGTCATGGAGGACCTTTTACCTGCTTTTTTCTCTGGGTCCCCCCCACCCCACAAATGTTCTGCAGAAAAGAATACAACCATGTCAGAAAAATCTCCACAAGAGATATTAGGAAGTATCTTTGTTTACAAGAAAAGTAATGCAAGTTCTAATTATTCTTCCAACTTCCTCTAATCTTCTAATTTTTCTAATGTGCTTCACTACAGTTGTCAGCATGCTGAATTGGATGAGAAAAGTTGTAAACCAACACAAACACTTTCTAACTGGGTGTTTCCACAGTGATAGTTATATGCTCAGTAGACACATAGGAGAGTATTTACATCCACTCTGAATGAAGACATACTTTCAATTTTTCTCTCACTTCAGATGTTATATGAAGTACCTCAGCTAAATTACTGGCTTACGATATTGGTTGCATAACTCATTAGTTTTAAAATTGCTTGACCAATTGCCAAAGTGGGAGTTTACCTGAGTTAAATTAATATCTATCGAGTGTTCATCTAATACACGGGTGTCAAACTCGCAGCGTCACATTGCTGTCACATGACATTTCATGACATTTTTTCCGTTTGAGGAGCTGGGGTGGGCGTGGCCTGCACGTGAGGCATCCAGCCTGCAGGCCACCAGTTTGACACCCCTGATTAATGAATCCTTAAAAATAACACGTCCTTGTCGATGGAAGATATATGGATGGACAACAGAGTGCTGGTCCTTTCTATTAGGACAGTAGTTGAATGCTGTTGCTATTAATTTAAAATATGACTCACTTTTCATTTTGTTAAAAAGCTTGTAATGTTTGAATATAAGCAAAATTGCAGTGATGTAATTCAGTAAATCAATCAGTAGTAAACAATTAAAATTAGCTGAGGAATTTTGACAGCTGCAATTCCAAAAGAGTTGAAGATCAACTATTTATGCAAAGCTGAATAAATTATTTAATTGCTGCCTTCTCTAAGTGAGGTGGTCATTTACATAGCTCTCTCCAATGGAGACCTCCCTCTTCTGAGTTTCAGGCATTAGATCAGGCATGTTTCTCAACATTGGCAACTTTAAGATGTATGGACTTTGTGGAAGGTTAAGAAATATTACATTGGATAAACATGGTGTTATTTTCTTAATTTTTAAAAATCCACTTCTCACTGAATATTGAGCTCATAAGCAAATGAAAAAGTGTGATTAGTCTAATAGCCATAAAGAAAGACTGTCCATTCAAGAGTACCTGAGAATATGTAATTCATTCAAAGCATGAATTTAAGTGTGTTCCCAGTCATACACATACGGGATCACAATTAAGTTGGGATGCAGATGTTATTAGAGAATATATAAATGAGGGAGCACAGTTAGATAATCATCCCCTTTCAACACAGTCTTGATCTCAATTAAGGGTTAGGCATTCATGATTTCATTGAAAGAAAAATCAGTATTCCCCTTGGCATGGTACTTAAGTCTGTGCATGCATTCATGACAGTTTTGTATGGAGTATGAGTCAAGTATGTATGTCTTTATTATAGAAAGTTCTAAGTCACATAAACTGGAATTTCAGACATATTGAAAACACTGTTCTGTATTGTGTAAGTACACTATATTTGACCATTAATCTTGATATAAATACTAGAATCTTAATTGCTGCTCCTACAGCTGGCATATTTATTAATCTTATTTGTTCAGCAAATTTTAATGTGTTGCTTTTATTTCTCTGCTACTGTTTTTCCAACATATCACCATGTGTATTTTACCAAACATAGCTGTACATTGTTCACTTTGAAAAATGGAGATGAATTCATTATTTATTATTTACAAAATTTATTGGCTGCCCTTCTTACCCTAGGGCAGGGATGTCAAACTCATGGCATCACATTGTCATCATGTGACTTGTGACTTTTGCCCCCTTTGCTAAAATGGGAATGGGCATGGCCAGCGTGTGATGCATCTGGGCTGCGGGCCGCTAGTTTGACACCCTCGCCTTAAGGTACCTCTGGGTGGCTTACAGCTATAAAAATATGTTTATACATATACAAATAAAACTTAAATAATTTAAACCAAACATTAAAACTTGCTGTGATTCTGCAGACTCTGCTGCTTTAACATTTTTCTATTCATAACTTGCCTGGCTCAAAGAGTTATGGAAAGATACATGCTTGGCATTATAAGATGAGATAGAAAGACCCATACATGGATTAGAGAACAAACGAAAGTATATCATCAAGAGAGTAAAAGAATTGAAATGGAAAAGGGCTGGTCACATAGCAAGAAGAACTTACTATGAAGTTATGAATATGAAGTTATGAGTTGCTATGAATAACTTGCTATGAAGCAAGAATGGATCCCACTTGATAAAAAGCCTCCAGGAGCGAGACCTAAAACAAGATGGATTGACATCACAGGCAAGTATTGTGAGCCCGAAAGAAAGCTCAGGATCATATTGTTTGGAAACACACGGAAGAGGCCTTCATCTTGCAGTGGACAGACAATGGCCAAAATGATGATTATGATGACTTTGCCAGGAATTACAGCATATAACAATCACATTCTTGTAATGGTATGTGGAAAAGGTCTTAGGAGAAAGGAGGGAAAACTAATATGCCAGGAGCTGCCACAGAGAAGACCCCTTTCTCATGTCCCATCAGATGGTTCTGTTTAATGGAAGGGATCCACCCTTCTTATTGAACATTTAAATTGATTGTTGGTGTAATTGTTACAGTTTAACAGTTTAATACAGTGGTATCCATTGCAGGCCATAACAACTGAGACACGACAACATGCACACAATGAATCATAAGGCAAATCTCAACTCTATGTTCTTGCATCCTGATACAAGTAAGAATTGCAGTTGATTTGTGCCATGCTGCATGTTGTGTCACTTATTCTTCTCATCCCCTCCATCTTAGTGGATGCCCATGAATTGATATAAACTGCTCTGCTTATACAGACTATCTATCTATATATAAATGTGAAATACCACTCACACATCATCCAGAGATGTTATTCAGCAGGTTCTAAACAGTTCTGGAGAACCGGTAGCGGAAATTTTGAGTAGTTTGGAGAACCGGCGGTAACCTTCCCCCAGGAGTGGGGAGGAAATGGAGACTTTACAGTATCCTTCCCCTGCCACACCCACCAAGCCACACCATGCCCACCAAGCCATGCTCACAGAATCGGTAGTAAAAAAATTTGAATCCCACCACTGGTGTCATTGCAAGTTTGACACCCCTGGGTTAAGGCCTAGAAATCATGAGAGTGTGACTTCTAGTCTTATCTTTCAGGCATGAAAGCTGGCTGGGTAATTGTGGATCAATCACTCTCTTAGCCCAATTCACTTCACAATGCTGTTGCTGTGGTGAAAACAGGAGAAGGAAGGAATAGTGTTTTCTGCTCCGAGTTATTTATAAAACTAAACAAGGTAGGATACAAAAATCTAAAAAAAAAATATGAAAGTTATTTGGAACTGAAGGAAAGTTTACTTCTGTGGGAACAGTCTTCAACTGACTTAAAACTAGTAGCTGACTTGTGTGCCCATTTTTAAATCTATTTCACAGCCAGGAAATAGTCTACATATACTGTAGCTGCAGCTGTCATTCACAGCAAATAGCAAATTGTGCTACAAAGGAGAGGAAAAGAAAGCATTGTTCTACATTCACAGCTCTGTCTGTTCCTTAGTTGTACTAAAAACTCAGCAGTGTTTCAGTTAGAGATGAGGAGAATTCCAATTCTTGTGATTTCTCATGTGTTTGTGTTTGTGTTTGTGTTTGTGTGTGTGTGTGTGTGATACCTGACAATACCTATATGAGGCTTTACACCAGAGGTCTCCAAACTTGGCAACTTTGAGACTTGTGGACTTCAACTCCCAGAATTCCTCAGGCAGCCATGCTGGCTAGGGAATTCT
>JAOYMU010000002.1:38182048-38194640 GCA_025802295.1 Psammodynastes pulverulentus
CCCCAAAGCATGCAATATAGGACAGTCAGGAGTTTTGTAGATGACGAAAGAAAAACAAGTTGGGTGTGTGTGGGGGGGAGTGTGGTAAAACTAGATCAAAGTGTAGTTTGAGGCACAGAAGAAATGGTGGGAATCAATTAGCACATTCAAATGACTTGCTCCATGACATTGACATGGTAGTCTGCATTTAGACCTTCTGCCGGCCTCAAAATTTATGTTGTATAGTACATACTGTTCGGACAGTTCAAGTAGATTCCAGTAAAAACCAAGCACAGAATCAACCCCTTATAGAGCAGACAGAATGCTCAAGATTTGCGTTTCACTTGTGACACAGAGAAGATGAAGAGGGTATAGATGAGGTTCATTCCTTCCAGATGAGTCATTGTGGAATAGCTAGCCCTACAGATTCCAAGCTCAAGGAAATCGCAGCAGCAGTTTGAGGCCCAAACAGGATACACTAGATCAAATTGCTAATCGGGCTGAAGAAAACCAACCAGATTTTCTGAACTACTTTAAAAAATGTATACTACACCATTCAGTAAGTCATGCTCACACTAGTGAAAAATTCAGTTGGTTAATACTGGAGCAGGACTTTTATAAATCTGATTATTTTGATTTTTTTTCTTTTTAATCTTTTTAGTAGAAACTTTCTACTATTTTTAATTGAAAAATGGACACAAGTACTTTAAAGAAATGAAACAATGGGTTTTTATAAATCAAAACAAAAAACCTGGTTGTAGAAAAATTGTCACACACATATGACAATCATCAAACTATAATTTGAACTTCCCTGAACAGTCCATTCCAATTTTCTTTCCTCCCAATCCTCTTCTCTGTCAGCCTTTGTCCTGCACACTATTTATTTCTATTTCCCTCTCCTTGGAAAACAGTAACACTGGACATTTTGATTGTCTTGTTTTAACTTTTGCAAGTGATTAGACTTGGCTGCAAAGGAAAGGGGCAAATTAGGACATCTCCTAAAGACAATTTTTCAAAAAGCAGAGTGCTGGATTTGGGAGTCCTTCAGACTACTGGACTTAGTCCTGTTTTTAATATTGTGACATCACAGCTGGAAACCATCGCTTGTGGCTTCTAAGCTGACAGATTCCACATGGACTCTGAAGAGTTTCCTTGTGAATTATTATTTCCCCTTGTGTGGGAGATTCTTATAGCTAGTGTGTGTCTTTTCATCCTCTTGCCCATTGTAATGAGGAACATTTATGCAGTACTTATGTATATGAAATTATGATTTAGTTAAAGTTCTTCATTGCTGCTTGGTAAAAGAATGTTAGTTCCCAGTTTAAATCTTCTGTGGAAAACAATACATATTAAATATGCTTTGATCAGCCTTGCATGTACTCAGAAAAGCCTTCTTGATTCAATTAAACTTGGGTTAGTGTAATTAACTCTGATCTGTCTCTTAACTGTGCTATGCTACTCTTATAAGCAAGCAATGCTAATTTCCAGGATTTTCTTAACAAATTTTCCTATTTCTTTTGTTTGGTTCAGTTCAGAAAATTCTTCTTTTCAGCTAGCATCTATGAACTCACAACAGTGAATTGACTGTCTAATTGTGTTTCATAAACCAATCTATGCTGCCCTTTAATCTTTAGCAGCTGCAATGACCAGATGAGAAAATGGTGACAAAGAGAAACAGGAAACTTGCTTCTTTTAAAGCAACTTTGGCCTTTAGAAGAAGGAAATAAACTTGACAATAGTATTGGGATAACTCTATGTTTAGGATCATATAGTTTGGTAATCACTGTACTAGTCAATGGTATGTCGATTCCTATCAAATGGCTCTCTTTATAGCCAACAGATTAGGTTGCTTCGATGAAAGATTTCATATTAGATTTTTGAAAAACTTTCCAAGTGAGACTGGTGTGTAATTTTAGCTTTGGGTGTAAGTTTCAACTTCCAAGTTCGCAAACCCTTGTTGGAGCAAAGCAGCTGATGGCTCATTGAGCTGGTTGATAGACATTCTGCTTTGTTCTGATCAAGGTTGTTGAAGTGCTGTTGGAACACCTCTGTGCTCTTAGGGAGAGTGGCTGTTTAAAAATGTGGAAACGTTTTTTTTTTAAAAAAACAAGATCAATTAATTCTGATTCCTTGCAATGGTGTAATTTTTTTTAGAACTGTGTATAGGCAGTTCCAGGTTAAAAATACAATTTACAATTCAAGAACAACCCATAGATATGAATTGATTGCTTATTACTAAAACGAAAACTGGCAGATGTTGTCATTCCTTGAGTTGACAATCGACTGAAACTGTGCAATACTTTCAGGAACCACTGAAGTGGCACGTTTTCAAGATTCAGCCGGTTTTCAGAAATTTTCAGCGGTGTCTGAAAGCATCGTTGAGCTTCAGCAGTTTGTCAGCTCAAGGAAGGACAATATTGTCTGCCATTTTTACTAATAGGTAGCCCATTTGTAAAGTACAAGTTCTAAGTTAACAATAAGTTTGAGCTAAAGTCAAAGTTTGGGAATGGAATTGGTTCTTAAGCAGAGGACTGCCTGTATTATTATTGTTACTCTTCAGTCCAGTTTCCCATTTCTTTTTCAATTTACTTTTTTCACAAATCTTTATGTTTTTATTTTTCATAAATCTTTATATTTATTTTACACGTCTAATGTCTACACAATAGGGCAGAAAGGCAAAATGTCAAACAACTGGATCAACCAGTAATATTGCTAATGACTTTGGGCCCAAGCATTTGTTATATAAGTACTACTGGGCCTTTGAGAACTGAAGTATATCCCACTTTCTAACACTTTCTCAACACATGGACTCATCTCAAAACAGTCTGCAATTATTACCATTGGAGCCACTCTGAGAATTCAGGATAAACTAATCAGAACCAGCCAACCAAGCCTCCAGCTCACCAGTAAGAAAATGAAGAAAATGGTTTTCAACCAAGATCCCAATTTTCACCTTTGCTTTGCCCTGATTTTTTTTTTAACAAGTTACAACTGCAAAGCTTGGTGTGAGAACATTAGGGTGCTGTATCAGTTTTGTAGCTGTTGGAGAAAAGGGTTAAGAAATTGAGATAGGGATTGGCAGCAGTTTCTGTCAAGGGGAAAATGCTCCCTCTGTGCAATTCTTCAGGGTCTAGTTTCTATTTTGCAATTAGAACTAGGCTGCAGCTGAGCTGGCAAGAAACTGATTTGCTATGGGATCACAGGGCACACCATGGCTCTAGAACAGGGGTCAGCAACCCATGGCTCTGGAGCCGCATGTGACTCTTTCATCCCTCTCTGTTACTCAACGTGTGACACCCGCCAGTATGTGATTTATTGAGCTTTTTGCCCTCCGATAGGCCAACCATGGGTAAATCCAAGAAAAGAAAAGTTTCAGAAGAAAACATGTTTAATTCAACTACATATGCTAGTTTGGTGGCCGCTCAGGAAATAGTCAGGCACAGGAAGGATTTTGTGGCTCCTGGTGTTTTCTTTTCTGTGGCAAATGGGTTCAAATGGCTTTTTGAGTGTTTAAGGTTGCCAATTCTTGCTCTAAAAGGAAAGTCAAGCATCTCAAGGTTTGGATCTGGCTCATTCAGAAGCAGCAACTGTGTCTGGATTGTATCATTTCAGGTAAGACTTTGTTGTGCTCAACTGCTCCCTTGTAGAAAACGATACCCGAAAAGAGAAGATAGGATACTGTTAAAGTCCACTGTAAATAAGATAACTTTAATTTTACTGCCTGATTTTTATATCTATGGAGATGCTGGGATTTGACTGGTTTGTGTGTTTATCCAAATAATATTCCATTCTATGAAGTTTTGCTTGCAATTTGACATAAGCAGTCTAGATTTACTGCCTCTGTTGGAATTCAGAGTAGGTTTGAATCCTGAATTTCCCATACCCAATGGCTTATTCTTTTCTGTTAAGGGCTTAGTCAAGACTAGATTGTTTTATTCTCAAAATGTTTTCATTAAGTGAAACTTTTCTTTAGTACATCTCTAGCACCTCATTTAATATAATTTCTTACTATGAATGTTTTTAATAAGGCCTGATTTGGAGCGGATAAAACAAAATTACACCATGTAGTTGTATAATACTTGAGTTGCAAATATCTGAGACCTTTAGAGACTAGATGGCAGCAGTTTTATGCATCCCTTTGCTACTGTCTAGCAATTATCCAGATGTTTGCAGCCCATTTGTGAGATCCAGGTACACCCAACAAGACCAAATTGTCCTCATTTGTAGAATGTGCTGATGCTTAAACTGACGTGGATCAAAAGAAAACCAAAGAACGTGAATTAACCTGATGCTCTCCATATGTGTGGGATTTAGATTCCCAGTTTGAGGGAGCTGGAATAGGAATTGAGCATTTTCATTCCATGCATAATGTTATTTTTGCTTTAAGATTCCACCTTGCAGGCAAGCAAAGGAATTGGACCTTGTTTGATTAATTGGGTTGACCCCTGTCCCTTTTCAAAAGCAAGTCTTTCCCTGTGTATCTAAGTGATTGATAAGAAGCTTGGACAAACAGCAATGGAGACCAGCCTGTTATGTCTGAATGAACGCAGAATCTTATCAGTCCTGAAACCATGGAATGTCAAGTATTCAAGCAAACCACAATTAGGTAAGATAAAGCCTACTTTGGAATTATTCATAAACTAAACCATGATTCATTAGATATTTTAGCAGCACCAAAAGATGAGCAAGGTCTTAAAAGTCAGGTCTGTAACTATATTTTTTACTGTTTGCCATATGAATAAATTGAAGATTAAATGTATTGAAGGTATACTTTTATCCCTTAACTGACTGTTCTTTGTGTGAAGCTTTTCTACATTAAAATTTATTTCTGCTGCCAAACTCAGCAAAAGGATCCTGAAACTTCCTGCATTTAGAAATGAATTAAATTTTAACGTTAATACTTAATAAAAATTATTTAAAAATAAAATAAAATAAATCTTGGCACTGAAAAAGAAAAGAAATGAATTAAGAGGACAATTTCTGATTGCCTGAAAAATAAGCATAAACTTTTTTTTTCAATGATAATCCCAATTATTATTTAGAATAACTGCCTTTTATTAAATTTGGCTTTGTTTTATAATTGCCCAAAATTATCCTGTTTGTTGGGAATGAGGTGGTAAAAATATAACTTATGCAAACCATGTGTAATCCTTGTAGACAAAATCATAAAGACAGCCATAATTGCTTGTCTAAATGCTCCATTATTTACATTTTTAATGTTAAATATATTTGTTACATACAGTGAAAATTTGACTTCATACATTGCATTTGTGAGTCCTTCTAGGTAGACCAGACCAAGAAATAATTTTCAATGTACCTCCTATCTCATATTTCAGTGAATTATAGCAGGATTTTTGAGCTTCATTCAAATATTACCTTGATGTTCTGGACTTAACAAATGTTTTGCCTCTTGATATCTTGGCAACAGCTAGCAGATCTGTCAAAGTCCTTTTCCTTACAGTACTTTCTTCATCAGGCTTCCTTCTACAGCACCATCTTTCTTTTATCTTCTGATTCTCTTTCCTGTAGTTAGGAGTTCCCTTCTGTTAATGAGACAAACTTTTAAAGCTTTATCTAGAGCAATAAATATTCTCAGGTCAGGCTGAGACAATTTTTTAATGGACAATAGCCATGGTATTGGTATGGCCTTACTGTAGCCTTTGTTGTTGTTGTCTCTGAATGTTTTTGTCACACAGAAAACCCTTCAACTGAATTAAATCTACTACTACTTGAGTTTCTTTTAATTCTTGTTCTGGAATTCCACTCTTATCTGGAATTATAGTTTGGTTCCTAGTGAGCTTGGTCCAGCACTAGGCCAGTTCTAAACTCACCCTTCACACCAGAAAGCAATGATTGAAAATGTCTTTTGGCATCAACACTAATGCACAATGCAGCCAGCAGATTTTGCTAAAATATTACTCATTTTGAAAAACCCACAAAGCTAAGATTTTGTAGTGTTTGTGGAGTTTATTATTTTAATTCACAGGCATTAGTTGCCATTATTTAGAAATGCAAATTGAGTTTCCAAGGCCTTATGTGATAGAACACAATAACTCTTGAGTCATATCAAGATGATATGACTCTTGACAATCTGAGTGACATTTTCTAAATGATCAAAATATATACAATTCCATTTTATAACAAAGATTGGAATATATAGAATCCACATCCCCTCTTGTTCAGCCACATGGAAAACATTTGTGGAGACTTCAGTTTGAGTTGAAATATCTGAGCAGCTGTAGATAGTTAATTTATTGGTAGTTGAATGAAAAGAAGCCCAATTTGTTTCCACTGCTTCCAACAGGTCCCAGATGAGATTATACCTTCAGTGCATTTGTCAAGGATTTCAGATGTCTTAACAGGAACAGATTAAACTTGTATTATTCACCACCCTGGGAATGGCAAGAAGCTACAGAACACAAACATCTCAAGACAGGCTTTCCACTGTTCCCACTCTGCTATACTTGAGAAATAGGCAGCTGATGTACATTTTTCAACATTAGTGGCAGAAAAGTAACTCCCAAGATTGATATCATATAAAGCAACTTTCAGCCAGGGAGGAATTTGCAAAGCTCAGTTATACTGTACATTCCAAGAAACTGTGATGGCAAAGATACACCAGAATTAATAATCAAGGCATCTCCACTTCCCCCTAAAATAGAGCTAAAACTATATAAGTTCCCTTCAGACTTATACATTACCAATTCATTTTCTTTAATGTCTAGGATTGCAATCCTAATTATATTGGGCATAAGTCCCATTGAACTGCAGGAGTCAGGAGAAACATATGGATTGCTGTACAGCAGCATTATTCACAAATGGGATGATAATTACACACTGATCAGCTTTACTACTTTGTTGTGAGTGGATTGCCCAATTTTTCAATTACTCTTCAATTACACATTTTTCCGTCTATTAGTGATACTGTAAAGCCAGTCCTGCAACATACATAGAATTGGAGATGTAGTTTATGCTTGTTATAAATTAAGCTTGTTGTGCAATATAATCTCTATCATACTAGCACAAGAGAAGAACCACTTATCTTAACACACATCATGACTGATCACATTGTAATCAAGATATTTACTGTAAATCGGAATTGCTACTTGAAGGAGGTGTCCATGCCAAGCTCGCTATTTATGGAGCTGAGCAAATGCTGTTAATCTCCTTTGATTGAAAGACAGCTGGCAGAGTCCAATGGACTTCTACTCTGAATCAGCTGACTCATGGGGTCACCAGGGCATCTGGGGCCTCTATGAGTTTTAATCTAGAACAAAGGTGAAATTTAGGTTCTTGTGATGGTGCTCTTTGAGCTTGGTTCTTCAGACATTTTATTACCCAAACTAGGTAATATCATCAGTGCTAGTAAGGAGTGGGCTTTGCTCTCAGTTTATTCAGGGGTGTCAAACTGGTGGGCTGTATGCACCACACGCCATGGCCACCCTGGCTCCACAAGGCAAAAAACATGTTGTGATATGTCACGTGATGTCACATGACATGATTATGACATCCGTAGTTTATATTCTAGTCGCTTGTTGATGGGAGTGGTCATAGAAGTTCTTTGGTTTGGCTATTAATTTTTGGCTTGTCTCTTTTGCATAGTATATAGATTTTGTTTATGTCTATGTGTCTATTGAGGGCTAATTTGTCAGTGTCAGGCTTCTAGAAATTCCCTAGCATTTTTGGACTTAGCATGGTCTAAAATGGCCACAGTTGAAATTATGATTAATTTCACAACATAATGGATGGACTTAAAGAGTTTTCATCATGTCTTTTGACAGCTAGTTGGTGTTCATGAATTTGTTCTGCCAGTCTTCTGCCTGTTTGTCCTATGTAGTGGCTATTGCAGTCATTGCACTGTATTTTGTAGATGACTCTGGTTTTTCCTTCTGAGGCTGCTGGGTCTTTTGATTTACATAGGATGTTTCGAAGTGCTTTAGTTGGCTTGTTTGCTATGCTGATTCCATATGGTTGTAATAGTCTGTTGGTGATTTCTGAGATGTTCTTGATGTATAGCAGTGTCATTCTTTTTATAGGGCTTGTGTTGGTTGTAATGTATCAAGTTGAGTCAGACACTTTTTGATAAAGTTGCATGGATATCCATTTTATTGGAATACATTCTATAGATGCTCTGTTTCCTTTTTTTCTGCTGTTCTGTTGCACTGAGTTTTTATGCAGCTTCTCTTGTGGGAAATTGGGTTGTTGCTTTGGCAGTGGAGCACTTCTTTGGTGTGGGTGGATTTTCTCTGCACATGTTTCTACTTTGCCATTGTGGTCTCTGCTGATCAGGATATCCAGGAATGGCCAAGAAATGGTGGACTGAAGATGACTCCATGAAACACAGAACCAATAACCATGATACAATGAAGAGATGACAAGTAGACTGGCTCTTTAATAATTTCTGATCCATTTATGTTGTACAGTTGCCCAATTTCATGTACTAGATTTATATAGTTCAAGACATTGATTTGTTATCATATTTATATAATCCAGTACTTTCTTCCCAAACATCATAAGTATAGCAGGACATTGCAAAAAAAAAAAGTGTATATTTCCTTTTCTAATTCGTTTCAGAAATTGCTCATTAACTGCTTTTCAGCTATTAGGAACCTTTGGATTGACAACTTTTACAGCACCAGGTGACTTTCCTTCAATCCTTAGCAAAAGAAGTTTTAAATACAAGTTTAGGGACACATAGACGCGCAACACCCTAAAAAGTGTAAAATCAAGTTTTAAACACCTCTTTGCTACATATAGTTCTTTCTTTGTTCAGAATGTGCATCGTCTCCTTCCCTATTTTCCACTAGAGGGAGCATTGATAATTCCTTCTCAAAAAGAGGCAGAGAACTCTACAAAGAACCACTTGTCTTGAGCAGTAGGAGCATATATCCTACTAGATCTGTTCCCTTGTCTCAAAGTTGGAAATATTTTGTTTAAAAGATAGATTGGCCAAGGTAAAATAACATACATAAAATTTTAAAGAAAGATAACATTTGGACAAAGAGAAAGCTTTGCAAATAAGTATGACTTTTAAGAACTATAGTATTCTAGAATAATGGTTGAAGATACTGAAGTTTAGGAGTATTTAAAAACAAAAAACCCACTCTCTAGAAAAAAGGATGAAACATATAGTCTATATGTATAAACTGAGGTTCAGATATACATTATAAATATTTCAAACATATTATTTTCAAACCTCTGGCTGCCTCTGTGTTCTGATAGAATGGAAGGCAAGTATTCAGTCTCTAACCGCATGAAATGTTAAACAAGGCCGCATATAACTTATTGATGCCATTTTTATCAAAGTAGAATACTGGTAAATTCTAGGAAATGTAATGATTGAGGTAATAATAGTGATTCTCTAAAAGTTATTGACTTAACTGATGTCATGGATGGGCAGAAATTCTGGATCTCAGAGTACCACTACTGTGGTTGCATAACTTAATATTGTGGATATGCTTTCTGGGAAATGGTGCATTTTTCCAACTCCCCACATGCAACATCTCCATTCCTTTTCTTGCTCCTAACAAAATAAAAGTGCTGTCTTGAAAGGAGGGTATAAGGTTCTTTGCAAATAAGAAAAAAAATGAAGGGAAAAATATCCATAATGCAAAATTGTCTTCGCTGAACGTTTTGCAACATTATGCAGTATTGGAAAAAGGCAAGATAGATTCAACCTAAAGTTAATGATCCAAGTTCATAATAGAGGTTGAAGTTAGAATGATTGAAATCAGAAATCTGCCAGCATTTTGGCTCTGAAAGTGGAAAACAGGGGGAAAAAATTCTGCAGTCTTACAGCAGGAAAATGTTTAAAATTATGTGCTATTCATAATAAAAATTCAGAACTTGAAGATTTGGCTTCAGGTAGAATGGCAGTAATAAATCATGAAATGAATAATTATGGTGGAATCTTTTCTTGTTTTTACTATGAGTTGGGATCACATTTTAAAATAGCTTTGAATGAGACATGATAATATAATATAATAAAGGAACTAAATATGTAATTTGAACTTTTCATAATTTTGCACTCTACACATATAAATGCATTGATATATAATAACTTATGCATATTGGAAACAGGAATTTATGGAAATATTTTATGGAACCAGAAAGTCTAATTTTTAATCATTAAAATATAATCTGTCATTATATAATAATATTCCATCCATGCTACCATTGCGGTGTGTGTGTGTGTGTGTGCGTGCGTGTGTCTGTGTGTGTGTTCCTAAACTGGTTATTTAGAAGAAAACTCTTATCTTCAGCATTATTATTTCAGTCAAATTCTGAGATAATTTCCTTGGAAATAAATGATACCTTTCCAAAAATGAAATATTTCTCAGAATCATACCCTTAGCTGTATGTTCTAGTGCAGGGGTGTCAAACTCGATTTCATTGAGGACCACATCAGGGTTGTTTGACCTCAGAGGGGCAGGGGGACTTGGCCAATTTGACTTCACTCCTGTCAGCAGCACCTGTAGAGGCCAAGTGCTAAGGTAGGACTTCCCTCAGACCCCCACCCTCTCTCATTATAACCTTCTTTCCTTCCTTCTTTTTCCCCTTCCCTCTTTGTTCTTTCTTCTTCCTTCCCCTCTTTCCTTCCTTGTTCTCTTCCAATCTTCCCATCTTTTTCTTTCCTTTCCTTTCCTCCTTTCCTATCCCTTCCTACGTGCTGAAATGCAAAAGGGGAAACATTTCTCCTTTTGTTTTTAGTTTATTTTGCTAGCCCTCTGCCAGCAAAAACGGAGGAGAGACTACCTGCAACCCCAAGCTCCATTTTCACTGACAGACAGCTGCAGGACGGGGCTCTCCCAAGCTCCATTTTTACCTGGCAGAGGCACCATGAGTTGGTCCTTTGCTGTTTCCACAGTAGCCCCGTGGGCCGAATCTAAGCACCCAGAGGTCTGAATCCAGCCCACGGGTGTTGAGTTTGACACCCCTGTTCTAATGTTATATATTTCTTAGGGAACATACTTAATTCTTAATTATGAACCAATAACCACGAACAATCTACAGCATCACAGATGGACATGTTATTTTATTAACTCCAACAAAATTTAAATAAATGAAAAAGAAAAAAAGTCATTACAGTAAAGGGAACGTCGAATCCTTACGAGCTGTGCAATTCCTGCAAGCAGAGTCGAGGAGCGCCCATCTTCCAGCCAAGTTGAACATTAGATAACGGAGCATTTTAAAAATGTCTTGATTTACTTGAAGTTGTTAAGAAAACGCAAGCAAAGAAAACTAGCTACGCTCTGAATAATCCCCAACCACATTTTGTGTCATCATCCCTTAAGGGAGGTAGCAATTATGCCACATCAGGTTATCAACGCTCAGGGGAACCGATCACGGAGGAGAAGAAAGTGACCTCCTGCGCAGAATACTGCATTTTGAGACGGATTGAGCGATGACGCGCCTTTAGTAAAGGCAGCAAAGGACAGTAGTCGTACCTGAAGCGTATCTCAAGAGTCCGTGACAGACCTTTCACGTATCCAGAATCCTCCACCACCGCCTACCCTCACCGCCCCCTCCCCCCTCCTGAACAGAGGCCGCAGCTCTGAGTCGGTTTCTTTACTACCTGATATAGAAACTGATTGGCTGAGTCAGTCCTGTCCTCGGGAATGACGCAGACAACCTGCGTTTGATAGGCAGGTACGCTCAGACGCGGCCATGTTGGGAGCGGAAGTGAAGTGAGTAATAGCCCCATCCGCGGGACAAGTCAGGCGCTGAGATCAGATTTACAGAGCGACGAAAGCTTCCAGTTGAACGTCTGTTCCTACGGCGGCGTGGGTATCCTTGCCTCATCCGGAGGGGTAGGAACTGCGTCTCTGGCAGTCTCCTCTCCTTCTCAGGGAGGAAAATAACGAAGAGGGATCCTATGTCTCAGTAGTGTTCCTGCGGGGTGGCAGGAGACAACGGCGGGAGCGTGAAGTTAAAGAAGATGCCGTTGGCACAGTTGGTGGACCCCTGGCAGAAAATGGCTGTGGAGAGTACGGCCGAGAGTGGCAGCAGCGTCGAGGTAAGCGCGTGGGGCATTCCCGGATTTGCGGGACTCGGCTGAGCAACCGCGTGGAATCCCGCCTGCACTAACCAGGAGGAACGGCGGGAGAACCAGGAAGAAAAGCTCGGTGACCTCCTCAGGAAAGGAGCGTCACTGCCCCGTTGCCGCCTCTTCATCTGTCTTTCATTGAGAAGACCGGAGAGAGTCAGATTCGCTCCATTTCCTCTTTTTATTCCTTTTAGAGGTACTGGGCGGAAGCCGGGAAGTAAAACGTTTCCTGCTTGCCTTGCCTCTTTGACTCGAGCTCCCTTAATCCTGTGCCCTCGAAGTACGTTGGGGTACAAATTTTATTACTCCCAGGATGGTGAAGGATAATGGAAGCCATTTATGTAGCAAAGCTGTTTGACCCCAAGATTGTCTCATATCACTACCTCAAATCGATTTTTTAGACTCTTTTGTGACCATCTTTGTCTATCTTACCTCCTCCATTTCACTGACTAAATTAGTTGTTGAATTGTTACCTGTTCTGTTGGCTTATAGCAGTGGTTCTCAACCTTTCGAATGCCTCGACCCCTTAATACAGTTCCTCATCTTGTGGTGACCCCCCAATCATTA
>JAOYMU010000002.1:38230798-38241874 GCA_025802295.1 Psammodynastes pulverulentus
CGGTTCACGACCAATTCGGTTCACAACCAGAGTCAGTTCACCAATTATGTTCGTGAACCGAGGTATCACTGTAATTTCTTGGCCTTTTCAGTTGGCTTTCAGCTTAGATTTGCAATTGAAACAATGTTGAAAATTAGTTGAATAATCATTTATACCAATTAATAGTTTATTGATCACAACTGTGTAAAAAAATCCTCTCTTTTCAATATCTCAATTCAGCCTATTTTTTCTTGTATTATTTATGTGGAACATCAGCAATTTTACAGAAATTAAAGATTTCCTTTTATTTTACAATCTGGTCGTTCATATTTCAAAATTATGAATTTTATAGTATTAAGAAATACACAAAAACTATAAAATATTTTCCTCATTCTTTTAATTTGTATTCACATTCAAAATTAAGTTTACCAGAATCCAGTCAAATTAAAAAAATCCAACCAGGATACAATGCCCAGTGATGTCACAATGCATAATTAAAATCTTGAAAAGATCGAATTCTTATAAACAAACACAAAATTTATTTTAAGGAAATCAGTGTCTCACAATGGTAAACCATAAAAGCCATGATTATTTTGTTCCTTGGCATGGGTCAGTTTATAGCATTTTACAATTAAAAACAAAGATACATAATTCTACTCACTTGACAGTTACAAAAAAATTGCTCAAAGTGAGGTATTTCCTTTAGGAAATCACTGAAGAGTGCTGGTCAGACTGTATAAACTTAAAAGACTGTACAAAAAAGAGGAATTATTTGAAGGTTATTTCAGTAAAGACAATGACGTGAAATATTTCAGCTTTGAAACTTGACTATACTTGTAATTCTGGATTGCACTGCAATGCCAACATGACATCATTATCAACAGCTGATACATGGTCCTCATCCCAAACATTTGCTAACATAGCAAGTTCAGGGACATATTTTCCTATTTGGACTGTAGTTAATGATGTTTCTTATATAATAAAAACAACGTCTATATACATGTGCAAACCAGAAACTCAGCAAAAAAAAAAATACATTTGTATCAGAAATGCATTGATCAGGATTCTTAATTTAATCATACAATGGATGCAAAGATATATACTGCACTGAAAAACTGACCCCAAATCATTTTCTTTTTAAATAAAGGACTTCAGCAGTATTGACTGTCATACAGCATTTAACTAATATTTGATTCTAACCTGTTAGATCTCCAGTCAGATAATACAGTTAATAGCTACTGCCATAATAGCAAAGGTTCTTGGTCCAAATGTAAATATACAGAAAAATTCTAAACTTATCAATTCATGAAATTTACAGAGAGTTAAGTAGTTATTGGACTGAATCATTACTTGCCTTCAAGCAGTGATCCAAATTAGGTACAGTTGTAACAAAGTAATCTCAAAGTGTTTAGAGAGAAAGTACTGATTTTAATTTTTTAAAAAGTCTATAAATATGGTTATTCTAGATGTAAATAGTCACTACATATTGGTCTTGTCACAATTCAAAAGGGGTCTATAATCCTGGAATGAACAGCAACAGCAATAGCAAAGACATATACCACTTTATAGTGCTTTTTACAGCCCTCTCTAAGCAGTTTACAGGATCAGCATATTGCCCCCACAATCTAGGTCCTCATTTTGCCCACCTCAGAAGGCTGGAAGGCTGAGTCAACCTTGAGCTTGGTGAGATTTGATCTGCCAAATTGCAGGCAGCTGGCTGTAAGCAGAAGTAGCCTGCAATTACTTCACTCTAACCTCTGCGTCATAGAGGCTCATAAGATGCAAACATTTCAATAACAGGTTTGGACATTTAAATTGAAATACAAAACAATACAGGATATTCAACTACGATTGAGAACAGATTTCAGCCAAATTTTTTTAAATTTCAACAGCAATAATTAAACAATTAAAAATAATCAGTAGTGTGACAAGTCATATATACCAATGAAAAGTCGATAAAGCACCCTCCAGTAAAAGTTCTTTGAAAAGGTGAGATATCAAAGCTGTTGCAAATCCTGCAGCAAAGTATGGAATTGATCATGCCTTGGGAGGATAATTAATCAGGCACTTTCAGACTGAGCAATCCTCTGTCAAATGGGTCTGTAGCAAGGGGAATTACTATCCAGAGAGAGAGGGAGAGAGGGAGAAAATCATAAACCTAGTGTTTTTTGTAGTCTAATCTGTTCTTTCAACTGCTTTCAATAAACCATTCCCTGGCCTAGGCTAACTTTACCAGTAACAACCTTCAACTCCCAACTCAGGTAGTTATACTTATATCCAGCATGCATTTGATGCACTTCTCTCTCTCCAGAATATGTGCATTAGGCTGTTGTATTTATATGGTGCCTGATTGTGTGTAGTTTTTTGTTATTAATTAGGGTGTTGATGGCTGGCTATTAAATTGATGATTGTTGTTTCCTTGTTCCATTGCACCCTTGGCTCCTAAGTACCTGATAAACTTGTGGTAAATCAGCACTCTTGTTGACTGAAAAGGGGCATGCTTCCCAGGCTTCAATCATTTCTCTGGCTATTATTGTCCCTGCTCAGCCAACAATCGTAGTAGGTGTGAAATTGAATGTCCTTGTTCATTGCAGTGTGAGGCTACCAATGAGTTTAGGTTTCACTATACTAAATGGGTGGTTTTTTCCCCGATTGCTCTGATTTCTGTAGATACATATGGCCGTGAAACAGCAGAAGTAAATCCAGTTCAGTAAACAGACAATAGAAAGCTGCTAAGAAAGGAAGAACTGATCAGCCAAACCTGCTGGTTGGATTAGCTTTTGGAAGTTGATATCCATAGGAGTCTTGTATAAGCCATCCTGACATCATGTGTCAGAACTGAATCTCTGCCCTAATTTCTACCTAGCACTTTTATGTGCAATGCAGAAATAAAGGAAATAGCTACGGACGCTGTATAATTATGAGTTCTGCTTATATCAAGCAGCCGCCTCCTTCGTTTCTCAATGGACAGTTCTCTATTTATTGATTTTTTTTCTGTTTGAAAGTTTTTCAGTCTAAGTCTCATTTGAAGATAAAGTCTCCTAAAAAAAGGACAGCCAGAACGGACATGGACTCCATCAGCGTTTAACACCCAGAAGTAAAACAGAGCAGACACATATCATTTAGTCAGTGCCTGCCTTAGGATAGTGAGATTCATGGTCTATTTCAATTATCATGATTATTTTGGAACATGCATGTGTGCCATTAAAGCCAGTTTCAGATTGTTGGTTTTTTAAAAATGATATTTAAGTAACTACCATGTGTATTAACTGCACAAATAATGACTTTGTCTACACTTAAATGGCATATAATTCATAATTGATAGACGTAAAAGTGACATTTCCCATTGCTTAAGGATGACATCTGTTCAGAAAATAGAAAAATATATAGAGGAGTAGAATTTGATGTATAACAAGAAAGCTAGTACATTCAGATGGAGATTAAATGAAATGTTGTTACAGAAAGATGCAATAGTGAAGGGCTTTAAAAAGAAACTAATTTAATTTTTCTAAAATAATCTAAACATAGGCATGGATTTAAGAATGGTTTGGGATATTTTATACAATATAATACCTAAAAGAAGAGCCAGGAAAAACACATGCCATTTTGGATGAGATAAAGAAAAGAAGAATTAAAAAAAATATCCAAGGAATATTAGCATTTTTCAGCAAATTAAACTTTTACAGTAATTGTTGTCAATAATAACAATAAAAAAATGGAAATTTAAAAAAAGAAAAAAATTGAATTTGCAAATAAACTAGGGAAATAGTTGGCATATAAATTAAGAAAACAGAAGAAAAAGAAAATAAAACAATTGAAATTTATATTATGTTATAGTCTTAAAGACATTTTTTAATAAAATGATATATTGTACGTACATGTCACAGGAAAAACTGTCTATATAAAGATTCTTAAGCTGGAAAAATTTGACTTTACCCACAATGGAGGGAAGGATGATAAAGATGACGGAACTTGCTAAAATATCCAAATTAAATTGCTTTACTTTGATAGGGTTTTTTTCTCAGTTTAATAATGATTGGAAATCCCTTATTGACTTTTTGTGAGAAACAGAAGCAGAAAAAAATGAAGTCATGATATGATTTTGAGAATCAGAATAAAAATAATAGTTTATAGAAAAATGTAACCATGTTGTAACTGAAGGGTAAGAATTGTACATGTGTGTACTTATAATCTATTTACAATTGCTGGTAAAGAAAATCAGAAGTCGCTTCTTTATTTTTTTAACTCTATTTCTGAACTTTCATCTTTGCTTTTTTTTTTTCTATTTCTCCTTTTCTCTTTTTTCATTCAAAATATTAGTTCTTGTTAATTTTTACTGTTTATTCAAAATTCTGACAGTTTATTTTTTATTTTTTAAAAAAGGATTAGAGAATATCAATTTATTATGAAGCTGCTTTCTGAAATCAGTTAGCTAAATCTATTCCATTTAATGTAATGAGAAATGTATTCAGGGTTTGCCTTGTTTCTCTGTGCAGTTCCTAACCACTAGCTTGGCATAGTGGTTAAGACCCCAGAAATTGGGAGACTGTATGAGTTGTAATTTCTCCTTAGGCACAAAGCCAGCTGGGTAACTTTGAACTAGTCATTTTTTCTCAGCCCTAGGAAGGAGGCAATGGCAAACCACTTCTGAAATCTTGCCATGAAAAATGCAGGGAATTGTCCAAGCAGTTACCAGGAGTCAAAACTGACTCCAACGTGTGCCCCCCCACAAGCCAAACCACACGCATGCGCACACATGCGCGCACACATAATATTGTAGCACAGTCAGTAGGAAGTCACTTAAGAAAGCTAAAATACTCACAAAGGTTGCTGCTGAGGAACCACACATTGCTGTTGCTTTTCAGGAGTCCTTCACCTTGTTTAATGAAAATGCACAATCTACTGTAAATCAAAACAAAAGCACTCTTGAAAATCTGTATATTACTGCTCCAAAGTATAGCTGGGTTTAAGTTTTTGCTTCTAAAATATTGAGATTATTTTTAGAACTTTAGTTTGAAAGGTATAGAAGTGATAAACCAAAAGATTAGAAAGCAATCTTTTTAGAAAGCAGGATGCTATCTCAGCTCAAGGTGAAATGGAATTCTACAAGCAGGACTGTATGCAGTGCATGGTCAAAAAAAATCAAGATGGCAGCCAAGACTAAATGTCACGGATAAAACAGAGCTTTGATTACATCATCACAGCAGCCATATTGACTTTTTTTTTTTTACTATACCCCGTACTTGAAAGCTGCCTGGATGGGGAAGAGTTAATGTGAAGAACTGAATAATTTAAAACAACATTTTTTTTCTCTGCAATGCTCTGCAGTATTCCCAAGACGATCCTTTTCATAACTATTTGTTGGGATCTATAGGAAAGAGGGGATGGTAAAGAGAATGAAAACTAAAATGTAACAATTATAGGCATAACAATAAGAGACAGAGACAACAAAACAAAATTCCTGTGCGAACTAACTGTAATGTCTCTAGTTACCAGGAGGTTTTCAATTAGCTTACTTAACCACAGTTTAGTGACTCAGCTATAATTGTCTGCATTCACACCACTTACTATATCACACATGGTGGTTATATTGTACAGCCTCTTAAACCTAAACTTTATTATGAGTTAGTATACAGATGTGCAAGTTCTGTTGGCTTGAGAGGCATATACTTTATGTGGCATGTCACAGGCATGCTCAAAAAGTCCAACCCAAATATTTGTGTAATGTGTGATGACTTGGACCCCTTGCTCCCCTGTGGGCATCCATGCATCAAACCCCATATTCTCATCTTTCCCCAACAGAGTGTTCTCCCTTTATTTCTAGCCAGAAACTTCTAATGATAATGGAATTATAAGCAGTTTTTGGGAATTTACCACATTGAGGAAGATTGATCTATGGGTGTCCAAAACCTGATTAGCAAACTTTGTGACAGTACTGACAATATTCTTCCAGTTTTCCTTTCATGTCAGGGTTTCTATGTTTGTCACACACTTTGAGCAGAAAGTAGCAGATGGCTTATTAAGGCACACATTGTTTCACACATGTAGATTTTTCACAAATATCATTTTTTTCTTCCATAGATAGACTTCTCTGTGTGACACTTATATGCATCTCAATTACCTATACCAATTTGCTGTACTATTCTATGTGTATGCTTGTTTAGAAACTATAGTTAATTGCAGTTTCTCAAAAACAGGAATTTATGGATTCATCACACCTGATGGTCACATGCTTTTTCTCACCAGAGAAAAATTCTCACATGCAACGTAGCTCTTAAAGAAAGGATCTTAAAGTGTTGATTGTTTACATTATTTAATTACTTCTATGCATCTTGTAAGTGCTCTCTATGTACCGAAGTTGACATTAATTTCAGATTATTGGATTTCTCTCCCATTCGCTGTACAGTATATTGGAAAAGGCCTGAAGCAGGAATGAAAAAAAAAATCTTCCAAAAGTTAGGAATGTGAGGCTGCAGGATAGAAGAATTTACTGTTGGTCTGGGTGTGTAATAGTAATTTTAAAAATCATTCCATCAATCCAATATCCAAATCCAACTGATTTGCCATTGCCTTCTTCTGGCATTTTTGATATCTTAGTTTAGCTTATTTATCCTAGAACCAGTTTGGTGTAGTTGTGAAGGCACCAGGCTAGAAATCCGGAGACTATGAAATCCTACCAGTTAATCCTAGGAAGAAGGCAAAGACAAACCACGTATGAAATATCTTGCAAAAAACCCTACAAGAACTAGTCCAAATAATTGGCAGGACTCAAATACTGTCTGGCAGATGTGTGTGCACACACACAAACAAACATCTGGTATTTCCTAGCAGCACCAAGTCCAAGTATAAACAGGCTCTGAACCATTTACCTTTTCTGAGATGAGACAAGGTTGCTAAACAGTGCAGGTAATCTGAAATTCAAGACTAGACCACATCTGTGTTTGAGTATATTGCCTCTTTGCACCGTACCACTTAAATGCAAATGAAAGGGATTGTATATTACACCAGCAAATACATAAATGTTGAGAGAGCAGAGAACATGAGATGACACAAACTTTAAAGTATAAATAGTGGGACATACAGCTTGTTTGCAGTATGTTGAAACGATTGCAACATTCTTAGTGTCATGGCAAGAATAGGGTTATTATTAAAACAGTAATAAATCCAGAGTACTGCTTCTAATTAAGGGTAAAAACAGGCTAGAAATATATTTCAAGACAATTATGGGAAATCTTTCATAATCTTAGAGAAAGCTTTGTTTATGTACTCAGGGTTTTTTGCACAATAAGTCAACTTCTGCTCCATTATCTTGATATGTTGTTGTTGTTGTTTTAAATGGGAGGATACTGAATTTGTTGATGCTGGTAACCATATTGAAGCAGACAGATATGGGACTTTAATAAAGGAACATTATTGAACCTGAATAACAGAGCAATTTGGGTTAGGATCCAGCTTTCAGATAGTGAGACTTCTGAGCTTTAGAGACAGGAAAGCAGGAGATAATTTGCAGCCGAACTGCAGTGGAGATGGAAAAAATTGAATGTGTTAATTGAGAATAAAGTCTGAATAGCAACGCTGAAAGAACTGTGCTAACCTTCCTGATATAAAACTTTCCAATGGCTCCATGTGCTAAAATATCTACTTGTAGATAAAGAGTCTCAGTATGTAGAGAAAATTTGTCTGGCAGCAGACTGAATACAGTGTTGTTTATAAGGAAAAGTACAACTAGCAAAATAAGGATTACTGGATTTAGTACATGGCACTGATTATATGGAGTTTAAACACTGGCACTGATCTGTTACTTTAATAAATTTATTAAGTGTCTAATAGGGCCATATCAAATATTTTAATATTTCATTAGATTTGTTGTTGTTATTGTTAGTTGTGAAGTCATGTCCGACTCTTCGCAACCCCATGGACAATGCTCCTCCAGGCCTTCCTGTCCTCCACCATCTTCTGGAGTCCATTTAATCTCACAACGA
Organism: Psammodynastes pulverulentus; assembly: GCA_025802295.1. Classification (NCBI taxonomy): domain Eukaryota; kingdom Metazoa; phylum Chordata; class Lepidosauria; order Squamata; family Psammodynastidae; genus Psammodynastes; species Psammodynastes pulverulentus. The sequence goes on from JAOYMU010000002.1 coordinate 38,238,760, forward strand.
CTGCTTGAGTGACTTCATCCAGCCACTTCATTCTCTGTAGTCCCCTTCTTCTATTGCCTCAATCTTTCCCAGCATTAGGCTCTTCTCCAGTGGGTCCTCCCTTCTCATTTGGTGGCCAAAGTATTTAAGTTTCATCTTTAGGATATGGCCTTCTAAAGAGCAGTCAGGGCTGATCTCCTCTAGGACTGACCAGTTTGATCCTCTTGCAGTCCAAGGGACTCGCAGGAGTCTCCTCCAGCACCACAGCTCAAATGCCTCAATTCTCTGGCGCTCAGCCTTTCTTATGATCCTAATTTCATAGCTATACATTGCAACTGGGAAAACCATAGCCTTGGCTATACGTACTTCTGTTAAAGATAATGTCTCTGCTTTTCAGTATGCTGTCTAGATTTGCCATAGCTTTCCTCCCCAGGAGCAAACATCTTTTAATTTCTTGGCTGCAGTCCCCATTTTCAGTGGTCTTGGAGCCCAGGAAAATAAAATCTGTCACTACTTCCATTTCTTCCCCATCTATTTGCCAGAATTGAAAGGGCCAGATGCCATGATCTTAGTTTTCTTAATATTGAGTTTCAAGCCAACTTTTGCACTCTCCTTCTTCACCTGCATCAAGAGGGTCTTTAGTTCTTCTTCACTTTCTGCCATTAGAGTGGTATCATCTGCATATCTGAGGTCGTTGATTGTTTTATTAAGTAGTTCAAAGCTTTTTCCTTTACTTCATAGTTTAGTAATTTAGTAGCTTAGCATTTGTTTTATGCACAAGTAGTTTTTGCAACTTAGTGACTTAACTTTAAATATTTAAGAGGTTTTTTTAATATTCTAAAATTAGATTATGGCTAGTATATATACTTACAGCATGTTTTGAATCTGCTCCGTTTTAGTCTTTCCTTTCTCAATGTACCCTTATATTTTGAATGTATTTTTATCTGTAGATCTTTTTATAACATTGTACACAGTTCTGGTCAGTGGCAGTAATAAATATGTTCATTCATGTTGAAAGTTGTGCCCTTTTGAGATGCTGAGGTGCCTGCCTGGGAATCTGATGGAAATGTATAACTTTGCTCTTTGTTACAGAAGAGTGGTTCGTTTCTACTATGCTTCATTTTTCCTAGAAAGGGAGGATGATATATACTTTTCGCCCCTTCCATCCTAGGCTATTTGCTTCTACGTGCAAACTGTTAGGGGCAAGAGGCAGCTGTTCTAGTTTCTCCTGCTGCTCCCCTGGTGGAGTATGATGAGTTGTGTGAATGGGAAGAAATCTCTCTCTTTCAGTTCCAAAGAAGGTGAGGGTATGTAAGGAAGCATGAGATGAGAAATGGTGGATACATTGGGAAAATAGTAGGAGGGAAGTTAGACAGAAACAATCAATTGCTAAGGAAGTACTTTGTCAGTAGCTGGCTTTATAAACAGGGGCTGAGGGAAGGAGCTAGTCAAACCATTCAAGGAGACTCGGCAAGCATTTAAGGTTTTAAAAATGAGAATCTCACCTTAACTTTCATTTATTAAACTATTGGAAGTAGCTGTAGATCTTTCAGCATAATTTTTATAGAATGATATTAATCTGGTGTTCTAGGCCAGTTAGCAGCCTAGTCACATTTTATGCTAGTTGAAGTACAGTATCTGGGTATTTTTCAAGGTTTGATACACGTGTTTGTAATAGCTTAACTATGATGTAATCAAAACAGGGATAACAACAACCAGATCTGACCAATTCAGGAACAGGCATTGCTGATAACCTATACATAATTATGCAAACCTATTCTTTGCCTCCTCCACTAACTGAAAATCTAGAGAACTACAAGCCTGTTGTTTCAAGAGGAGAAGTTACCTACTCTGCCTTCATTGCCTGGAATCATGATCCAACTACAATACAGGTAGTCCTCAACTTAAAAATATTTGTTTAGTGACCATTCAAAGTTACAACAGCAAAAAAGTGACTTATGACCATTTTTCACACGATTGTTGCTGTGGTCCCATGCCCACATGATCAAAATTCGGATGCTTGGCAACTGGTTCATATTTTTGACGGTTGCAGTATCCTGGAGTCATGTGATCACTTTTTGTGACTTTCTGACAAGCAAAGTCAAGGAGGAAGTCAGATTCACTTAACAACCTAACTTAACAACTATCATAAGAAAGGTCATAAAATGCAAAATTCGCTTAACTCTCTCGCTTAGCAACAGAAATGTTAGGCTCAACTGTGATTGTAAGTCAAAGACTACCTGTATATAAGTCTAAGTTAGATGGAAAAATATGCCAAACTGGTTAATTTGACTTTAAATTTTATAGAAGTTTTTCCAAGTGCAAACTTTTCATATGGACAAAACTGTGTTGCAAAATTCAGAAAAGTGAAGATTTTTTTATAATAATTAATTTCAATTCATGTATTAATCCAAAAATGTAAAAATATGTAGGGTCACATTTAAATTCATACAAAGTGATTTTTAAAAAATCTATCCTCGCTGTTATTCTTACTCTTCACTTTAGTTTGGATACAAACAAAGGAAAACAGAATGAGAAATTATGCAAATACCCTTTGATCTGCTAGAAAACCATAGCCATTCCTAAGAGTTCAAAAAAGGGCCCTTTTGCTGCTGTGTATATTCCAGCCAGTGGAAATTTTGTGGGTAATGTTGAAAAAAAGTCCCCACTCTCTCGTTTCCAGACATGAAACATTCCATTTGTGGTTTTGCACGCACTTTACGGCAATGTGGTTTGACTGGCTTTAAAAAATAGGTGAAAGACTGTAAGCAGGAGGGTCATCTTTATTTAATCAGTATAAACATGAACTAAGCGCCTAGGTAGAATTACTCTAGAATTACATAGCATTCCAAACAAGCTCAGGCAGAGTAGCATTTCTTTCTCTTTTTTACCCATTGAACTAACTCATAATATTGTAAATGCAAGAATTTTTAAACACCAGCAGTAAATTATATTAGATGTGTTGTGGACTAAATAAAAACTCACTGAAACTTGTGATGGTTTTAACACATATACTTACATGCACACACACACACACACACACACACACACACAGAGAGATATGTTTTCATAGATTTTCACGGGTATAGGTATGTAGGTTTTGGCATATTCGGGTCTTGTCCCGTGTAAACTTGAG
>JAOYMU010000002.1:38259849-38272739 GCA_025802295.1 Psammodynastes pulverulentus
TTAAAATTATAATTCTAAAACCATATTTAAAAAACCCCAGCTAAAACTCCTTGGTATAATGGACTAATTTGCCAATCTTCAATGAATTTTCTATGTACCTTCCCCTCCTTTCCTTCTTCAGGGTGCACCCTCAGTTGTCATTAAGTCCAGCTCTAAAGCACTAAGTAGTCCAGCACTTTTCTCTCACAATTTCTGACTGAACACAAAACAAAACTAACTAGTGTTCTCCACAGAGGCTTTTGACTCTGAATCCAATCCCCACATCTATGGAGATGAATCGCCCATTCAGGAAACACACAGTGACTGACACATTTAAATTCTTCTGTCTGAAAGTTTTGTTAATGCAACATATCTATAAATCTGCCATTAATAATTCACACTTCTAAATTTATACATACATAAATACAAAATATGGATTAGCTACTATCCTTAAGTAAGCCTAACAATAAAACTTTAGATTGCAATACAATATTCATTATTTGCAAGTGAAGCTTGTTGAACATAACAAGGCTTCTTTGTACATAAACATGGATATAATTTATATCTACAAGTGAAATCTCTAAGGAGAAAGAATAAGAGATTTGGAATGAAGTTTCTCTCTTGGATTCACTTCTAAATAAGTACAGTATGTATAGGACCACAGCATTTGAGCCTGCCGCAAAATGAGAACTATGTGAAAAATTAAAACAAAGTAAAGCCAACTGTTTCATCCTAGAACTAGGAGTTGTGTTCACATGCTATACATTCATGATTAACTCCAACCACAAATAGGGTACGAGTGAGGCTAATTTTTCCCACCTACTTTCTGTCCTCTTCATCCCTTCAGTCTTGACCATATGTGACTTTCAAACATAAATAAAAAGAGAAACTATACAATGATACATGCCCTCCTTTGAGGCTGCTGTAATCTGTTAATCAAGGGCTTTTGGAGGCGGCCAATATGGTTGTCTGGAGTTTAATCTGGCAGGACAAGATAGCAATTCCAGTAAGCACTTAGACTTACCACTTAAATACTGCTTCATAGCGTTTTACAGCATTCTCTAAGCCAGGGGTCCCCCAACCTCCGGACTGTGGCCCACTTCCAGGCCAAGGCCTATTTGGAACCGGACCCCACAAGAGGTGGGTGGATTGGCATGCATATGAGCACAAAGCTTCACTCACGTGAGCGATGGGCTCCCCTCACCAGCCAGGTCGGCAAGCCACAAAATTTGGGAACCACTGCTCTAAGCCCCAGCATATTGCCCCCACCATTCTGAGTTCTCATTTTACTGACCTTGGATGGATGGATGGAAGGCTGAGTCAACCTTAAGCCGGTCAGGATCCTGGCACTGAGCAGAGTCAGCCTGCAATATTGTATTCTAACCACTGCACCACCAGTGCTCCTATATTTCCCAGATCTAGATTGACATTAGGACGCAATTACACCAAGCCTAATCCTTATAAGAGTGTTCTGAAAACACTGACTTGTTGGTTGGATATTCTAGGACTGATGGTGTCAACAGACACATAACATTATGACTCCGTCTTACAATTCTTGCTTTATTTGATACATTACTGATTGGATTTACAAAACACGTGAAACCAAAATGTGGCATGTTGTTTTATAAAATCAAGTATAAAACCCATGCATTTTAATTTACAGCAAAATACACTGAGTCAACCCAGCCAATAAACCTTGTCTAAAGAGACTACAATCTGTGCAAACTTAGCCATGAGGGATTCTTTTTAAAGTTAGTACTTCATTTTGTGGATTTTACATTTTCAGATTCCTTGAAGTCCAGACTCTCAAAGAAGGAAATGCATTATTTGGTGGCAATTAATAACAGTTGCTGCTATTAGATCTCAACCTTCTGCATGATTTCAGCCTCTGAATTCCTTTGTCTCCCAATACTGTGCACTATCTTGTCCGATCACCGGATGTTCTGTGCCAGGGAGGGACCCCAACGCAGGATTCATGCATCACAACGAACCTGAAAGGAGTCGAGCGGCCTCCGCCAGATCGTTGATGGACTTTTCCTCAAAGCTTCCATTTACTCAGATAAAAGGAGGACGGCCCGAGGTTGTCATTTGCAACAGCCGTTTTACACGCGTTTTGCAAAGGGTCCCCCGTTTGTTCCGCTGCCCTTATCGCTTCCACCGCAGTCACCTCTCCTTGACCCTCCACCACTCCTGAGCTCACCGGCCAATCAAGCGCTCGGCTCCACCGTTTTGGAAAATGCAAACCTCTCGGCGCTGCGAGGTCTCTATTTCTATGGCAACCCGAGACAAGCAAAGGGAGAGCCTGAGATCAGAGTCTGCCGTGAATGAGTAACAAAAGACAAGGAAACCCTGGTGCGGAACCTAACGTTCTCTGACCTGTGTTTACAACCGGTCCTTTTTCTGAACACAAGCAGCTGAGGGCTTTCCTAAGCATTGTGTTCTGTCATTGAAGATCGATTTGTACAATTCTGAGCACATGTGCGTGCTTGCAGGCACGATCACGCACACTTCCATCCCGAATGTCTATGGAGATTCTCAATCATCCAGGTCATGGCTATCTCAAAAGTGCTTTTTTCAAGAGGCAATTAGACTTTCTGGGTTTTTTCTGAAGACATTCTGGCGACCCCCCCCCCTCCCCCAAATAATAGAATAGAATAATAGAGTTGGAACTTGGAAGGGACTTGAGAGCCTTCTAGTCCAAGCCCCTGCTCAGGCAGGAAACCCTATACCATTTCAGACAAATGGTTGTCCAATCTCTTCTTTCAAACTTCCAGTGTTGGAGAATTCACAACTTCTGGAGGCAAGTTGTTCCACTGGTTAATTGTTCTGTCAGGAAATTTCTTCTTAGTTCTAGGTTGCTTCTTCTCCTGCCCTCAGGTGTGTTGGAGAATAGCTTTACTCCCTCTTCTTTGGAGCAACTTCTGCACTGTCGGAACACTGCTATCGTATCACCCTAGTCCTTCTTTTCATTAAACTAGACATACAAGATGTTTTGCTTCTCATCCAAGAAGCTTCTTCAGCTCTGACTGGATGGTGGGGAAATGGAAGGATTTATAAATCAAAAGCTATGGGCCCGTGTGCTGATCAGGGCATAGGAAGAATTGTAACTTTAAATATAAGAAAGTAAATGTAAAATAGCATGGATGATGAATGAATTAAATTAACAAAGTAAATGAAAACTATATTACATTGTCCATCTGTGAAAAAAGACAAAGAAGGGAAGGATATAATTGGTAAAGATGGCCTCATGCTATGGAGCATAACAGGAATATACACAAGAAGTGAAGCTACCGTTTTAATTCTGAATGAAAAAACTAAAATGGATGTTATGAAGTTATTTGTTTAATAAATGTGCATGATGCTTCAATATCCAAAGTAATTCTAGGCTTCTTACATAAAATTAAATTGATGTCATCTAGGTTGTAGGTGTGTATGAAAACAGGAATCCATAGGTTGATGATAGCTGCATACTAATGTGTGGTGATAATGGAAGAACCAGGCATGAGTTCTGGGAAAAAATATTTGATAATCCATGAGAATAAAACATCTGTTAGCCAAATTGAATGTGAATAGTAAAAAGATGTTTTTAAAAAAATGGTTTGGTCATTCAGAGATCCATGAATGAGAATAAGAATGATGATAGTTTGGTGAAAAACTATATATTTAGAAAAATGTTTATTTGTTTTTAATACATAGCTTAAGAAATGTGATACATTTATATACAGAAATGAAATATTTCCTTAAAATACATATTCCCAGATATTTAAGAGAATTCAAGCAACAGGTGAAAACCAATTTTCATAGAAACTTTAGTGTTTATAGGAAGTATATGTCTTCAAGTAATTAAATTACCTGAAAAATTATAAAAGTATTCCACAAGATAAGTGTGAAATAATATATAAGTGGCAAAATGCTGTTTTGAACTCTACTTTTCTTATGCTAATCATTATTTTGTCTATTTAACAAAGCTGGCAAGGGTTCCAGTATTAAATTAAAAACACGAAGAGATAAAATACAAGTTTCACAAGTTTCTTATGAAATCTTTCTGAATGAAGAGTTAATTCCAGTTGTTAATCAATCAATATTCAAAAAGTTTCACAAAGTGATCCAGCTAAAAAGTTGGAAATCCGTATTTAGACAATACCAGTTTCAAAAATTTTCAGTATACCATATAAAAGCTTACCAGGGAAAATTACCACTAGTGATCACAATTTTTCTGGATGTGTGTCAATTAATATTCTCATATCACAGATGTTAAAATAAGACTATATGGTATGGATAGTAACAGGAAATATCATCCTTAATCTTTGGGCTAAGGTTGATGAAAGTGGCCCTAAATAACATGAGAAAAAAACCTTCATAAATTTTTAAAAACTTTGTTGAGAGGTTGCTTTAAATTCCCATCAAGGGTGATGACAAATTGTAAATGGGGATGAGACCGTCGGAACCCTGACAGGTGAGGCTGTTCCCACCATGGTTGTCACGATTCTCATATTGCTCCTCATTCACCAAATCTTCTAGTACTCCTGGGTGTTGTTTACCATTCAAATTGACTTTCATATTTTTCCTTTTCAAAATTGCAATCAAGCACCATTTTTCCTTACTAAGAATGCCAATTTGTTTATCTGGGTTAAAGAAACATTTGTCAACTCTGAGGAATGAAGCAATGTCTTGTACCTGCCAATTTTCTTTTAAAAAAAATCAAAAGAGTCTAATTTAATGGCCTGGGTGTCAGAGAAACTTGTTGAGTACCTAGGGAAGGGTTTACAGCATAGGCAACAGAAACTTATAGAATCACTTGAAACATCTGGTAATTACTGAGCTAGTCGTTGTTAATCAAAGACTGGAAATGAATGAATAGTTCTCACAATGGAATGATAACAATAGTGTTTATTAGAACGAGTGTTTCATATCTTGTTCATTCAGGAATTAAAAATGAACAGTAAGGAGGCTAAATTTGCAGAGGAAATAAAATGGGAAATAATATTTTTTTAAATGACAGCAAAGAGCTCCCAAAGCTCCTACCAAAGGGGGAGAATGCAATTTTACACTGATAATAGAATAGGAACCCTTCAATATATGTCTTTATGAATAAAATATACATTTCAATAAAAACATCTAACCTAGTCATTATATGTTACAAAAGTTCTCTGGCAATAAGGAGTCCTTAAGTTCTCAGTAGTAAAAGGCTTCCAAACAGCTCTGCTATTAGAGATTTAATAAAAAGGAGAGGATTCTTAGAAATTTTCATCTGAATTCCAAATATTTTAGTCATGTCTGAATTTAAACCATAAAAAACAAAAAACAAGAACATGACCCCATTCCAAAAATAAAAGAATATATACCACTGTAAAAATTAGATGGGCCTTTAGTCTGATTCAGCTTAGTTCTCGTCATGGTCTCGTGTCTTTAAGTTTTCTTTTACCTCTATGACAAGTTTTGATGACACACTAATCATAGTTGACAATGAATGGTCACACTAATTAGTTCCTACTTCTTTATGCAGCTGTGCCAAAATCTTCTTGGAAGGTCTCAAAACAAACAAACAAATGAAACAAAATATTCCCAATGCAAATGTGGCTTCTGTTTTTCAACTTCATTCTTAAGATGCTTCCGAATTCTCTTGGTGATGCTACTGAGCTTACTTTATTATTGACAGTGATGGAGTAATTTTCTTATGGTCTTCTGCTCTGGTTTCTCCAAACCCCTCTCCCCCCCAGAACTTCCCTGTCTGCTCTCACTTCCTAATCTGAGAAAACTCAGTGGGAGGAATCCCCTCATTATATGTTCCCTTGGTGTTCAGTAGAAATATAAGAAGCTAGGAAGGTTAAAAAGTTTGAATGAAAGGGAAGACATTCACATGCATTTCTTGCCAGATTGTGGACCCAGATTGTGGACCCAGATTGTGGACCCAGATTGTGGGGGCAATATGCTGATTCTGTAAACCACTTAGAGAGGGCTGTAACAAGCACTATAAAGTGGTATATAAGTCTGTGCTATTGCTATTGCTATTGCTATCGCTATCGCTATCGCTATTGCTATTGCTATTGCTATTGCCAGTTAGTGTAGGAGCATCTCTTCTCTTGAGTGAAAATGCTCTTTTTCTCTTGAAAGAAGACTTAAAAAAATTCTTTTCTGAAACTGAATGAGAATTGGTAGGAGGCGGGGAAGGAGAATCTTTCTATGAAGTACTAGTTACATGGTCTTCCCATGACTATTCATCTTGCTAATCAAAGAACATACAATTTGCTTTAGTAATTATTTCAGTAAGGGTGGGAAACCTGAGAAGAACGCATGATAATAAATCAAGCTCTTGGTGGCCACAGGCAAACCAGACAATGGGAAGATAACAGAATAACAGAGTTGGAAGGGACCTTGGAGGTCTTCCAGTTCAACCCCCTGCTCAGGCAGGAAACATTATACCATTTCAGGAAAATGGTTATCCAATCTCTTCTTAAAAACTCCCAGTGTTGGAGCATTCGAGTCTTCGGAGATGGGGCGGTATAGAAATTTAATAAAATAAATAAAAATAAATAAATTCACAATTTCTGGAGACAAGTTTTTCCACTGATTAATTGTTCTAACTATCAGGAAATTTCTCCTTACTTTTAGGTTGCTTCTCTCCTTGATTAGTTTCCACCCATTGATTCTTGTCCAGCCTTCAGGTACTTTGGGGAATAGCTTGAGTCCCTCTTCTTTGTGGCAGCCCCTCAAGTATTGGAACAGTGCTATCATGTGACCCCTAGTCCTTCTTCTCATTAAACTAGAATACCCATTATCCCAGCATTGTTCTTTATATGTTTTAGCTTCCAGTCCCCTAATCATCTTTGTTGCTAGATAGGGAATGCTATGTTTTCATCCAAAGATTGCATTCTGTCTTCTTGATCTCATGGAGAAAGAAATATTCTGAGCTCTTCTTTATGAACTTACTCTGCTCAGCTGAAATTTGTACCAACTTTGCATTTCTCGTGATGCTATGAAACTTCTCGCAATCTTTGCAAGCAGAGCCACTTATTTAGAATATTTTCTCTATTTCCTTTATAACTGCATGGTGAAAGTTTCCTACTAGTGCAAACTCTTCCCTTTTCCTCTTGAAGTGAGAGCTGTATGACGTTTCATCGTTGTTCTCTTATTGGAACTTTGCAGAAGTCCTATGTAGCAGCCAGTTGGCTTTATTTTTATTTTTTACTTTTTTCCATGCCATGAGAAGCCAATTGAGTACAAGAGGAATATCAGAGCCAGAGAGAGTGATGGCTGTCAGAAAAGTAGGGGAGAAGTGAGGACATTTGCAGAATGGTGCACAAATCTGCTATTGATATAGAGAAACTAAAACGGCAACAATGTAGAAAAAAACTCAAGAGGATTCAGTACCGTTACTGAAAACTGCATTAAAGACAGTTGTACTTAAGTTCTCCCATTAGTTTCGCTATTCTTGCACAGAATAGTAGGGATTTTTATGACATCATTCTCAGTAGCGCAATCTCAACAATTCTCTAATTTCAGCATTCGTTGACTAATGAATAGCTTTACCGGCTCAATACTGATAAAAGCTCACAGTTGCATATGCAGGTTTTCCACACACTGGATATTCAAAGAGAAGTGGATCAAGGGTGAAATTCAAAATTTTTCCCTACTGTCTCTGTGGACTTGGTGGGCGTGCTTGGCTTGGTGGCCGTAGTGGCCAGAAGAGGCGCCCAGGTGACTGGGCGGGCATGGGCGGGGCCAACCAGGGTGATTTTTACCGGCTCCGCAAACCAATTCAAATCGTCCCTACCACCTCCCCTGAGGTGGGCTGAGGTGGTTGAAGTGGATCTTTTAAATGCAATCTTAGTTTGGCATTTCATTAGTCACATCAGCATTTCAGGAAAGCGTAGGCAGCTTTGTAGGTTACCCAATTCAAAGATCAATCTCTGGACTTTAAGACTACAAGTCGTACTCATCACCTCATTCTGCTCTCAGGAAATATGGCAATATAACAATGTTACATTAATCATCCCTTTGTAATGTGGAACATGCTAATGCTAAAACTTATGACTCTTGCCTATAATAATGTCAGCTATTTATTTTCGTGCCCTACCTGTTTGGCAGCTAATCCAGGGTGGCAAACATTTGCATGTCTTGCTTTTTCTAAAAAATACCTGCCTAAGAAGTAGTTGTCATGATAAAAACCAGCATTTCCCAACCTTACGTTCTCCAAAAGTGATTGGGACAAACTCCTGCACTTCCCAAGAATTCTGGGAATTGTGTTGAGATTGTATTTTGAAATCCTGAGAGTTCCTGTAACAATTTATGCAAAACCCCACCATATTTAGAAAGCCTGATAAAGACCATTGCCCAATATTAGATAAGGCTGGCAATCACCTTTTGCTAGTTTCTTCACGTTCTCTGGAAATGAATGCTGTTTCAATGTGCCTATGCTTTAAACACTGTATTCCAGTGAAATACAGAAGTTGACTGAATCTCAGAGTAATCTTGGCATCCACTGAATGGAAGCTGCTCTACTGTGGCAACTATGATAAGACTGTAGCAGCAAATTAAAAGAAATCATAATTTCATATTTTACTTTGTCCTGATGAGCATAAGGAGGAGGAACATGTGGTTATAATTCAGGACTGAGAAGCCAAAAATGTCACTTGTTGCCCTTCTCTATACCAAAACTGCATGGACATGTCCAGACAGTTTCTAGGAGTCAAGACTGACTTGAAGGCACGCACGCATACACACATACACAAAGCTAATTTACAGCGCATAAATAAAGTACAGACAGAACAACAAAGCAATTCTCAGTCTCCTTGGAAGAATTACTACATTATTTCAGGTTTTTTAATGGACTGAAATAGCATGAGTCTAATGTTAGATCTCATGCAGACGAGGAGAGGGAAACTTATATTGTTGATGAAAGAACACCCTACTGGAAGTAGTGGCACTTGAAGCACAATCTCTGTTGAAGATTTGAATTTATGGTGGTTGATTAGTGGTACTAGTAGAAGGTGCTTCTTTAATTAGGCAGGTTATATGTGATTTTTAGACTATGGCTATAAAATTACTTCCATGGGAGTAGGCAACATTGAACTTGGTGACCTGTCTGTCTGTCCATTATGTAATCACATAGCTATTTCATATTTCCCAGGTTTACACAAATGACTAAACTTGGGTTCCTGCTGATTGCACAGGTGCCCATAAATACCTCCATTGCATCCTTTGCCCAAACCCTAGTTTTAAAATTTTTACCAGATGATCTTAATTGTAAATAAAATGTTCAAAAAAAATTCCCACGCTTCAAAGCAAAGCACTAGTCTCTAGAATCTTCTAAAAGACTGGGGGCATCTTTCAGGTATAAAAAAAATTAAGTGGATGCCCTACTTATCTTTGCTTATAAATATTTATTTGGTAAAAGAATCTACAATAAATTGAGATTTGAGTATGAATATCCCTAGGGAAACCTTACAATTCTTTTAAATTGCTATTTTGTAACTGGCCACTGATTGTGACAGCCAATTGTGAATATCACCCATAACACATGTACTTTAAATAGCCCAAAACATATTCTCATGTATTATAAGTGTTCTGTTTCTCTTTCTCTTTCTTCCAAATTGGTAATTGTCTTATGGCTTAGATCTTGTAACTGGCCCCCAAATATTAAGACCTTATACTAAGCCATGAAGAATGGTTTATTAAAGATGAATAATCCTCATTAGGATTTTGCACATATGTGAACCAAAGCAGTGAATGTTTCTTTTCTGCAAAAACCCAAACTCAGTGCCTTAAATTTAACTGGAAAATACATTTTATGTGACTTATACTTTTCTTGTACTTTATGTACAGTATATCCATAAAGCAATTGGCAATAAATAACAAACCTAGACTTCTGTATCTGAATGCTGTAACTCGAGTAACTCCCAGTTGATTGGTTGCCACTGCTCATGTGAGAAACCAATAGGAAAATGTACACAAACTGAGGTATATAATCAGTTTTATATCAATGTAAATGAGTAAAGTAATTTAACTCAGCTGAGCTGTCTTGTCCTCTCCATACTACAGTAGTACATATGAAAAGAATCTTGTAAAATGTAAATTAGTAAAACTCTATTTGGAAGCAGAAAGCTTTAGGAAAATCATGATTTTGGCATGCTATAGTTATTGCCACACACCTTCTTCAAGTCTTTCCATCCTGTCCATGGGTGAAACATGCCTCCTCTTGATTATGTATGCAGGTTCTCTTTTTTTGGTGCATGAACACAGAAAGCTCTCCCCTAGGGTAGAGCAAAAGTGAATTCTACTGTCCTTGCAGGGAGGAAGAAGAATGCCAGTAGGCCAAGAACAGTCTTCATAACAGACGAGTAATTTATAAAAAGATAATTATTTTATTAATCAAGTTTGGAATTAGGCAGAATGGCTCTTCTCCAATTCTATGAAGTAAAGGTGCCTGTTAAATACAGTTTTGATGAATGAAAGGAATGTCTCTGTAAGATATGATCAAGGGACAGCTGATCTCCATGAGTGTGTATCGTCTTCCCAATTGCTCCCACTTTTCCCCAACACAAGTGATTTGGCCAGATCTTGCCCAGGCGTATTCTGAAAATTATATGATTAGCAAATGACTCATTCTTTTTGATACTTGGCCAAGAAAGTGGAAATCGCAAATCTGCATATTTTAGACAATTTATGCTGGAAGTGGAAAGAAAGAGCAGAGAGAGTTACTTTTCTCCCTCTAAGAAATCCTAGAAGATTATGAGTGTCCTTAATCATCTGACGAGGAGCAGTGTCTGCTGGAATATAAATTCTCATTTTATGCTCTGTAATATAAACCTAACATCTTGGAAACATTGGAAACACCCCTAATCTCCAGTGACCTCTTTCTGAGGAAGCTATTGGCTATTCTCAGCACCCCCGAAACTTCTTGTCACTGTGAAATGAGATGCTATAAAATACTGCTGAACGTACAACAGAGGAAAATATTCATTCATTCAGCTGCAAGCTAATTCTCCCAGAGGATTTATGACAATTTACAACACCCAAGAATTACACTGTCCGATGCCATGTCAATAAAAATATTTATCAATTTAACATGATTTCATACAAGTTAAATCCTCAGTAGTTGATGGTTCTGATTTACATCAGTCTTATCCAATCTGATACTGTCCCTGTGTGCCCGGACTAAAATCCCCAAGATTCCCAGCCAGCAGTCATGATAGATAGGAAGTGGGAAATGCTGTGATGAAGAAGGTCTAAAGCAGATTGTAGATTTTCCACCAGTTTTTCATTGCCTTCTTGACTATTATTTATGCATATCTTTTCATGGTTATTTTTGTATTCTGAGACTGAATATTCTGGGTTTAAAATAAAATCGTTCCGCTGTAAAATAGAACTTCCACCAGTTTTCTTTCATATTCAAGTGTCTGTATATTGGTTATATTAATAAAGCACTGTAAATTGGGAGCAACTGCGTCACTTTTATATCTACAGATACATCATCGTAATTTCAGATTACAGGTTGCAATTCAACACAATTCTAAGATTGTAAAGAGGCATTGTGGCACTGGCAAAAGGAAGCTAGTATTGCCAGTGCTAATTACCGCACTCAATTAATTTGTGCTTACTTTTACATACTCTGGTTGTCCTTTATGCAAATAAAATGTATGATTATAGTAAAAAAGTATCCGTGTAATTTCTGTATTTGTCAACTTTGCAGCCCAAATGACTGGAAAAACCGTCAAAAGGCCATATTTTCTTTTTTTCCCCACCAGTCCTCAAAAAACACACCCACAAAAGAGAAGCCATCTGGTGCTTACTTTCCTGGCGTGGTGGGAAGGGAAAAGAAATCGGAATCCATCTAATGGGGGCTATATCAATTGCAGTTTAGATAGAACTCCTGGCCATCACTGCAGGCAAAGTGGAGGAAAGGGTTGAAATACAAGAAAAGTTTTTAAAGTCAGCTTCACTTCCAGCTGGTTTATGCATGACAGGCAATCTGCTGAAGGCTGCAGTGAAGAAAAGCTATATAAAGCGTAATCTCACAGGCTCTGAATACATTGAGCAATTTTAAATGATTGCAAATTTCACACTGAGTCAGAGGATCTGAAATACAAAACTATATAGCTTATTTTGGAAAGAGCTAACGCAAAGATCCTCAGTCTTTTTCTAACCTCAAATCAGCTTTAATCCTTGACATACTTCTTTGAAAAGTAGTACTTTTATTTATCCTACATCCCCCCCATTTTACTTTTCTATGTTTCCATCATTTATGTCCCCTTTCTGTCATTTAATTTCCTCTGTCATTTCATTTTTATTTTTTTAAATGAAGATAGTGATTTTTGCGTAACTATGAAGACCACTTCATTGGCTTCCTTAGCCATATCAGACCCTGATTTTCTGATTGCAATTAATATATTAGAGTATATGCAAATGTGGGAGATTCAAAACTATTTATTGTACATCAGTTTGTCTTACTCATAAAGATTTATAAATGGTTCAGGTGACATTGTCCTCCATTTGCAACCATCCCATAATTCCCATCACATCCTCTATTACTTTTCCTTCAAGAAAAATAGGCTATTGGGAAATTAAAAACAGAATAACTATATTTGTAAGATCAAGGGCCATCTTAGTGGTATCTTTTCATTAAGGGTTGCAATACACTCATTTGTACAATAACACAGCTTGCTCCATATATCACCTGATTGACACAATTTCCTAAGAAAGAACAGGTTAAGGAATCTGATGTGATAATTTGCTTATCAAGATTTTTCTCAATCCATTTCTATTTATGGCTATTACTGATAGCAAAACATATGCATTGTTTGCTTTTAGTGCACCTGAAAGCCAGACAAGCAAAAATGGATGGAAACTGATCAAGGAGAGATTCAACCTAGAAATAAGGAGAAATTTTCTGACAGTGAGAACAATCAACC
>JAOYMU010000002.1:38285094-38296442 GCA_025802295.1 Psammodynastes pulverulentus
GTGTGCGCTGCGGACCACCAAAATTTTCTCACGGACCACCAATGGTCCCCAGACCACTGGTTGGAGATCTCTGATCTATCTATTATTTATCAATCTATAATCCCAAAATGGTAAATATCAAACTTTAGGGATTCATGTGACTATCACAGAGAAATACAGTTGCCAGTTCTTTAATGATGTTGGTCTTCATATGTATCATGTTCTTCCCAAGACCTTAGGATGTCATAATGTATTGGGCCAGAATATATGTTGATCCAAGCAGTGTGGCCTTCTGTGACTGATAGAGGGAAATTTTATCAATGTGCAGATTTTCTATGTGCCATTCAATATTTTGAATCAAAAATTCAAAAGATTTTTATTGACTATTTGCTTCAGATGTTGTTGTGATTCTGCTTCACTTCTCTTGTTTTATAATTCACTTTTGGAGTAATACTTTAATGTTGGTGCATGGGTGAATGTGCTAGTACACATATACACACAGACACCCAGCTGGTTTGAATATATTATCTTATAACAACTTTTTATGAAGCTTACCTATAACAGACCCTTTATGGTTAGGTTTGTTATACATTCACTGTTGATATAATCTTGTGACTCAAGACTACAGACCTGCTGACATTCATAGACTTTCATATCCATTTTTTACATCTAAGATATCTAAGAAAACAAGGTGTTGGGTTGATTGCTTGACAAGTTGCTGAAAGGATTTGCCTCTCATCCATAAATCCAACATGAATTCCACAGGGCACTTTTACAACCCAAAGAACATGTAAAAACCTCTAAAGGAATCCCACTAACTTGGACTGTATAAGCAAGAATGAATGCAAAAAGCAAGCTAAGGGAAATCTGAAGCACCACTCACAAACTCAAGATAAGACAGCTGCAACAAGACAACATAGCCTTAGAGCCACATCAAACATGCTACATTTACATCATCTTGACTTTTTGTTCTTTTAGTTTGATGTTTATAAAGAGCAAAAAAAAATGTGATGAGTGACCAATGATCTTCTAAATAGTTACCTCTGGGAATTTCCATAAAGCAGAGCATAATGCTTCAGGGCAGGATTTTGAGGCTGAACTCTTAAAGCTTTGCTTGGGAGAAAGCCTTTAAATGCAAGTTTATTGAGAGGGGAAATAATTGGCACTATTTTATAAATAGAAGGTGTTTGTGCATGTATACTTAGAAGGATTGCCCCTGAAGCAAAGCATAGACAGACAATTTAGGAGGTCTTGAAGCAGCTCTATGGAGCCTTCAAGATGATACAGGACTTCAGGGCTTCAAGTAGAGAGATTGGATTCGTGGCTTACAAAGCACCCCTGAAATACAACATGCAGCAATACTAACAATTCACAAATTAACAACTCATCATATTTATTTTGTATTTGTTTTATTTTATTCTAGTTGGATATCACCTGACTTCAATCAACAATTTCTTGATGAATAAACGTAGAATGCTACAAGTTTGGATATCCAAAGTATGGAAAATCCAAAGTGTGAAATACTGCAAATTATACCAGACATAGAATTTTTTTTGTGCTACTCACATTTAATTATCCAAGATGGAAAATACAAGTGTTTCCCTGCATATAAATATTTTATTTTTATTAGAGCTATGTGTGCTTCAAGAATGATTCCTAAGAGGTGTTTTGGCATGTGTGCAATTTATTTCCTTAGCACTTTTTTAAAGCAGTCACATCTTTTTTCAAGCTTCCATGCTACCATAAAAAAAGTCTTCCTTTAATGAGTTGACCCACTAAATAAGCGTCAGCTTTCTTCAGGCTTGCAAAGAAGTCTGGGAAAAAATACAACTGTTTCTACAGCTATATGTATTTTTATAGCTGATAAAAGATTCATGTTTCTGGATTGTATTTGGTAACCATGGAATTTTCAGGGAAGAAACATTGAGATGAACCAGTACCAGGTTAGGGATTACAAATGTTAAATTCACTATAGTTTTGTACTAATCTTCCACAGAAGTGGACAATATAGTACTATATATAGATTAGTAACTTTTCCTTGTTCTCTCACTTATTTTTTGCAATATATATTTTGAAATCACAGATTTTTTTCATTATATATGTATGTGTGCCTTTTGTAATATATGTGTTTATTTTGGACACCCATGACATTCATATACACTGTAGTAATCTATGCATATTTGTAATGTTACATAGCTTTCTTCCTGTATATTTTTAATACATTCTTAGGTCTAGTTTTTGAAAGCCTATTGGCTCATTTAGTTTAGAATGCTATTATATAACAAGACTTTAATTTAGTATAGCACTGTATATCTTATGATATGTGACATATTTTATAGTGTGTGTGTGTGTGTGTGTGTGTGTGTGTGTGTGCGCAAATTTGGTTTTCTTTTTCTTTCTTGAGATTTTGGGTTGTTCCCAATGAGGACTAAATAGATTTGCAATCTGGTTTTTTTTTTTTGTTAGAGACCATGTAGAGACCTCAGAGGTTGAATTATCCTCACGTGCTGCTTTAATTAATTAATTAAATGACTAAATAATAGAACTTGTTAGGAAGTATCTAGGCCTGAAGCAAAGGGAGGTGTTGGTGGACTGCAAACAATCCAGGCAAGCCCATTCCTGTAATTACCAGGTTCAAGGGCCTTGTTAAATGTATGAAACAATTTATTTATTTATTTATTTATACAACACTTCCAAGCAAAAGATTTATACCAAACAATGCGGGGGGGGGGGGAACATGTCACTTGTAGCAATAATACACCACTAGGAGGCAAGGAAGTCGTAATTCCAAATAGAGTTTATCCAATGAACTTGCCAGAGAAACATACACACAAAGTGACAAGGAAAAATCCAAAGATCAGTAGAATGGGGCCCTCGAAACTTTTGAAACTTTCTATTTAAACTGTTGTTTCATCTTTTGCTGTTTATGAAATCACAGACAGCAGGGAGCCAAGGGAAGCATTAAACTAAGCAACTGTCATGCCTAAGGAAGGGCGCATGAATGCTGATTGGCTGATGTTATCAAGTAAATTTGGCTGACGTATTTTGCACTCAGCTATTGGCTAATTTGGCATACTTACAGGTATATGGGCAATAGCAGGGTAAGAACACCTGCAGTGTGCTGTAGGCAAAGACAATGGGGATAAAAAAAGCAAAGGGTATACACTGTTTTAGGGTTCCTGGGGTACAAGCAGATGACCTTATTAAAAAGTGATCCTCTAATCTTTGAATAAGCATAAAATTATGTTGACCTCAAAAACCCATCCAGGAGATGTTGCCGTGTTACACTTGAAAGAAAGTAGTTGGTTGACTCTCCTGGTTTCATTTTTATTCCTACTTGACACCTTTCACTGTCCTGATCATTGGATAAGTGTAGCCAGTTCTCTGGGATAAAGATTTTAATCACCTTTCAAGTTGTCCAGGGTGAAGAATCCATTGCTTTCTTCACCCCTTTTATATATGTGTATGATGTCACAAAGTATGTGCAAAAAGAGAGAAGACTGCATCATACCAGTATGATGCTACTTCTGTTATTGTCTTGCAAAAGGAACAGTTTTATTAGAAGTTAAGTGAACTGCAGCAAAGCAAAGCCAGAACTGAAATTCCCGTGCCAATTCCCTGACTGAAAACCTTTCCCCATTAGGCATTTCCCATTGCTGTCCCCCCTCATCATCCAATCAATCTCTAAGAAGATGTTTTTAAAACAGCCACACTAATTGTAGGCTGGCTTGCAGCTGCAGTCTTGTCATCACGAGGCAACCTTAAAACACTGTCTCGGAGAGCCACCTTCACTTTTTAACTTTCCCTTCCCTTCCCCCAGCATCCTCCCCTCCCTCCCTCAGTTCAGACTGGTACTGAATAGCAGGTGTGAGGAGGCAGTTCTGACAAAAAGGCTAGGTAGAACAGCCAGGTTTTTAATCTCTGCAAATCCTGTGATAGAGATCCTCTCATGTTGAGATACAGAGTGGAGTTACTTAAGAGGAATCTTTTTCAGTGGTAGGGAACAAGAAAAATAACTTTGGGAGAGATAGGTCAGAAACATTATCAAACTGAAAGAAAAAAGACATGTCTATAATCTCAAACAAGCAAAAAAAATATCTGCATAATCAGCTTAGGCAGCCACCTCCTGAGTTCACATGGCTATAAGAAGGGTAGGAAACACAACATAATCAGACTTGCAAGACTCTGTTATTATAGCCACTGTTAATAAAAATAATCTTAGTCTTCCTGTGGAGTTGATTTCAAGGTCTGGTCTACCTGCCAAGGCAGACACCTCTTGACTTGGAAAGCTCCTCATCAGTGGTGCTTCATTCACTAATATTCTTCGGCCAGGCAAATACATTTTTATTTCCCAGACTTTTGAATACTCTGTTGTTATTATTGTTGCAGTAGGGAATAATAACTTTTTAGTGGTGCTTATGTTTCCTATTTTATTGTTTGATTTATTCTAATTTAATACACTTCCATTGTTTGAATAGTTTGAATTTTATTGTAATTATATCAAGCCTTTTTAAATGGAAAGCAGTACACAAATTCCAGTTTCAAGCTATTTGCCAGATGAGGTTCCTCTCCATTATACTTCTAGTTATTCTCTACCGGTATATTTCCTTGTGCCCTACCTTTATATGTTAGAGTAAGTAAAAAAAACCAATAATTTTCAGCCTTTTATTTCTTATAAGTAGCATATTTTATTGTTTTGTGGAACAATCTTGTAAATAAAAATGACCCTACAGGCTGAAATATTATTTAAAAAAAAAGATTGACAAGGAATCTGTCACAACCAAAGGAATATTTTGGAATCCACAAGCAACAGGTTGCTTCCTATGAGTGAACAGTTGAGTTTGATACAACTGATTGGCTCTGAAGAGTTAAGAATGCACAGAGGAGAAAGAAGATATATCTTAGTCGTTATGTAAATCTCAGACTGACTTAAAATGAATTGGCCAGGAGTTGAATGGCATTAATAACAAAATACTGTTGTTGAATTGTTGAAGTGTCATTCTAACGGTGCATTTTTCCAGCAGCCTTTAGTTGGTAGATCTCAAAGATTCAATGCATTCCAAAGTAAAATATTAAAGCTTCATTTCTGCCTATTCTTGTAAAGGGCATTAGATGTACCGTAAGATGCAGGGTTGCTGTTATTCTTGATACTAAGATAAGTCATGTTGGTTTTACTGTAACAATTATGAAACAATAAGTCCTTCACTTAAAAAGACAAAAAAGAGCTTTTATGCTCACTTTTGTAAAAAAAAAAAAAAAGTGATAGGTTCCAGCAGGTATGTGGTTTAATGCATTTTTAATACTTGTTATGAATCTCATTCTATATAATGAGTGTTACTGGTAACCTTATAGGATGTGAATGCCTGTCTTTTGAATTTCTGCTGAAGAAGCAATTGACTCTTTTCATATCCAGCTGTGATTTTTTTGACTGTATACAACAATGATATTTTTCTTTTTAATAGATTCCAAGAATGCCTCTTGCTAGCAATAAATTTTCAGGCCTAGATAGCACTCTTTAGGGGAAAAAATGCACAGCTTGTATTTATTTCAGATATTTAGCATTTTCGGTCCATTCACATTTCTTTGTCACTGTGCCAGGTAGCATGCAAGCAACATTACCGTATTTTTTTCTATCATTGACACAAAGCACAGTTAGTCAGCCATTCTCTCCTCAGATTGGGAGCCTACTACATGTTCTCAAACATTTTCACACATTGTTGTTGACGTTTGCTGGGAAAAAATTGAAATTCATTCAGTAGCTAAAAATTAAAAATAAGTTATGTATCTTGAACCATGAGCACAAAAGCATATTTAATACTGTGCAACAATTCAACTCTAATAATGTTTTATTGTAATTGTCTCAGTATGTTTTGAAGCAAATATAAAAACACCTGGAACACAATGGCTTCAGCTTTGAATGAGCTAATATCCCCAAAAGAACAATAGTTTACCATGGAGACATTTTCTTTTAAAAAAAAAATCCAGTATATGCTGCTTCCTCAAAACATTTGTATTATTAATCTCTCTCTTGTCCACTCTCGCTTCCCCCCCCCTCCTTGTCTTTCCAAAATGTTGATTTGTTCACCATTAGAATATGTAGAAGTGGAACTCAAAGACAGTTTTCCCCCCTCAAACCTGCCTTGGGGGAAAAAAGACATGTTGGTTTGTTACTATAATAAAAATAAATAGCCCCTCCCTTCCGTACAAGGCAGCTGTATCCTGCATGTTTTATAAAATGATTCTGTATTCTTCCAGGCTGGAACAAACTATCAATATGATTACCATTTAGAAGTGAAGTTTAATTACTTTGGGGGATTACAGCCCATATGAAGTAATTCTTTAAATTAAAAAAAATAATAACCAAAAATATAGTTCTTTCTGGACTGAAGAAATATTCAATACATCCAGCATGTGATGTGATAAATGTGTAATAACACACATTTCTCAGTCACATTACACACCTCTGCAAGAATAGGGGATAGTCTGACTTTAAAACAAAATTAACTTGTTGTCTTTCTCATCTCTAGCTTCACAGAAGAGTCCATTTTGCCCATGCAAATGTCATTCCAGTGATTGTTCTAAGGATTAAATTAAAATATAGCCATTTAGAAGGATGTTTTTAATCTTCTTTTCTCTTGCAGGAAATCATTGGGTAATATTGTGATTAATATTAAACAACCCTGAGTTTAGGACTGAGATTGAGAGGGTTATTTGACCAGAATGATTCCAATTGTTTGAAAAGCTGATAGCAATTAGAGCGGTTCCTTCTGATAAAGGAACCTTTCTAGTTTTCTCAATGGAGCAAACAAGAACAATCCTCCACCAGCTAAGAGTATAACTGGATGTCTATTAAACAAAACAAAACAATATAGAATGAAGTTTTGGGAAAGGGCAAAGAGATAATTCAGTAATGCTAACTTTGGGGATCTGACGGGATGCTGGATCTTGTTTGAAAATTTAAGCTGCACTTTCTGCTTATAAATAGTCACTTGTTACAAAATGACATAAGCTTCTGGTAACCATCTTCTAGCTAAACAGAAATCTGTAAGCATGACATTTCTGGAAATTCTTGCCATTCATAAAACTGCATTCCAATATAAGAATTAAAACAAAGAACAAGTGAGTGGGGTATTGTTACAAATCTTAAAAGAATAAAAGAAATCTGAGTCAGATTTCATCACAAAACAGGTGAACTTTAATTCATCAGCATGTTTAATTCTATCTCCTGGAGCATGAACAAGGAAAATGGCCTTTTTAATCACAGTATACTTAAAAAAATCAAGCATGTGGGCTTGGCACATTTTATTTCTCTGTTTTCAAAACAGAGGATTCTACACCAGGAGCAGTGAACTGACACCTTTCCGATATTTTAGATTCAGTTGCTACAGCCTCCTGTTTCTGACTGCACTTCTGGACTTTATGGAAGTTGGAAATACTATACCTTGAGGATATCAGATTGCTTATTTCAGTTCTTCACACAGATAAAATATGGACTTTTCTCTTAATGAATTCTGTCATTCTTCTGTAATCTCAGAGAAATTACAAGCTATTCTTATTATACATTCAGGTAGCTTTTGAAATGCTTCCTTATTAATGTGCAGTATGTTTAGATAGGCTACTATCTAAAGTAAGATAGGCTACTATCTTACTTTAGATAAGCAAGAGGTTCTTTTAATGCCCAAATCTGATTTTTCTTTGTCCTTTATTCTTAATAAGATTTCTTAATTTTCTTTCTTGAATGTTTTTAAGGATCTACTCAGGGCAATTCCCTCTTACCCCAATAAGTGCACCCTTTCTTCGTATTGTTAAACTATCCAAAGAAGCGTGAATGTGACCAAGATATGACAGCTTCTTGATTACTTGTTCTTCTGGATGGCATGTGTTGTTTCAAGGTTGGTTTGCTTCTGTTTTTTACATTCCTTTAGTATTTTATAGCATAACTGTGTTTATTATTTTATTTTATGCCACCATGGAGATTGTTTCTGAACAGTAGCAGATAAGTCAACAAAGAAACAAAGCCAGCAATTCTTAAGGTGATTCAGGTGAACCAATCATTGGCATGCCTGTGAAGGAAGTAATAGTAAAATGCTCAAGGAGAAGCATAGAATGAATCAAACTAGTGCCAGTTGTTGGTGCTAGCCATCTAAGCCTTAAGAAGAGCCCAACACTTATACATAACATTAAATGCACTCATGTGGGATCAAAAATTGAAGTAGGATGTGACCGTCATCCACCAATTCCATTAATACTATTTACTGTAGCACGATACAAATTGGTGAGAAATTCTGTTCACATCTTTGACTGCCAAAGATATGAATGCATGAAAGATTCATCTTAATTTCTTTTTGAAGTATAGAATGAAATAGCCTGGGGCATTGCCTTAACTTCAATAAGTACAAAATATTGCAGCAAAAGTGATGACTGGGTGATAAAAGCTACATCATGCCAATTCTTTATGGTCTTCATTGGCTCCTAGTTCAGTTTCTGGTGTCATGTCAAGGGGCAGATATTAATTCTAAAGGCCCTTCATAGCTGGGGAACTTCTTTTCCTTCTGCTTCTCCTATGCTCTACTCCTAAGTCCATCTTAGGGGTCTACTCTTGCTCCTGTGAGATGCAATGAGTGCCTACTCAGAAACAAGCTTTCTAGACATTTTGGAATCCTCTTTATTGTCTTTGCACACCAGACAAGAATGTTTCTGTCTTTCTGGGACTCTTAATACTGTAATGGGATAATGCCATAGAATATTTAAACTTTTGACTGTTCCTTTTGTGCTCAGTGTTATTTGTTTTTCATTTTACTTAGCATGTCTTAGATAAAGTTTGCTTTTATCAATTGTTTTAACTTACTGTTGTGAGTTTTATTATAAACTACTTTAAGATAATTTTTAACAGGAAATTATATGCACATGTTTTCAGTAAATAAATATGCACAACATCGTGTTCTGGTTGCTGTTTAAGCAATTGGTTAGAGATTAAGTATGATTTTCTCTCAAGGGAGTTGGTCTCTTGGGCATAATCTTTCAGTGGCTGCATGCCAGTAGCTGAATGAACAAGAGACAAAACTCCAGGGCACCCTTTTCTCTCTTCCATTCTGCCCACTACTATTCACTCCTATCTTTTTTTCTTGTCTCTCACATGAAATTAAGCCAAAGTTTAAGTAAAATGAGAGGAAGCCATGGGTGTCATGACAAGTTCATCGGAAGCCTTGGCAGTAATATCTGTTGATTGATAGAAATAAAATCACCCATATTAAATAAAGAGGAATTCCTCAAAACACTGAAACTGTATTGATATAGAGAAAAATTAAGTGCTGCCATAATTCCACATCTATTTATCATTTGTATGTTTGATTTGAATTCCTAGGGTCTGCATTTATGGAAGAGTGGCTAATTATTAAATTTTGTGACAAAATTTTAAAAAGAGAGAAAAATAGAAAGTCAGAGTTCCCTCCTTTAATTTAATTTGATTTGTTCAATTTAGGCATTGCCCGATTTCAGACTGACTCTGCTTTTACTGTGAGCCACCCAGATAAACAAGGTAAAAGGTACAACAGAATTATTTTTAAAGAGAGTCAAGATGGGTGAGTCTGGCCAATACTATTCTAACATTTTAATGATTAAAAAGCATTATTAATGTTCAAAAATGTTAAAAACAAATAAAATTGCTATAAATAACATTAAGCAGTTTTTTAAAAAAACTGGAACAGAAAAGAAAAAAAATCACTTAAAGCAAATAATTTATACAAATAGTGTACATGATTTGTATTCAGTCATTTTATTTTTGTAATTAACAGGAAAAGTACCTTAATCCCACTTAAGTTAAACAGACATACCAAATGAGTGGTATAATTTCTTTTTAAAGAATTAGGTTTGATTTCATTGTTTTGCTTTCAGCTACAAATGCCAGTTTGGTCACTTTTCAAGATGGACTGGAACACAAGAAATGTATGAACTGCCTCTTTACTAGTGAAAAGGGTAGGAAATAGCTAAAAATGCGTTCTGACTACATTCCCTTGAGCTTGACCCATCAATAGACAAATATCTGAGTACTTCAGACAATAGACAGCATTGAACAGACTTCTCTGGCCTGTACTCTTCTGCTTTCATGAATCTACAATTCCCCAATTTTCTGCATGACCTGTTGGCTAGGAATTCTAGGAGTTGCAAATCCAATATGTAGACAGAGCAAGGCTGGGGAAGACTGGCATGGAGCCTCATGTTATGCACGCTTGCCAGTGAGCCTAATGACCTGATTTATCTGAATAAAGAATTCGTGCTTTTGTGAGCTAAATTTAAAAGCTTGAATTTGTCCTTGTAAAATAAAGGCAGGAGATCAATTTAACAAATAAAATATTCCCTTTCTTGCATGCTCACACTATGGGTAGATTCATCCAAAGTTAAGCTAGGAAGGAATGGAGCAAGAGCCCACTACCACATTCCACATTTTGAAACCACATCCTTTGGCCAAGGAAGAATGTAGGAAGAGATTTTTTTCCTGGGCCAATTCTAGATTGATGTAGTTGAGATTCAAGAGTCAGGCTTTTCAGGGAGTTCATAGGATCCAAAATCTAACCAGATCCAAAATTGCCCAGATTTTTCTTTTGAAATAACATATTGCAGGCTCTCCCATCAGGCAGTGCTTCTCAATCTTTAAGGAGTGTGGACTTTAACTTCCCAAATTCCCCAGCCACCATGCAGCTACAGTGTCTCTATGGTTTCCATAGAGGCAGACGGAAGCCTTGTCCCCATCAGAAGCCAAGCTCCTTTTCCTCTTCAGAGGTTGAGCAGAAAAGCAACTTTGCCCCATGCTAATTCTTTCCAGCATGGTAGGATTTGTGTTTAGATTGTATTTGAGGTAGCACTCCATTGACCTTAGATGAACTAACAAAAAACCCCACCTAAGCAAAACTGGTTAGTGTTTAAATGGGGGACTGTCAGAAAATCCCAGAATTGCAGTGTAGACAGAGAAGTTGGAATCACCTTCCAAACCACTTTGATATATTTGGCATATATATAAAATTACCAGGAGCTGACTTCGACTCCAGAGAACATTTATCTTCAACACTCCTATACCTTTCCAAATACAAGGACCTTGCAGATAAATTTTATTTTTGTTATTTTTAAGGGATGTCAATCTTATACTCAAAAGGGATGAGGTGGCACAGTGGCTAAGACACTGAGCTTGTTGATCGAAAGTTTGGCAGTTCAGCGGTTCGAATCCCTAGTGCTGCATAATGGAGTGAGCTCCCGTTAATTGTCCCAGATTCTGCCAAACTAGCAGTTCAAAAGCACGTAGAAAAATAGGGACCACCTTTGGTGGGAAGGTAACAGCGTTCCGTGCGCCTTTGGCGTTTAGTCATGCCGGCCAC
>JAOYMU010000002.1:38296542-38319426 GCA_025802295.1 Psammodynastes pulverulentus
CTGCCAACCTAGCAGTTCAAAAGCACGTAAAAAATGCAAGTAGAAAAATAGGGACCACCTTTGGTGGGAAGGTAACAACGTTCTGTGCACCTTTGGCATTTAGTCATGCCAATCACATGACCACGAAGACGTCTTCGGACTGCGCTGGCTCTTCGGCTTTGAAACGGAGATGAGCACTGCCGCCAAGAGTCAGGAATGACTATCAAATATGTGCGAGGGGAACCTTTACCTTTACTTTAATCTAGGAATTTTTTTTAACTTTTTAAATTTTTTAATAATTTTTTTAATCTAATTAAATTTTTTAATTAGTTGTTTTGTTGCCCTGGTAGATTTTTCCCTCCCCTAACAACTAATTGTTGTAGCAAATATTTCTTGTTCTACTGTACTCTTTTATTATAAAGGCTGGCCAAAGACTGTAATATATTGGAATTTTGAAGATTGACATACCAGTACTAAAGTAATTTATTTTGCTTAATCCCACTGATTTTGATGGTTTTAAATAAGTATGCTTATTGAATGGTGCAGGCACTGTTCAATTAAAATCTACAGACTCCTCATCAGCATAATGCTGTGATTCCCTAAGGACACATACATCCTCTTCAATTAGTGTTCTACAGTGTTTCCCATTTACTTCAGTGGAGGAGCTAGCTGCAGTAGGATAGAAAGTAACTACAAGGAGCTCTTCCATCACCCTTTGATAAGATTCCTCAAATTCCAAACCCTTCTGGAGAGCATGAGGTTGGAAAGTTGTTCCAAAACTAGACTGAACTTGTAATGACCTAGGCAGAAATATCAATTCAAACAGGATTCCAAAATGTTGTTTGCAACATCTAGCATTTTTTTAAAAAACTACTTTTCCTAAATAACTTATGCAATTATAAACAATTAAAGTAACATTTCTAAGCTCAAAATGTCCTGTATTTATTTAGATGCTTCTCATACCAGGAAACAAATATTTCCTTATCTAATTCATCCTTATCCATATTGGAAAGTCACAATGATTTGAATGCTAAATTATTGGGCAAGGGGAATGATGATAGATCATATGAAAAATCATAAACCCCCTCCAAACAATTCCTCCCCAATGTTAGTCAAGGTATTGTGTGTCTACCACTCTAAATCATTGCAGCCATGACCATTTTACAAAGGAAAAACTGAGGTTAAGTTTAATTAATGGCTACCTTGGCTACTTCATCATTAATTCACTTTCTTCCCACAGAAAACTATAAGAATCCCACTAACATCAGTGAAATTTCTTTTTCTTCTTTTAGCTTCCATGCATGTCAGGAACGGGAAACAAAGTAAAGAAATTTAAAGTGAGAGTAAGTACTATAAAAATAAACACACGCTGAAATCTAATTTCACATGGCACCTGTCTGATTTTTGCAAGGACATAGTGATCAACCAGGACTTCACTGAAAGTAAAGCCATCCTTTCCCTGTTGATTTATGTGAAAAAGAAACAAGAACCATTTCAAACAGACAACAAGTAGATTCATTCATGTTTGGTTCAGGTATTGCTGACAAGGTTATTTCAACCTCCCTTGTTGACCTGCGGCCTCCAGACCAAAATACTCCTGAGTATTGGAGGATGTGCGCACACACACACACACACACACACACACACACACTTTCAAATTGTACCCCAGCAAGAGAAGACTTAGACACTGCAACACTATTGATCCCTACCACCAAGAACTTTTTGCCCTCCAATCATTTGCCCTCCAGTCAATTATGCCTGTTTCTTTTGGCTGTCCCATCCATGCTCTCCCCCACCTCATCGGCAAATGTGTTAATGTTATTGATTTATGGTTGACACTTATTTATGAAAATTTATGACTAATGACTAAAAGGATATTACACAGATTTTTTTTAAGTTTTATATTATTATATAAAGTGGTTAGAATGCAGTATTGTAGGCTAATTCTGCCAACTGCCAGCAGTTTGATTCTCACTAGGCTCTAGGTTAATTCCACCTACCATCCTTCTGAGGTGGGTAAAATGAGGGCCCAGATTGTTGGGGGCAATATGCTGACTCTGTAAAAACCGCTTAGAAAGGGCTCTAAAGCCCTGTGAAGTGGTATATAAGTATAAATGCTACTGCTAATACATTATATTATTTTGATACAATGTTATTCATTCAGTACTAGACAACCTGTGACCCAGGGGGTCATTGTTACAGAACAATTTCCTTGCCAGATCCTGCAATACCTTCAACAAGGGTGATAGAACCACAAAGCAGGAAGTATAATAAAGTAGGCCCATCTATTAGAAAAAAAGCTGAAAAAAGTTTTGTCCTTCCTGCGAAAAAGAATATCAGCAAAAAAAATAGGATTAAGAATTAGTGCTTAACTTGTTGTTGTTGTTTCTTTTCACTCCCCAACTGTTTACTTTTGTACTTTACCTTTTATAATCCTATAATTCTGAAGACAAGCACTGTGCCATGAATAACCTTTTCAAACTGTCTTGGGGGCTTTTTTCAGCTGAATTGCAAAGCAAACAGATCTTTTAAATCAAGGTTTGAGAATTTTCTGATTTAAGAACCGAACTCCTGGGACTTGTACTGAAGTAGGATTGTGTAAGTGGTAAGCATGCATTCCTCAAGCTCCTCCTCCCCAGCCCCACCCATCAATCATCGCTCTGTGCTTGGAAAGCATGAACAAAGGGACTCTACATTTTTAATGGACAGAGGAGCAAAGAATAATTAAGATTGATCCTTCCAGGCTTCTCTGTGCCAAAGTTTCTGAGGAGCAATTTGGTGAGATGCATCTGCCCTTAGACACAAAACTAATCCATTAGGAACTCTTTTCTTTCAATATGAATCAATATATATTTAAATTCATTAAATTAATTTACAGAACATTGAACCACAGAACTTACAAGCTTCTTAGTTTCATGCTTGATCAACGAAGGGAACAGAATTATACCAGCATGGAAAACTTTGGGAAACCATAGCCGATTAGTCTTCTGTGTTTAGCGTAAGATGTCTGATTCCTTCCAGACAGCTTGGATTTCAACTTCTGTCAGCCCCAGGAACAAGGAATTGTGGGAGATGAAGTCTAAAACACCAGGAGAAATCTAAATTCTTACTTGTGTTCTGGCTAATTGTGCTGTATTTATGTTGTTCTTTTTTTTTCATATTAGCCTCTCAATGCCCTGCCAGAATTTCCTTTCCAGTATATAGTTCTGCCCTTTTGGGAATCAAAAAACAAGCCTTCTTTGGCTTATTGTGTATCATAATTGTTGAGAAGAATATTTGAAGTCCTAACAATAAAGCCATGCCTGATAGTATTTGAGCTGTTTCAACTTCTAATCTTACAAAAAAAGGAAATGAAGGAATGTTTTTTCAATCCAGCTATGACTGTTCCTTAACACACGTGCCAGCAAGCAGATTCCTTACAGACACTGTGAGTTTCACAGAGAAAAAGTCTGCCAAATTTTTTTAGTCATATTTCCTGTCACATGGAATAGGTGACACATCAGAAGCAGAATTTGAAGCCACAAGCCAAAGAGTGAAAACGGGAAAAGTTTATTTATACTCTTGCTTGACATCTCCTCAGCTGCTATACTTTGGAAGTTATTGCATACAATAGTTTGTCTCTGGACTCTGAATTTTTGTTTGAGTGAACATAAATAAAAAATTTTGTAATGGATTTCACTGTAAATTATTTGCCACAAAGGAAATGTTATAAAAATTAATTTACAAAAATGAAAAGAATGTGTGATCATCAACATGTAACATCAAATTTCTGCCCATTATCTGCTTAATATCTTTTCCTGACTCCAAAGCAGTCTGATACTTTTTACCAGTTTTCCATATATTTTACCAAACAATCAGGTCATACTAAAATCTTATTTCAAAAAGTAGTAGTGATAAATATAATTTTCACTATACTGCCTGAAGCCTAGCAAAATGATCTGCAGCTTTTCCGTGTGTGTGTGTGTGTGTGTGTGTGTGTGTGTGTGTGTGTGTGTGCAAACATCATAAAATGGTTGGATAGGACCAGTTAGAATTATTGCTTGTAGACAGAATCAGCCAACCAAAACTGTATGGTATGGAAGTTTTGTCTTAGAGGTGAGTTTCTTGAATTGAAACTGGACAATTATACATCCAGGGAAATGATCAGACCCACAATTTATTTCCCACAATGCCTGAATATCTTTAAATTAGGCTTTGATTTGATTGGGTATTATTAAATTGCCCAGAACTCGGGCAAACTTTACACTGGATTATGCACAGGATGTATAAGGTGGTATTTTATATTGAAAAATGCTGTTTCCAATTATTAGCCCATTTTGCAAATATTAATAGGCACAAACCTTATCATTTACTCTCCATGCTCCAAATTTCTGAGTGTGTCTTCCCATCCTTCCCAATGTGCCTTGAAACCAGCAATGGTTATCATATTGCTCTGTGTAAGAGGTCCAATGTGGGTAGGAGTAGAAGCTGAACATCAAAAAAGAA
Source organism: Psammodynastes pulverulentus (assembly GCA_025802295.1). NCBI lineage: Eukaryota > Metazoa > Chordata > Lepidosauria > Squamata > Psammodynastidae > Psammodynastes > Psammodynastes pulverulentus. The sequence goes on from JAOYMU010000002.1 coordinate 38,301,007, forward strand.
TACTAGACATTCTACAGAATGTTCCACTGTCTGCGGCCTCAGTTATAACACTCCCATCAAAGCTGGTTACTCTGAGTGCCTGTCCAGTGCTGCTGCTGCTGCATCTTTTTCTTCTGGTCAATAGGTTGTTTCGGTTTTCCAGGGTCCCTCATCTCTATCAGCCATGGCTTCCTACTGATCCCACAAGAAAATTGAAATTTTTCTGTGGCTGGTCCTAGTTCTAGTGTCTAGTAAGGCTGATGCCATCAGCAACCTTCCCTTCTCTTCCATCAACCATTGGCTTGTGTGGGGTCCGGGGAGGAGTAGGCAATGAATGGATGGCTCCTCAAGTCTGAACAGTTGAACTGCCTGTAGGCTGACTTCTCCCCTTTGCTTTGTGAGCACAAAGGAATGCTACTGGACACGTATCCATCTATCTAATTCTATGCCATGCAGTAGGTATGAGTGGCTTTGGGATGACAGCATTGGGAGGAGTACCTTGCTGAAGTCAGCTTTCCCATGACCCTGGCTCACGGGGTCAAATTGTGAAGTGTGGGTTCTCTGCCTGCTCATCGACTCCCGCGTTGGGTTTCTGGGTTCACATGGTAGCTGCACAGTCCCAGGAAAAGATTTACCTTTGAATTAAAGAGATGCAATAACATGTGACAAGCTGCTTTGGAGCAGGTGTGGTCATTCTGTCAGCACCTCCTTAACCCAAATATGTGTTTTCCTGGGATTGCATGGCAACCAGATGAACACAGTCAAAGATATAGTTTCTTAAAGTTGCTGACAGGTGCAGGGTGTATGCCCTTGCTTGCTCCAAAATCCTTTTTAGCTTTGAATTTGAAGTGCAGCTAACCATGCTTGGTCATGGGGAAAGACCCTGACAAGTACAATATGCAATGAAGCATTGAAACCTAAGGTTTTTCTTATCACATACCATAACTGTACAATGTCTTCATAACTCCAAACCTGAAGACTTTTAGAAGCTTTGGTCTACATCGCCCATCAATCTCATATTAGGTAGGGAGTATGGAATAGGTACACTTCCATACCTGGAAGGTACAAGATTGATAAAAACTGATTGAAGTCAATAAATGGCATTCTTTTAATGTCTATAGCCCATTTTATATGGAATGTATTCAGAAAATAACAGCATCTGGATGATCCTGACTGAGTTTGTGTTTAGTTTGGAGATTATTTAGCTATAGGCAAGATTGAAGAATTGGAAAATAAAATCTCAGAAGAGATAGTGGCAAATGACTGCATTGTTAGTGTAATTGCCACTAAAACTACATAGATGTGTCCAATGAGGATCAAGCTTGACTCCAAGGAGATTTTAATATAAAAAGAAGAATAAGACATTCTTGGTGGAGTAAGCTATTACACAGCTGTAAAACTCACTTTCCTTTGTGGTTTCCATGGACTTCTTATTTTATAGGTGCACTATAAAACTTTCATGAGGCCGGAATTAGAACATTTTAATGTATTTATACATTTGATTATTTTATGCTTCTTAGGCACATTGCTTATACATCTAATGATAGGTTGGATTTTTGCTGACTTGCCCAATTACTATATTTACCTGAAAGGAAAATTATTTTCCCCAGATAATTTAACTGTAAAATTAGAATGCAGCTTTAAGTTCATTTCAAATATAGAAATGATGGCAGATTAGTTTTTTCTGCTTAATCTTCCTTGGCATGCCTTCTTAAATTCAGCATTGTCTACCAATTGAACAAATGTCAATCCCAATGACTATGATGTTTCATGCAGTACACTAAGCCAGAAGTAAGTAGCCTGCTTTCCAGAGGCTCAAGACTAATTTCAGAAGACCTCTGAAGAAAGCCAGGCTGACCTCACTCCACCTCTTTTTTTATAGCTTGCTTTTTGGGAAAAGAGACTGGGGTGGGGGGGACTTGTCATGTAGAGAAAGAGCCTGTCCACCCACTCTCAGCTTGTTCCACCCATTGCTTGCTTAGTACTAACAGAAGACAAAATATAATGCATTTAAATAAATCCCATCATTTCCCATTAGTTTTATATATAAATAAACAGGCACAGAATTGTAGCCTTGAATCTTTAAACAATCTTACATATCCTTAAACTATGGACCCTTGTTTACAAAGCTTGTTCCTTCCAGAATAAGTGGATCTGGATGTGTGGATGTGAAGTCATCTCCTTTCAAGATTACTCAAAGCTAAATTGTCTGAGCTTGCAGAAAAGCGTCTCTGTCAGCTGTGTAAATTTCTTTATGTACATTTCCCCTTTGTTGGAAACAAATAAGAGTGGTGGATTGGACTAGCTATTAAAGACTTTGTGGCATGGTTTTTCCCCTTTAAATGTTGAGTGGCCTTGGGCCAGTCGCTCTCTCAGCCCAACTCACTTCACAGAGTTGTTGATGTGGAGAAAATAGGAGAAGGAAGGAGTATTAGGTATGTTCACAGCCTGGAGGTAAAAAATAATAAAGATGAGATATAAATAAATAATAATTAAAAAATGAAATGAAAGCTGTTCCAAAGAACTAATCAAAATTCTAAGTTCCAAGCTGCTCAGAATCGCCTTCTGGGAGATGGAGCAAATAAATTTAATTAATAAATAAAATAAAAGAAGTAAAAGATCTGATAGCATCTTTGATTTCACCCTACAATATTTGAGCCTTTTGAATTTGGGACAATTCTGTCTTATTTTTGTTTGGTTTTTCTTTTTAATAACTTCAGTCTTTCTGTCTGAAGCTAAATGTTGCTAAAATGATGATGATGCTAAAATATTTCGCATCTGTGAGCCTTCTGAATAGCCCAAATACAGATATATACTATATGGCTGAGATAATATCACAAGTATGACATGATCTCATTACACATTCTCACATTTTGAAAAAGCTAGCATTATTACCTTCTGCTGGCTAAGAGGCTTAGTATGTGACACAGCAGATCTTTGTTAGATAAGCCAACAAGAATATTCATGGCTTAAAGTCTCAGCCACTGAATCACTGCCAGGGCTCATAAGCAAATTCAAGACAGATACAGGTATTTCTACATCCCCAGTCCTACTTCCAGTTCTTCCAAAGCAGTTTAGAATTGACCTGCAATATCTTTTTACTTCTGAAACATAGACTACCATGAGCCAGTTAGTGAGGTTCCTGTTTCCCTTCAGCTGAATAAGAAGAATCAATGTCAACAAAACATTGCCCCTTTCCCTGAGTGAACACTGATTGTGTAGTTTAAAAATCCCTTCATCTCCAATCCAAATAAATGTGCTCTGCATGGATCTGCCCTTGGACACTGCCTGGAAGCTTCAACTGGTTCAGAATCCAGTGGCACTGGCAGTGATCGGCATGGTTCAGTATAACAAGTAACAACTGTTTCATGAACTGCACCGGCTGCCATTTGACTTCCAGTGCAATTCAAGCTTCTGGTCAAAGTCTAAAAAGCACTCTGGGTTCCTACCAGTGATGGGCTGCAACTGGTTTAACAACAGGTTCTGTGAGTACATGCTTCACACATGCGCACAGCATTCAATAAACACCAATTTCAACCTCTCCAGATCACCTTCCAGCCTTCCCTGGTAAGTAGAACAGCTGAGGCGCAGTAATCTACTTTGTTGTGCAAATCAGCTGAACTGCAAAAGAAGGAAATCTAAGACAGGATAGGGTGGAGATGGGTGGGCAAGCAATGGTTGTTCGTAGGGGTTTGCCTGAACTGGTGCAAACCGGTAGCAGTCCACCCCTGGTTCCTATAATTAAAACTGCCATCTATCAGAATCTCAGAAGCACATATTCTCTGTGGTAATTCCTGCCTCTGGAATGACATTTTCGCCAAAATTCAAACGATCCTATCCTGTTGGTGTTTCAAAAGCCCCTGAAGACATGACTCTTTTCTCAGGCCTTTGGCAAGCATGACTGAAGCTCCCTTTACACTTTGTGTAATCTATGTTTTCTCGCATCCAAGACATTTTTGAAGTTTACTTCTCACAGAATTAGTCATCTGGTCTGATAATATAAACAACATGAACAGCTTTAATGTTTTTTCTTTCTGCATTATTTCTTCCATCCCTCCCTTTAAAAATTTACCTCTTCCCTCATATCTCCCCCATGTCCCCCCCCCCATTTTGCAAGACCTCCATATCTAACCTTCTTATCCTCCAATCCCTTAGACCAAGAGCAATAATGTACCTTAAAAGAATATTTGATTTTTAAAATTAAATTGAAAGCAAAGCAAGAATTATGCTGGTCTCAGACTGTAGTAAAAGTATAAATCAAAGCAAGAATGCTCCTGGGCCCAAGAGGCTCAAAAGGCATTTAGAAAAAGCAGAAATATTGGGAAGCTTTATTTTAAAGCTTCTGCATACACTTCTTTAGTGGGGGCGGGATCAAAGGCAAACTGAAATTATAAAGAGCATTCTTCCAGGAGTTGCAATGTGTAAAAAATCTCTGTTTTTGCTTCTGCTAATGGAATGCCTTTTCTCTAGCTGTGTTAGCATGGCATTTTTATTCTAAAATATTGGAATGGGGAGGAACAGGAGGAAAAGCTACAACCAAGACAACAGTCAGTTTAAATAAATCTGAATTTGGGCAAAACTGAAATCCAAGCAAGCATCTCAGACACAGTTAAAGGAAGGGGAAGGCGGAGCACATACAGACTTGCAAGATTCTGCTACTATAAAGATAACCATATGATAAAAGTAGTATTAACATTCATTATTACCGGTATAGTTTCCTACTCCGGTCTACCTTGAAGGACTGACAGATATACTTTCTAAATTCTGGACTTTCTGGTGCACTGCCACTGTCCAGAAAAGTCACTTTTCCTTTAGATAATTGGGAACCTTGCAGAGCTCTATACTGACATATAACTGTGAATGCATAACTTTAATTCTTGGCAACCCCCAGGGGCTACAAGTCAGAATTCTTAATACTAGAATCATTAGGACAAAAATGTTTGATATGACATGAGGAAGTTTCCAATTAAAATCTTACTGACTGCTCATTTTCTAAAATGATGCTTTCTTTATGGCTTTCATTTCATTTCATGCTGAGGAATCTGAAGAAGGAAAGGTTTAGACTAGATGTGATGAGATGTTTCCTATTACATATAATAAATACCTACTCATAAAAGTTATTTAGTGCTTCATAAAATATTTTCAGCTGAAAGATTGTAATTATACCTCTTCTCAGAAATTTATGGGCTTTCAGAGGGATAAACGTGTAGGTGAAATGCATCAGAAACAATGAAGAATTTTGCAGTAAATTAAAACTGAATTTGTTTCTTATTATAGAAGATTTTGCAAAATACAACCTGGTGCTTCCGATATATGATTTTTTTTTTACCGTAGTTAGGTTTATAATGATGTCATAAATGTAAGGGTCATAATATTTTTTATTTGTGTGTGTATGTGTTTATTGTTTGTCCTCTCATTTGTTTGTGTGTGTGTGTGTGTGTGTGTGTGTGTGTGTGTGTGTGTGCGAGAGAGAGAAAGAGGGAGAGAGAAGTACTAGATCTGATCTAAAATGGTCTGGGTGATCAGTTTTATTCAAACAATATTTTTATAGTTTTCATTCATATTTTTGTAGCCCAGATCTAGTAGCCAGAGGGAATGAGATGCAGGAAGTACCAGTAGTGATGATTTTAACAAGGTTATAATGTTGCACATTTTAGATAACTAACCCACATGGCATGGTAATAGAGTCTCCTTGTGCTGGGTAAAGACAACCCACTAGCCATTTCCTGAGCACATGTCTGCATGTTCTATCTATCTCAGTGTCTTCTTGTAGGTGAGACAGCCTGAAGGCAACTTTCTTCAGATGCAATAATCTGATATCAAATTTTCTCTAACATTCAGCCTGAAGCTGCTAAATGATGGCAATATAAAGTTCATTGATGTATGTATGAAATGATGCACTTCATGCCACCAATTTTGGGGCTCCAACTGATTCTGCTGGTTTCTATGGAGGTACGCCAATTTCACCTGGTCTCTGACTATTTTTCAGTCCTGTTTTAGCTGAGAGGCAAACTGGAATCCCGACTTCTACAGCCACTCCTATTTGACTTTTTTCAATGAGTTGATTCGGTGTGAAGCCTTGAAGTTGACCAGCCCATGCAATTGAAAATGTAATAGAAAGAACTGGGGCTTTCTATTTCAGTAGCCTATTCCTTGGTAAGGAATTCCCTTCCACTAGCTTCTCAGTGAAGTCCTACCTTCTCACTTCCTTTCTTCACATTATGTGTCAACTCTGACCTCACAAATAAACTGGGTTCTCAAACTCCAGTTCTCCAGCAGCATTTGTTTAGCGACTGATCTTGACTGCACAAATACAAATAACCACCAGATGGCTACCAAACCTACCTAACTCCTTGCTACCACCTAGAGGTTAAGTGATCAAACCATAGAGTTATATAATTTAAAAGAAGTTAAAAAGTTAAATTGGTTGGCCATAACATAAGAAAGAAAGAAAAATGTAGCGTATAGAATGATTTGTTTTGAACTTCACATGGTTGAGCTTATCTTTTAATTAAGGGACTCATCAACTGCAGAATCTTTTGTAAGCTATACACAAAATGCAGTAACTGCAAAATACATACTCTGCAACTTTTGTGCACTTGCATACACCATTTTCAGATGGATTATTGAGGAAGGATAAATTTCTCTTTTTCCTTTTCTACAATCCTGCACTGGTTCGTTTTAGCCATGGAGAAAGGGTAACCAGACTTAGGAAGATAAAATTTCACTTCTCTTCTTTGCACTCACAGTCCTGTTTCAGGTCACTGTTTCTTTGCTAATATTAACACCAACAAAATGGGAAGCATGATAGACAGAGCATGTATTGCTCAGCCATTATTAGCAACATGGCAACAATAACTTTCTGATAATAAAAATGACATAAAAGAAAATGGTTTTTTTTAAATTCAGAAAGTGTTTTCTTGTTATTTGCCAACCCTCTCCTTTATTTCTCAGTTGAAAAAATATTAGATTTTTGCAAGCAACATAGGTTTTCAAATTTTTGTTTCCCTACGGTTCACATTTCCCACCTTTTCTTTCACATTTAGTTTTTAATTCCATCATATGATTTGCTTCATATTTGTGTAATGCTGAAATATGAACATGATAATTAGTATGTTATGTTTTGTTTGCAACAATATTATGTTATTGTTACAATCTTTGCTTTAAATAAAGCAGAAAGAGTGGAGAAAGACAAAGTTCTTAATTTATCTAAGGCAGCAAGATATGTTGAGTTGGCACTGACATTTGTTCATTACCTGGTAACTAACCACAATGTGCATACAGCCATTTGATAAGCTGATGACATGCAGCATCCTGTGAACTGCTGAAAACATGAGTGTCTGTCAAATATTCAAGTGAATACACCCTGGAAGAGATCGCATTGCATATGTTAATTGAATATTTGAAAGCAGCTAATTTTACCACTCTCTTGCTATCATAGATTTCTAACAGGATGTGGTTGTGTCTATATAAAAATGTGCTGGCAGGCCATTACTTCTGACTGACTTAATAAGCATTTTGGTGCTCACATGTGCTAGGTGACCTCTTGATAAATATTCATTATCTAATTGCCCGGAGGGGTGATTTCCCCCCTACTTTAAAAAAGTCTGAATTCCTTTTTTTCCACTTCAAATAGACTCAGATACACTGCGTTAAGTGGCAATTTCCAGTACTAAGAGTTACCAACAGAGGAAGTGTGTATTTCTTTTTCATCTAACCTTCTCTGGTGTGATTATGTAATCTATAAATTATGCAGTATGATTTGAAGCTGAAGGCAAGCCAAACATTCCTGTACTGCAGAGGTCATGATGAAACTCCTTATAAGATAAATTAGTCATAATGTACTTTACAGATAACATTGCAAAGCTGCGTATGTGTGAGTAACTGCCAGTTCAAACATAGGCTATTGTCTGATACACATATCCTTCCTCTGTCGATTGCTGAGTTACACTTTTATTAGAACCAACCTAAATGCTACCAAAAGGTATACAACATGTTCATCAAGCCAGATGTTACAAAAACTGGACCATGGTTGCTTTTTGTTAGCTTCCCCTTAGTGTGATGAGCAGATATTTGTATTTTCATTTAACCCTATCTCAGACAATCCTTATTTGTCTGAGATAGGATTACAAATTTCAGAATTCTAAAGATTGGACCCAAAATAGTTTGAAAACTGTAGAGCTGATAAAAGTGATCCTGGCTGCTTTACAGTCACGATGATGTAAATTATACCAGACTGTCCCTGTGCTGGTGGACAATGAGAACTGTAGTGCAGATAGTTCTCTTTTCATCTTCTAGTATAATATGCCTTGAACCTGGATCCAACAAATGACATTATCCCACATGAACTGCTTTACAAATTAGGCAAAAACCAGAATTATACAATCCAATCCTGTGCCTTCTTTTCAGGTCCACAATATGACACTTTTAATACCAGGGATGACCATGGGGTGGCAGTAAAAAAAAAGTCAGGATAGCAATGAAGACTGCAACTGAAGCTCCACCATCTTGACTTCTTTTATCTCTGCCTTGCAGACAATTGCTGATTGATACCCGTATTAATGTGCCTAGAAATACTTCCTTTGGCATTCTTCAAGCTCCCTTCTACTTTTTAAAATGTATTATTTATTTTAAGCACCTAAAAGAAAGTTGGCATGTTTTAAAGAAAAACACTTGTCTCTGGAATATTTCCATATCCAAGAATGCCCTTAGATTTCACTTAGGCTCCATAGACTTTCTTTGAGTACAAAAAAGATGAGTGGGAACAGATTTATTTGTAATTGGGCCTGCCTCCCTCCCAAAAAGAGAAACATAAACTAGCTATTGATAGTGAGCATCCTAGAGGCTCTTGAGGGCAGCGAGCAACCTCACGCTTTTGCCATGAGGCAATTGTTGTCTTATAACTGGCTGCATTCTTTGTCTATTGACTCTCTGTGAATATGCTATCACTCCTAGATCACTCCTAGATCTTTCTTTGAATTTCTACGACATGTTAGCAAAATGTCAGAAGTGTCCATTGGCCTCCAAAAAGAAGGAGTAGATCTGATTTAAGGCTTCCTCAGAAATTTAGAGAGACTGAGACCACTTTCTGTTTTTGAGACATCTGCTTGTACCATTTTTTAAAAAAACTATCTTAATTTTAGACCACCCATTCCTTAAGAGCAAGAATAAATAGCAAAAGAAAATAAGAAAAAAGAACACAGACAAGAAGCCTGGGCAATGCCCAACTTCCACTTTGTCAACCTATGGTTGCCATTTGCAGATTTTGGAGATTCTTCCATTAACCAATTAAAGTTTTATTTGACCCACTTATATACACATATTTTTATGCATGCATACATACTTCCTAGAAACAGCATTCCAAAACAGGGCAGGGTCAACTAAAAAAAGTAATTGAATTAAATAATTGAATCATTACTTAAAATTAATTGCTTACAAAATAAGGTACCCTATTTAAAAATATGATACCATCTATATATTTCAATCATTTAGTTTCTGCAGACATGTTCTCAGACACAAAAAGATGTGGGTATACACACACATTCCCTTTCCTCTTTCTAGTAAAAACTTTAAAAAGAGAAATGAAGGAAATATATAGAATGAAGATGGGGTAAGAAGAATAGGCAAGTTCACTAGAAAAGGAAGGAAAGAGAAGGAAAAATATATGATATTAAAATTGGATAGAGATGAAGTCACAGGAAGTGGTAACTTAGTAGAGAAATGAAAAAAAAGAAGAAGCCTGGTTTTAGTGTTACAAAAAGGGTTAAATTCACTCCGCAACAGGCCTTTTGAAGTGGTAAGTAATTTTCCAAGGCATCCATTCTTTGCAAACAGAAGGTCTGCAGCCGTTTTTTTTTACAATTCTTTTGTTTTATTTTCAGCAGTATTTTATTATTAACATACTCCTGTATAATTGGGGCAGGAATGAGAGAAATTATCTTCTTATCTGGTAAATCTAGTAATAAAAATTAAAAACAAAATAAGGCATTACAAAGTGTGTTATTTTTTTAGAAATACTGCTAGCTAGACACTTAATCTAAGCAACTAGAGACTAAATTCTTAATGATCCTGATTAAGATGGAATGAAATGATCCTGATTTCATGGAATGAAATGATTTTTTCTTCAGGTGTTACAGGGGAAGATAAGGTTAATAGTAGTGAATGATTGCCTCTCTATTACTCAGCTCATTGATGATCAGAAGTGGATCAAGAACAAATGGACAAATCTCTGAAGGCCATGCAGAGGACAGCCAAGATCAAGGGGTCCAACCTTGGCAATTTCAATTCCCAGAATTCCCCAGGCAGCACACTGGGGAACTGAAGACCACACATCTTAAAATTGCCAATTTTGAAAAACACTAATCTATAGCAATGAGATTTTACAATATACTGTGTTGGTTGTATTGCTTAATTCATTCAGTTTTGGTGAGTCTATTTGCAAAATTATTAAACAAGCTTGCTTTGAGCTTCCCAGAAGCACTTGTTTGTCTACTTCATGAAATAAAATGCTAAATTAGACGGTTCCTTAGCTTGATTAAGCAAAACCTTTATTGTGTGTGATAGTATAGAAAACCAGTTTTCTACACTATCTTCTATTGGACAGTTTTGTTTGATTTCAAGGCTTGCTTTGCCTTAACTCCCAATGACTTGGACACAGCAGAAGTATTCTGACAATTTTTACTCCTAACACAACCTCACAAGTATCAATGTTTACACAGACCATTTTAAATCTTCTCTGTGTTTAGTTATTCACAAAAGAAACTGCATGGCACCCTTTCTCAATTCAGTGACTAGGTGAATCATTAAGAAAATAACTTGCTCTTATCTGATTCTTGCAATGTATGCTCGTATTTGCTGTTCCTAACTTAAGATCTATGCTGGAGGAGGGGTTACTTCCTTTATATATCCTTTGTTACTGCACACAATGGAAGAGAAGCGGAATTTCTTGTGACTGAATCATTAAAAAAAGCTGTTAACTACAATCTGACTCTATGGAAGGACTTGCCGAATATTGAGCAAAAGCAAAAGAAAATACACAGGACACACTACTACGGAAGCAGCAGTAAGAAAATATATTTGACCTAGTATAGAAGATAATTGCTGTATGCAGAAATTCTGCAAAACTAGCTCCTTTCTCTCCTAAGAATAAATTCAAATATTTTAATCTTCTAAATCCAATAGTTTTGCCCAAAAGGTATTTGTATAGAAAGAAGAAAGTTAAACTAATAGGAAATTGATTAATATAGATAATAAATGTAAACCAACTTGAATAAAACAGCCTTCAATTTAATATGGCTGAAAGAGTATTTTCCCAACACATGGAAGCACATGTGAATTTTCTGTTTTTGAAGCATAGTAGCTGTTAACGCATGTGCCTCTGCAATCTGTGAACACCTGGGACCAGCTATGTAAGTCTTGCAAGTAGTATGGCTTATAAAGGTGTTTTCATGTGAGGTTGTGTGTGTGTAGCAAAGTGATGACAGCAATGTCACACCATTGTAATACAAAATCCACATTTTTTAAAATGTGCATTATGAATTCACTTAAGCAAACAAAAGAGAGAAAAACTTGCTCCGGAGATTTTGACAAAAGTCTCAAGTCTCTGGTGGCTACTTTAGCAATTCAAAAATATCAGTTCAAATGCAGTGTTGTACATGGCTAAAGACACAATTTGAAGACAGCTTTACACAGCTTTTTTCATCAAAACCCATCAGCCAACACAATTTCTCACACATTTAAATCTAAAATAAGATTTACATTAGTTTTTCAGAATGTTATAGTGACAGAACTAAGACCGGTTTTATTGTCTCCTGTAGCCAAAGTGGGAAACCGGACTCCTACGGAACTAGATAATATTTGTAAAGCAGAAAGAATAGAGAGATGCCACTTAGAACTATAAAAGTGTGTGAGAGAGGAGATTGGACTTCTAGGCCTACTCACTTTGTTTTGATGGCCAAAAATACCCACCCTCCCAACTGCCGTTAGAAAGCTGCCCAATCATGTCCTAAAAAGCTACTGACAACTACTAGGCAACTATAAGAAACACATGGAGGACAGAAGCCACACAGAACTATGTCTTAAAGCAGGATGCTCTTTTCTTCAGCCAAGAACTTCAAACACTGGAGGTTTTAAAAAGAGATTGGACAAACATTTGTCTGAAATGGTACAGGGTTTCCTGCCTGAGCAGGGAGCTGGACTAAAAGAACTATGTTGTTCTGTTCTTTTCTGTACCATACCTGACCTTTGAATGACAGATCAATAACTGACCTTTAAAAAAAAAACCTGGAGTCCTGAAAAAAAAACTGGCTGCCTTTCCTTTTAAACCAAAGGTTTTCAACGTGGAATAGTTAGGGATTGGTTGACAATTGTGTGGTTACAACCACTATTTTGATATTTTTTTTATCCTCTGCCTCTACCGGTGATTGTGACTGAACCTTAGTTAAGATTAAATATAATCAATCTGATTGGTTTCATGCATGTAATAATTTTTGTCTTCCATCACATTGAAAAACACAGCTTGGCTAAAAACTTTCCTGGAGGATTACACTTAAGGCTTTGGGAGATGCTGGTAGCCCTGGGAGTTGAAGCCAGGTACCACTGCTTTAAATCCACCCAGGGTGTATCAGGCTGGAAGTTGTCCAATTTATTTCCAATCCTAAAGAAACTTTTGCTCTATCATCCATAACTATTTCATTATGTCATCTGGTTATTGTCTTAGACTGAAACATACTGAATCAGGACTATTGATCAGTTTATCTATTCAGTATTTCCTTTGACCAGCAGGAGATCTCCAAATCGTATTTGGAAAAACTTTTCACTGGAATCAATCAAATTCTGAAATTTAGTTCTCAAAATAACAGAAGCAACTTTACACTATTCAGTTCCAAGTACAGAAGGCCAATAAATTCTTGTTCGCATACTGATAAAGAAATAATAGAACTCAGCAATTGATGCACAGTGGAATAATCCAATTGTAGCTGGAGAATTTGGAACTAACATTTTTGAGCTCTACCTGCTTTTGCAGCAAATAGCTGTAGTTTTTATCTCATGTGATTTATTCATTTTTCACAGATTTGAAAACACATTTTGATTTTTTTCTGACACACATTGCTTCTAATATAGTTGCAAGTTCCTTACAGAAAGCATCAAGACAGAATGTATTTCCTGCCTTAGGTTTCAAGTCGTTTGAAACTGACTAATCTTACTGCTTTGTTGCCTTGTCAGCTAAGAAAGCCTCTTTAAATGATGCTAGTAGCAAATCTGTCAAGTACAAAACTTGTAGATTTCCTGCTTGCATTGTGGCATTCGGGTGACAGAATCAGTGGAGCAAGTGAGTAGCTAAAGTTTTGTATGTTCTCTCATAATCTCCAAACTCCCAAAGCCAATCTTTACAATAACTCTCTCACTTTTAAAACAGTCTGAGAGTGTGGTTTTAAATGAAACTTAGTTAGGGGGCCCATATACAGACAATTTCTGTTTGACTACCAGGCTCCAATTACATTATATACTGTATATTATTTTAATGTTGTGTAGTTTTTTCAACCAAATAATAATCTATCGCAATATAAAGCAAGATGGCAGCTGCAGAAGCAACTTCATTTCAAAGAGTTATTGGAGCATACATGGCCTCAAAAGTATTACTGAAAAATATAAATGAGGGATTGGCTATAATTTTATACAGAAGTGTCTAAAGCTATTTAGAAAAAAAGACTAACACATGCTAAGACCATAAGGAATATCTTCAGGTATTAGAAGTTATAGTGGGAATAATCTCACTAGTTGACCTTCTGGTACATAAAGTGGAGCTTATTTTTATGGCATTAACAAATGTTAGCCCCAGCATGGCTGATATTTTTTTTGAATGAACAAAGCATGAGTTTGTTAGAACCCCTATAACATTTGCCTCAATGTTCCAAATGTCTGTTTTGGTTTGAATCAGTTGGAGAACCTAAACTCCTCCTTTCCCATTCTTCCTCTTCATAACTGCCATAGTCTTTTTTCCATTAACATTTGGAATGAGGGTTGTGGGTAGGAGGAAGAGAAAGAATTTCAAGTCAGGACAGTCTTCTGGATGAAACAGTAAATAATAGGTACCTTGGAGTCTCAGGTCTCCTAGAAGTTTCTTCTGAAAACTCCCATAATTCTCTTTTGTTGAAGAACAGAGATGAGTGGCCTGTTTATGCCCTTTCCCTCAACAGAGGTAAAATACATTCCAATAGAAGAAAATATGTCCAACTTCCCACAAGAGTATTCAACCTCCCACAAGAGGAGCTGTGCAAGAACATTATTGAGAGGAACACAAATGCACTGCAATAACCCACACACACCAGAAAAAGGGAAACAGACTACTTATACCACATCTTCCAATAAAATGAATAACCATGCAACAAACAGACATGCAATCAAAAAGTGCCTAATCACTTAACTCAGTATAGCCAACCAACATAAACTATGCAAAAGTGCCATACATCAGAAACAACTCAGAAACAACCAACTGACTATGTAACATTAAAACAACACAGCATCACCATAGCTCAGAAACCAACCAAAGCCCTCCATAACATCTTAAGGGAACCAAAAGCCCGGGTAGCCCAAGAAGAAAGAAATAGAAGGCCAAGCTAAATCCCAAAATGCTAGGAAGCTTCTGGAAGCTTAGTAATTAGACAAAACAGCCATCACTAAACACATAGAAATAAACCACATTTACACACCATTCAAAAGAGAGAATAAATAAGTTAAGAAAGAAGCAAAAAGACCTGACCAATCTCCTCCAGCAGCTAACACCCAAGTAAACAAGGATTAACAGCAGACAATCAATCAAGCAGGAAGCAAACAAGATACTACCAAGGAGAAAACTACACCCACTAACAAGTTACTGTGTAAAAAGAGGGAGCAACTCCACACTCATGAATCCTGATTATGTTACCTAGTTGGGTAATGAAATATCTGCAAACAAAAAACCAAGCTAAGAGAACATCAAAGACTCCACAGTATAAAACAGTATATCATTCTTCTACCCATAAAACCATAGTATTAATATTGAAGTAAGATGCCAGAATTATTTAATTCCGCATTGAAGGCTGCACTCATTCTTGGTGTACTCATTGAAGTACTGAGTTGTTCAGGTTCAAGTCTCAAGACAAAAATTTGAGTTTATACCTGGTGACTTCAGCTGGAAGTGTCTATTTATAACTGTATATTTTGATCCTATTTTGAATATATCCATAAAGGCCATGTGTATGTTTCAAGACTTGTTCCAAGGTTGCTTGGCATTCTGTTTATTTCAAGTGATTGTAAATTATCTCAATAATAATGGTAGAATATTTTCTATTGAAAGATTATGTCGTCTTTAAAAATCAGTTTTATTATTGTAACCTAATGACATTTAAAATAAAATATAACTTGTTGACTTGCTCTGAAAATTACTGCAAAATAGACTGTTTATGTTGATCTAAACCTACTAATGGCTTAACCTCACCTATTTATGGCAGCATAAGTATGATGTCTAGGTGACTGTGGTAAACTATAAGGGCTAGCAGGAAATGGGAAAACCATAAAGAATGATACTCTACAAGCTTATTGACTCATCAAGAAAAAAGATCCATAGCAGTGTAATTTCCTTAAATGACCAATACTGAAGGTAGCTATGAAAGACAGCCAGAAGTCTGTAAGTTCTAGTCCTGCCTTGGGCATGAAAGCTGGCTGTGTGACTTTGGGCCAGACATTCTGTTCAGCCCATGACGTCAGGCTTGGGCAACAAGACAGTAGGCAAATTTCTGTCACAATCAATAGATCACTTAGTTGCTAAAAAAATGTGAATCCTACTCTTGCCAGAAAATGTTAGGAAAGAAAAAAAAAAGAAGGCATCTATGAGTAGTAGTTTTTCAGGTGATTGGTTCAGATTTCCTGCCACAGATGGAAGATAAAGAACTGTGTGTGGAAAACATGGAAAGAGCCACAGAAAGTTTCAATATCCCAACAATAGATACTGTTATCTCTGTTGCATAAGAAATTTAAAATAATCTTAAATAAAACTTTTTAAAACTCAGTACTAACTCCAGAATTTGAACAGGTGGGGATGTTCAGATATGCAAACATTGGCAAAGTGTCTAATCTTCTTGAACTCTGAGCAATTTGTTAAAATTAGTACATTGACCCTCTCCATTGGCCTTGAGGACAAATTTAGCAACCTCTGCAATGGTTTTTTGAAAGAAATGATTTTAAAAAATTGTCTACATTTTTATCCATATTTTTACATTTTTTTTATTTGTAGGAGTGAGTTCTACTGTATTACCTGCAGCGAATGACAGGAGCTCACCTGCCACACAGCAGCACTCAGGTCTCGAACATGGGCTGGCTAACCTCCAACTCAGCATCTAACCATGTAAACTTGATGGGGGCATGAAAGGAGCCCCCACAGGCATCCCCCTGGGCAACAGTGATGTCACTGGCTAATCCTATTAATCCTTTAAAGGGTGCCTCCTACATGAATGGGACAGGGACCACTACTTGTTATAAAAGTAAAACAAAGATACAGTAGAACTGTGAGTCAAGCTAAAACCGATGACCATATAGTTTTAAAATAAAAGGATATAGGGAAAGAATCCTAACAAAACCATAGAGAAACACAGCCTTTGCTCTGGTGACAGAAAGATCTGGTAACAATGCTATGGACTGTCTAAAATAGAAATAGAACATAGCAATATAAAATAGCAGGAAGAGGCTGAGTAAATTATGGTTTAGGAATGAGAACAAGGGCAGCATTTGGAGGACATGTGATCAAATTGGTGTTGCCAGACCATTCCTTTCCAGTGACACTAATTAATGAAGGAAGAGACTTTAGATTATAACAGTGTAGTGATGACATCCTCCACCATGATGAAATCCCTGCTGTGCAGAAGTAAAATGAAAATGGTGGGATGGTAGGAGAGGGAATCTGAAATTGAATCTGCTTTTCACGGTAAGATTCTTATCCGCAAAGGATTTCTTCAAAACCATTTTTATCATTATTGCTATGTCTGGATCTGGACATCAAAGGCATTGCTCCGATACAGAGGGAGGAATATCATTTCCCATTTAGTTCTTTGAGGAGCTTCTAATCTCAGGAAGTCCTGAAAGGAGATTTGCTGAAGGTGGGATTCAATTCTCCAGAACTGAGAATTCTCTTTTACCTGAGAAAGAAATTAGATCACAGTTAAAGAATTTCTCTCTTATTGCCTCCAATGGAAGGAAGGAAACAAGAAGTGGCAGAGATTTCCAAACATCTATCCACCTTCACTTGTGGTATGGTTGGACTTTCAAATAAATCAGGGTGTTTCTACAGGAGGATATTGAATGAGTTTGGAAGCATTTTAAACAGAGGTGGTATTCAGCAGCTTCTGACCAGTTCTAGAGAACCGGTAGTGGAAATTTTGAGTAGTTCAGAACCGGCAAATACCACTCTGACTGGCCCCACCCCCATCTATTCTCTGTCTCCTGAGTCCCAGCTGATCGGATGGGTCTTCTTTTGTTGCCCTGCACAGGAGAACAGAGCTGGAAAGCAGGTTAGTGGGTGGAGAGGGAATGGGATTTTGCAGCAACCTTCCCCCAGGAGTGGGGAGGGAACGGAGATTTTATGGTATCCTTCCCCTGCCATGCCCACCAAGCCACTCCCACCAAGCCACGCCATGTCTACCAAGCCACGCCCACAGAACCAGTAGTAATTTTTTTTTAATCCCACCACTGATTTCAAAGTAACTGCTCAGAGTCGCCTCAAAACACAAATAAAATAAATTTGAAATGAAAATGAAAAGTAATTCTACTGGAGGGAACTACTGTCTCATTCTTCCTTTTGACTCCAGAAATTCATGTTATGTGAGGGGAACATTAATTTCATGATTTTACAACTTATTTGGAACAGCTCAGATAAAATGAGCCAGAAGACAAAGAAGATAAATGTTACATTACCTTTTTTCCACCTTCCTGAAAAGTCTACATACAAAGTGCCAAGTTATATTGTAGGCTTATTGCAACCCTGTGTGGAAATTATGCAATGCACAAGAGCATCAGAGTAGTGCACGGTTCCATTATACAGAAAGAAACCACCCAAGAAAGAAGGAGAAAACAGTATTTTGAATGTTGAAAACGATGGGGAGAGGAAACTAAGAGGAATTCTCTACAAGGGAGTTTTGTATGCTAGCATTTGCCCTGCTGGGTTTTGGGTCTGTTTTCTTTTTTCTCTCCTTTTCTGGTGAGGGTGAGAAGAATCAACTTGCTGCAGCAACTTATGTAATGATCTGGGCTCCTTTTGCTCAGCATTTCAAGTCTGTGGAAGTAAAGACAACTGCAGGCCACCTACAATTGGCTTCTATGGATTTATAACAGTATAAAGTGCCTCCAAAGACCTCCATCAGTGAAAACACTTAGCATTGCTCTGCCCATAACTTTTTTCTCTTCAGTTAC
>JAOYMU010000002.1:38341856-38354138 GCA_025802295.1 Psammodynastes pulverulentus
TTTGCAGCAAGTAGCAAAAAGCCTGTTGCAGCTTCAGCACAGCCCAATTAGCATAAGCAGCTGATGGTCCTTTGGATTGAGCTCCAACCATCAGTTGTTTCAGACTGCAGCCTGAAACAGCCCAGCCACCTGCTAATTAGCCTGTGCTGGGAAAGTGAAAGTGAAACTTTTTCTGCTTGCTCCAGGGAGGCAAATTGCTGGGAGGCAGAAGCTGAGGTAAGATTTTTTTTCTTGTTTTCCTTGCCTAAAAGTTAGGTGTGTCTTATACTCCGGTGCGTCTTATAGTCAGAAAAATACAGTAATTGGAGTGAATCCTAGAGATACTGGTATAAATGTGAAGCAAGAACTGAATACTATTATTTCAACAACATTATATTTAAAAAGGGAAGGGGAAGCAATGGGTGAAAGTTAAAATGAACACAAGGATCAAATTAAGACTTTTTAAACAAATGGCATATATAAGCTTGTCTTTCAGACTCAGGAAAATCCTAACCCTTTTTCTGGTGCAAATTCAGTTGGTGTGGTCAGATCAGGTTGAAGAATGTTTTTTAAAAGTACCTAGGTGCCAGGTCATATATGGCTTTATAGTTCAAAACAAGCATTTTAGGCTGCACCCACTGAAAGTCAATATAGAGGCCCAAGCATAGGTGAAATGTGCTCTTGGCAAAACATGCCATATAACCAGGTTGCTGTATACTGAATCAATTGCAGTTTTTATATGATCTTCAAATGTAATTCCATGTGTAGTCCATTGCAGTAGTGCAACCAATGTTGCGGATATGATTTAACTGCAGTGAGGTACTTCTGTTTCAAATAGATCATTATATACTTTACTGGCTATTTTGTGTGTGTGTGTGTGTGTGTGTGTGTGTGTGTGTGTGTGTGTGTTTATAAAGTAAGGAAAAAAATAAAAAATAAAGAGAAGGCAAAATGTACAAGGAAAGAAAAAAATCCTGCCTAATCATGAAAATCATAAATCACAAATTCATTTTTACAGGAAAATCCCATAAGAGGTTTCAAGTAAGCAATAAATGTAGATAGTATCTTTTCTCTAATCAGTTAGTTTATCTATCTCAGCAAGATGTCGATTTTACCAACCATTCTTCCATAGTGGATAATGCTGAATCGTTCCCATCTCTCTACATATATTGCTGCAGATTAAATTGTACACATACCCCAAAGCCCATTTCTAACAGACGGGCAATTAAAAAGTGTGAAAAAATACTAAATATTTCAAAGATGAAATTGTATTTTACAACAGATAACATTAGTGCTAAGAAGAGGGTGATAATCTTAAATTTGAACATTTGGGAAGTGAACCAAATTGTGGTCATCTGGTAGTCCCTATCAACTTTAATTCCTTTAAAATCACTAGTAATTTGCACATTGAGATAGCAGCTTGGTCTTTAAAAAAAATAAATCAAACTTATCTAATAAACCAAAAGGCAATAGGTGCCCTTTCAGATCCTAAAACGCCTCTCCCAGCATACTTTACTATTGATTACTGGATTACAGGTGGCTGTGCATTGAAATTTACCACACATTTGGAAGGACAGAATGAATGCCCAAGGCTCTGTCCTAAACACTTTCATTTGTTTCATGGAAACAAATTGCACTTGATCCCTTGGATTACAATTGCATAGGCAAATTTTCTGAACTGTTAATTTGGCTCTCAAAATCTTTTTTAAAAACATGTAACAAACATCTATTCAATGGCAGATCAAACTGTATGTAGAGCTTCTTGTCCAGGATTGTCTGAACTGCCAAAATGCAGACAGCTCTATGTCCCCATCTAGTGGTTGCCTGGATTTTGGCAGCCCAGAATCTGTTGCCTTCGGGATTTTTAGTCAAAAGCATACACCGCTATAGTGTCCCGTTTGATAAGGCATGTCCTACTTAAGGCTGCCAAATCTTGGAAAACACCACGTGGCAGAAAAGAAACAAAATTTCCTAAAGATGGAAATGTCTTGTCCACTAGTTCTCTGGCCTTTTTTCCCATGCTGGGCCACCAAAGCTGGATGAAATAGTGTGGGAAATAAAGCAAAGATTATAAATGAAATCCGTTGCGGAAGAGGGTAAACATTTGACTTTAATGCGGATTCAAACCAGTTAAAAACCCAGCAGACTTATAAATGTAGTCCTGGCAGCAGGGGAAGCACTTTCCTCATTAGAAAAACCTCGAGGCAAAGAGGAGGCTATAAAAGTTATAGTATAACTTAGTCGGGCGTGTCACATCCTAAAAGATAAAAGTGCCACAAGCGGGAGAGATAAAACTTCGACGTGGAGCACAAGCAGGGACGTAAAAAAAGGCCCCATATCGTTCCTACCCTCGCTTTCGCCCCTCCCCCCTCCCCGGGAAGATACCAAGTCTGAGAAGAGAAAGAGAAGGCGAGGTGGAGCTAGTGGAATATTCCAAACGGTTAACATGACGATCGTGAAGGGGAGGGGTTTTGCCTCAGAGAAATCACGCTCCCCTCCCTCCCTCCTGCCCGCCCCTTTCTCGGCCGGATGAAATTTCTCACCCGCTCGACTTGGGAGAGGGGCGCGTCCGCTGGTGCTGATGTCAGCGCGCGCCCCTGCGTGGGGGGCGGAGACAAGCGAGGCTGCCGCAGTAGCAGCCCTGCTCCAGTTCCCAGCCTGCCCCGCGGCTCCATTTGAGCCCCATCTTGAGCGAGGGGAGTGAGCAGTTTGAATTTCAGCTCCTTCGGCGGCACAGGGGAACGGAGCGTGCGCGGCGCTTTTCAGTAAAGGGGGGAAGGAGCCCGGCCGCTCTGCCTCGCTGCCACCTGGCTCGGCAGACGGGGAAATTGCTTTGGCGGCACAGAGCGAGCGACCCCGCCGCGTCTAGGAGGCCCGCCCGCCTGAGGGGGCCGCTGTGACCGGACTCGTTCTCGTCCCCTCTTTTCTCTCCTCCCCAGAAGATGATGCGTCTGGTGCTGATCTCCAGGTAGAGCTGGGAGGCAGGGCGGCCTGCGCCTCAGGGACGCCTCGCCGGCTGCCGCCGCCCCTCTCCGAAAGCTTGCGGACGGATCAGTGGCTTTGGTCCGCCTTGGGAAGCCCGGGTCTGGCCGGAAGCCCGGCAGCGGAGCGGCTTGAGCGATAGCGCCACCCCGGCCACGCAACCCGAGAACGGCTGTGAAAGGAACCTCAGCTGCGAAAGGGGACAGCGGAACTCGCGGAGAGGCGAGAGGAGGAGGTGGCGGCGCCGCCGCCGCCTGCCCGCCGAGGGGCCCGCCGCTTTACTCAAGGGGAGGAAGAGGAGGAGCCCGGCCGCCGCCCCCCTTCCCTTTCTGCCTCGTCTCCAACCCCAGGCCTGGTGACCGCCTGCTGAGCCCGGACTGCGTCGGGAGGCCGGAGGAATGTGCGAGACGGCCAGCGACTGCGCCGTAGAGAGAACGTGATCCTCCTTCTCGCTACGCCCGGCCCGGCTCGTCTGGTGGCCAGCTCGGACCCCTTTCAAGGTCCTCACCTAGTTTTTCGTCGACTCCGGCGAGGGCAGGTGGGCGGAACCCCCTGACTTCTCACCCGCGTCTCTCGCGAAGGAACCATGTCCAAGATGCCGGCCAAGAAAAAGAGCTGTTTCCAGATCACAAGTGTGACGACGGCCCAGGTGGCCAGCAGCATCACGGAGGATACCGAGAGCTTGGACGACCCGGATGAATCCCGCACCGAGGATGTTTCATCGGAGATTTTCGATGTATCCCGTGCTACCGACTATGGACCTGAAGATGTCTGTGAGCGCAGCTCCTCTGAGGAAACTCTCAACAATGTGGCTGATGCTGAGACTCCAGGGACAGTCTCTCCCAATTTGCTTCTGGATGGCCAAGTTGCTGCTGCTGCTGTTGCTGCAGCTTCTGGAGGGATACAGCCGCCGCCTTCTGCTGTGCCTGTTGCCAATGGAGGAGCGGTTCCCAGGAGCACTGTGATGCCTTCAGCGACTGCCAGCCAAGCCTGCTCAGTAGCGACAGGAGGCAGCAGTGTGCAACCAGCTGCTGGTCCGCCAGCCATGCCTCTAACGGCTGCTGCCGCATGCAGTTCTCGCTTCAGAGTGATCAAGCTAGACCATGGTACTGGAGAGCCGTATAGAAGGGGTCGATGGACGTGTATGGAATACTATGATCGGGACTCGGATGGTGGGGCTGTGTTAGCCAGGACTGGTGATTGCATTAGACACAACAGTACTTTTGAACAAGCTGTTCAAGATAGGGACAGTGGCTTAGGTGCTACTGGTAGTTCATTGATTGTCTCAGGTGTGGCAACTTCTGTGCATGGCCCTGATTCCTTAGCTGACAGTTCTGTTACTGCTGTTTCACAGCTACTCCAGCCAGAGAAAATAAACCAGCCCTCTCCACAGCAGCCTAATTTTGTTATTGGTCAGCAGCCTCACAGTAGTGCTCAGTCAATCTATTCGGGAGCCACAGTAGCAGGCCAGCAGGTGATGGGGCCTCTGTTGCAGACACCGGTAAATGCACAGAGCATGGGGCAAGCTGGGCCTAATGGGAAAGGCTTACCATCTACGAATGTAGCAATAGCTCAGCCAGGTTTGCCTATGCCACAACAGCAAGTACAGCAAGCAAATGTACCAGTGGCACAGACTCAGCAGTTTGCTTACTCTCAGTCACAGATGACACCAGTACACATGGTGTCAGCCCAGACTCCTGGTCAGCCAGAGTACATTCAGCATATGACAGTAATGCAGTCTCAAGGAGCTACACAACAGGCTGCTTCTGGCTCAGTCACAGGCACTGGAGCTTCCAGTCTTCCAGCAGCACAGGTAGTTGGTCAGAATCCTTCACCTCTAGCACCAGTGATGGGAGTTGCTTCACCAGCAGGCGAAACAATAGGACAGGGATCTGGGCTAATGCAGGGTGGCCTGACAACTCCACTTCAGACTGTCATTTCTCAACCAGGAGGTGTGGTACAGCAAGGCATTGGGGCTGTTCAACAGAAATCCATGACTCAGCAGCAAATGGGTGGAAGCAGTCAAGTGGCTGGTACTCCACACAGTATAGTCTCCGGAGTTCAGAATGTGCCTGTAGCTGTACCTGGTACTACTGTGCCTAATGTGTCTACAACTTCTGTTACTATGCCAAATGCCTCTGTTACTTTAGTCCAATCTCAGCTGACCAGCCATACAACTGTCAGTAGAAGTTCCAGTGTTGTCCAGCAACATATTGGCCTTCCATTAATGCAAGGCACAAGCAGTGTACCTACGAATCTACCACAATCTAACATTGGACAGTTTCAGACACAGCCTTTAGGCCAGATTGATGATACTAGAAGAAAATCTGAACCCCTACCTCAACCACCACTTTCTCTTGTTGCTGAAAACAAACTTCATGTGAAGCCACCTATTCCGGACAGTTTAACAAACCCTCTTAATTTACCTGCAACTACTCCTATGAACAGTCTTGCCAGCACTGTCTTTGGCATATCTATTCCTGTTGATGGTGATGAAGACAGGTATTTATTTTTTATATTTTCTAAATGGAATGTATTGTTGGAAACAGATTTTACTGGAATGTTATTGAGTTTAAATACATGTTAAATCTCTTTCAAGGTACTTGCTGATAAGATAGACAAGGAGGATAAATTTTAACCTCTCTGGTTCATTACTAAACTATTTATGTTGCAAAACTATGTGGAAAACTTCATAAGGAAGATCTTAAGGAAATGAGATCATAGACATTAAATAAAAAAAAGATAAACAACTATTCTGCTGAAAAGAGTTACAGTAACTCTTTGAGTCTATCAAGTACATTTGGTAACTTGAAAAGAAATACTTTATTTCATTTTTCTGTAGCATAAATTAGAAATAATTAAATTTAGGCTTATTAACTGGACTGTTGACTTATTCTACCAAATAACTAATTATATATTTTCACAAATTTCATAAAAAGTAATTTTTAAGTGAAAGAAAACTTATATGAAGAAATAAATATAGTCTGGAATATAGATCATAGATCTTCCAGAAATTTTAATGTAAATCTGCAGATATTAAGCAAAAGGTACTTCTTAGGAAAAACGAGATCATAGAGGTAAAGAAGGTTCCACATTGACTTGCTTTTTTAATAGAACCTTTATTGTTACAGGTGTGTGTGTATTTTATAAGGAACATAAAATCTTAACAGCACACTATTCTGTCTTAAAGGATGTTTGCTGAAATGCATGCTACACTTAATTGAATGGTTTCCTGAAAAGAACTTGCTTAGGATTGCAATTTTAGCATGCTATCTTTAAAAAAAACCCCAATAATTATATGTTCTTGTTTGAAATAAATTGTACTAGACCTTTCCTAGGTTTTAGAGTTCCATAGATAAAATATTTCTTAATGGTTTCTTTGAACAAAGTACCAAATTTGGAAATGTAGAGCTCCCTCATTCGTTGAAGCATCAAAATGCTTTAAGGAAATGCAGTTCAGTAAGAAGTTTATATTTAAAAGGTGTAATCACAAAAGTAAAGTGTAAGGAGATAAAAAGAGTTCATATTTAAAAAAAAAAACAGGATATGTAGAAAATGCTGATCTCTTCTGTAAAATTGAATATTCTTGAATTAAGATACTGGTCCTGACATAGCTTTATAAAAGCTAATGTAAGGAAACCTAAAAATGTAGAGCAAGAAATAGTTTATATCTAAATTTGCAATTCTAAAATCACCTTGGCAATACATTCCAGGATTTCTCAGTTAATATGTATAGGCTTGCTTTGTTGGTTTTTCTTTAAAAATATACAATAACTTCCTCTAAAATATTTATTTCAACTTCAATCATGTAGAATTGTGATCTATACCAGGATATTCTGTTCCATTTAAGTTGTAAGCATGATATCAAAATTCTCCACTTAGAGAAATAGCAAACTAACATATGTATGAAATTTGTTGTTGACAAATCTATGTTTAAATTCAACAAGAAGCTTTTGTAGTTACAGCAATTGACAGTCCATCATTATCAATTGAATATTACATATGTAATTCATGATTGCTGTGATTTATTAAAGATAAAGCATCCAATAATAGAGGTATGCATCTTTATATTATTATGCATCCTAACTTCTGGTCTTATTTCCATAACTTGAAGTCAATAAAAGATAAATCTCATAGCAACTTTGCTACTAATACCCACAAGGTTTAAGTGTTAATGGATTAATGATGTATCAATATAAAATGCTTTAATATATGTGTAGGATAATTCTCAGCAAGTTTCACTGAATTTTCACACCATTGTCTTGATTTTCCAGTTGGATTGTATTTGTTAAAGTCCTGTGTTCATGGTATCCTGGAATAATGTATATGTAATACCTATTTTTGAACTGATTCCATTTCATTTTCTGATTTTTTAATAGTATAATTCATTCAGTCTCAAATAATCTGTAGCCATGTGTATACCCAAATGAAAATGAAATTGCAGTTTTCCACAGCCCTCATCTCAAAACTGACAGTATGTTAATAGTGTACTCATGTACATAATGTTCAAACATATTCTCTTTCTCTTCCCTCCTTTCTATGATAGAATTTCCACAACAGCAGAAGAATGATTTTTGTATGGGAAAGCAAGAAATAAATTGTAAAAATAGGGAGAAATGTGTTTTATAATCAAAAGAGATGGCATTATGCTTGGTTTAAAATTTATATGGTTACTATAATTTAAGATTCTTCCAGTTAATTGGTTTGCATTAAATATGACAGTGTGGGATGCTCAGGAGAAACCTGTTATTTTTAGCAGGTAATTACTTATTTCTGTGTACTTATGTTATACTGCTTAGCTACTATTACAGTCAAATTTTGAGGCAAAGTAGTTCTATAACATAAAATAAATCAGCATTGTAATCAAAATACCAGGTTTTTAAACTATCCTATTAAAGTAAAATACTACTACAAATCAATTCCCAGAATTAGTTCTGAAACAATTTGTAGGTATTACAATATTATTTGTTTGGGTTTTTTTGAAAGATATCGGATAGGTTGGAATTTCAAAATTAAGTCTTATTTAATATGAATGATTTCAAAGTCCATATTCTTTTGCTAATATTTTGTTACTTGGTAAAGTTTATTATCTGTGATATTATACCTCATTATCAAGGTTGTTTAAAACTATATTGGAAATAATGTCTTTTCTCATTGATGGTCTTCAAAATTCTGGGTGGGTCTGATATTCATCAGCAGAAGAATTACGTAGTCATTGGATTCATAAATTATTCTCAGCAATAATGTAATTGCTTTGTTATGGCTTATTGTCATGTGAACAGAGGAAACTTTGTTCAACAGATTATGACAGTATAATTGAATCTTAACATTCAGTTAATCTCAGTATATGGTATTGAATTTGTAGTATGCAAACATTCTAAATCTGAAAACATACAATTGAGAAATAGATTGATCTGCTTGCTCCAAAGCTGACATAATTTTTCTACTTTGGTTTAATAAATGTCATCTATGGGATATATCAAATTGATAAATATATGAAGCTACATTTTTACTTTTTAAATTAGTAAATGCTTCATAACATTCAAATAAAAATAATTTTAAATAAATTAAATATATTAGATTGCTAAACTTGTATTCTTTTAAATCTACAGACTTGTTAAGAAATATAACAAGCTCACTATTATACTTTTAGCTCTTGTGAAAACTTATTTTAAACTCCTTTTTCAATTGGTGGATACATGGTGTAATAAATACCATAGATTGGATAGAAAGACTTAGTTATCAGTATGACCTGTATGGGTTATAACTCAGAATTTTGATGAATGATTGAAAATTTGCAAGAATTTCTTCACAAACTACCTTTGTGTCATATTTAAAAATGTATTTGTATAGTGTCCAAATTTGTGATACAATATTATAACCTTTTGAGGCTTTTTTCTTCATAGAAGAAAAACTTAAGTTAGCTTTAACATTGATAATGGTCTCTTAATCCATTGTTCATTGCATTTTATAATGCTAATTCTATTTGAAGACTAGATTTAAAAAGATGGTACAAATTGAAAATAGTAGGCTCTAGGGCTCTACTCACATCCTGTTATTGACTTTTCCCTCCCATTTGTTTCTTGAGCTTGCTAACTATCAGGTTTTCATTCTTTAAAATTGGTTTTTGCTATGAACCCAGTTCAAGGCTTATGTGCATCCTTTGAGATTCACTGTAGTTCTAGATAATCAATTGCATGGAATAACATATTTTCTTACACATCCATCAAAATATATGAGAGTTTAAAGTCATTCCAATCTTTTCTAAATCTATTACATTCATAATAGACACAGACATGTTGTAACTGTAGAACTTGTTATTTTATATTATTAAACAGGATGGTCTAAAATATTCTGGAATTGGAACCTCACTTCTTGAGATGTAGTTAAAGAGATACTGAATGCAAGGAATAGTTTCTTATTAGATTGTCCTAAATTTTAATGGCAGTTACCTGGCATATTATTAAACTTGTATAATTATCTTTGTAAAATAGGTGTGTCTAGGCCACATGTGGTCCTTGACAGCTATTAATGCAAGCCCACAAGATAAAAAATACAAATGGAAGAAGTTTGTTATTAATGTACATTATCTGTATTATATATTTCATATGCAGCCCAAGGCAGCAAGTCAAAAGATTGGATAACCGTTTTCTAGACTTCTTAAAATAATTTTAAAATAATTTTATTAAAACTGCATTTATTTATTAGAATAACAGGACCTTGCAAAATTCAGATACATTCATCAAGTCTTTTATTTAGCAAAAATAGTAATTTTTGATATCAGTGAAACAATTATGTATCTGCTCTCTACTAAACAAACCATTATATTAAGTATTTTGATTATTGATACATACTTAATATTTCTCATAAAGTGTTTTTTTTTAAATGTTGTTAGTAGTAGTTTTTCCTAATGCTGCTTCATTTGATAAGCAAATTTCCCTTTTTCTATTATACAGTGGATTTTTTGGCACTCAGTTATTGAGTTAGATTGGGCTTGGTATTTATCTCTAAATAACTTGCCATAATTGATCAGAGAAGAAGTTATCTTGCTCTTTATACCCATGAAGGGATTTCATGGAATAAATATGAGCTTCACATTTGGCTTGTAAGTGTCCTAATAGACTTATTGCACTGACTAATGAAAAATGGGTTCTCTATTATTTTTATGTACATTTACTTCAGCCTGTGGTTGGTGATGACTAAATTAGAATCACCCCAAATGAAAAATAAATTTAGAATACATTGAGATTGGAGCAGAGAAATGACATGACATTGAAAAGGCAATGATGAATGTAGGTCAAACATCAGCAAATGAAATGAAGGAAAAAGTATAATCTTTATATAGTCCCATTTCTGAAGTAGCTTGCTTATGTCCAATAAAAATTTTAGGGTTTAGGTTGGTTGAATGGAGTAAAGCTGTCTATTTAGTGGCATCCAAAAATATCTTTGTGATCTGATTGGATGTTGCCATAAGTTAGAAATATGATTTTTGTAATAAACTTGTCAAAGTCTGGAATGCTGCCGTCTGCTGCTACCATTTGCCTCCCACAGACCGGTTCGCTCGCACAGAGAGGGCCTCCTTAGGGTGCCATCGGCCAGACAATGTCGGCTGGTGGCCCCCAGGGGGAGGGCCTTCTCTGTTGCGGCACCTACTCTCTGGAACGACCTACCCCCGGAAATAAGAACCATTCCAGACCTCCAAACATTTCGCCGGGCCCTAAAAACCTATTTTTTTCATCAAGCCGGTCTGTCCTGATTTTAAAGAATTTTAAAAATCCAGATTTTATTTATGGGGTTTATTATCTGGGGTTTTTAAGCTCAAATTTTTATGGTCAAATTTAATTCGTTATTAATTGTTTTTAACATTTGTATGATATTTTGTATTTTATTAACTAACTGTTCACCGCCCTGAGTCCGTTTGGAAAAGGGCGGTATATAAATTTAATTAATAAATAAATAATAATAAATAAATAAATAAATGAAACAGCACTGAAGAGACCAACTAAGTAGATGAGAGAATTTTAAAATGTTGGAACCACTACTGAAAAGTCCTGGCCTTTGTATTCTAGACAATTTTCTTCTCAAGTAGCACATGTAAAAAAAATTATTCAAAGAAAGTACTTCACAGCTAATATGTCCTATATATACTGTATATGTTTGTAGTGGTCAGTTCCCAGATTGAAAGATTCAGAAGATGCCGTATAAATAACTATTTACAATTCCCTTTGCTATTGGTGAAGAGATTCACCAGTGTTTTTTCCACAAAAAAGAATAAAAAAAATGAGAAAAGCCTTTCCTAATGTATTTTAAGATTAAGAGATTAGAAAAGAACTACAGTATAGTTATCACAAATATTGTAATATCACTTCTAGGAAATCTTGCCAGAGACTCCATGAGAATTAAGTTTAGAAAGTACTTTCAGTTTTTACCAGATGCCAAAGAACTTGATAGCGTATTATGGATCTATGTATTATAACAATGACCTTGAATCTGATTCAGAAAACTATTGAGAGCCAATATAACTCAGGCAAGCTGAGCCATGGCTCCTAATAAGAATACATCTAATTGAAGCTTGGAAACTTGGCCACTATATTTTGGATTTCTGGAATTTTTTCAAGGGCATCCACAGATGGAATGTGTTGCAAAAATCTAACTGGGAGAAAACCAGAGCATGGATAACATTATCTTTCTCTCATAGCTTGTATAAATACAGTATATATCTAATTGGAAAAGCTGTTCCAGGCATCAGAGTTCAATGAGCACTCAAAACTGGCATCCCTAATCCATGAGAAAGATACCTCTGTCATAGCAGAAAAAGCTTCCTACCTTTGGTCTGTGTGCATATTCTTTCTGTCATATCATCTCACTCTTACAAGATCCTAAAGGTAGATAGGAAGAAACTAACAAAAAAAAAACATTGAAAGAAATACATAATATTGTAAGGGCCAAAAACCTACTGAATAAAATAATCTTCATAACTTTTTTTGTATCCAGAGCATAAGGACTGGGTATATTTCTGGGAAAAGGGTATTCTAGAATATGGGGGTCTTCCAAAGATAATACATCTCCTGCATCTTATGTAAATTCTTCTGCCTATTTCGGTCCCAAAGTGAGCCCCATTCATTCTACTCATCATTTTATAAAGAGAACCTGCTTCTTGGGGATATGGGGCTCTGTTCCCCATATCCCCAAGAAGTACTGATATATCCTTCACTATCATATCACTTTTAAAATGGTAGCAACCTGTTTCCAGAAAATTGCAATATGAAATTCTCCTCCCACCCCCCCCCACCCGCTCCAAATCCGGAACGATTCAAGAGC
>JAOYMU010000002.1:38354238-38367056 GCA_025802295.1 Psammodynastes pulverulentus
TGGAAGGCTGAGTCAACCTTGAGCCTGGTGAGATTCGATCTGCCAAATTGCCAAATTGCAGGCAGCTGGCTGTAAGCTGAAGTAGCCTGCAATTACTGCACTCTATCCTCTGCGCCACCAAGGTTCCTTATAAAGGTAGCTATATTTCATTAACTGCTTGAGATGCATTCTGTTAGATCAGGTGTCAACTTGTAAAACATTTCTATGTCAGCTTGACACCAGAGGTGTCAAACTGGCAGCCCCTGAGGCCGAATGCATCACGCGCAGACCATGCCCACCCCAGCTCCGCAAATAGGAAAAACATCACAATAAGTCACATCACGCCATGAGTTTGACACCTGTGTGTTAGACTGTCATCATCCATTCACTTAGGTGTCAGTGGTCCTTGTCTAAAACTAGTAGTTACAAACCCATTAGCACTTCACAATTACAAGTAATCCTCAACCTACAACCACAATTGAACCCAAAATGTCCATTGCTAAGCAAGGCAGTTGTTAAGTGAGTGGTGTCTCATTTTAGGACCTTTTTTCCCTTGGGTTGTTAAGCAAATCACTGCTGTTAATTGAACCACGCAATTGTTAAGAAAATCTGGCTTTCCCCATTGACGTTACTCATTGGAAGCCGGCTGGGAATGATGATCACATGACCCCAGGACAGTGCAATTACCATAAATACAGGCCAGTTGCCAAAGCACTCAAATTTTGATCATGTGACCATGGGGAATGCTGCAACGGTCATAAGTGTGAAAACTGGTCGTAAGTCACTTTTTTCAGTGCTGTTGTAACTTTGAATGGTCACTAAATGAACTGTTGTTGAGGACTACCTGTATTCCTGTTAATCACTGCCACAGTATTTCAGCACTTAAGTTTGAACATTAGTTAAATTTACATCCTTTTCCGTCTAGAAAGAAATCTTTGAGGTAGGTTGCGCTGAAGAGTTGGAGGCTCCAAGTCACTCCATGGCTAAGCCTGGTCTTGAACCTCAGTCTGCCCAGTCTTAGTTCAGCACCTTACCCCGATACTACCCTGACAATATAGATGCTTCCATTGTGATTATTTCAAGGAAAAGAATAAAAAGAACCATGCAACGGAAAGATTCTTTTCATAAACTTGAACTTGGCCAAAAGGTTGAGAAGCGATTTAAATGCAGCTGCAAATATTTTTAAAGCGTATTGCAAATTTGACCCAAAAAAAATAGTTTCAAAAGTATTTTCTGATTAAATATCTTGACAAGGATGTACAATAGCACAAGAACTCTCTTTTGACCTTTCCCCCCCCCCTTTTACTAATTCTTTTTCCACGAAACACCGCCAAGCTTTGTACATTTAAAAAGAACAGCATCCCTTGGTTTAGGTCCTCAGTGTTGTGACCTGTCATTGAAAGCTGTCCAATCATTCGCCTTTAGATTAAAACATGAATATTTCAGATTCCTAGGTGACAATCCCATTAGAGTGATAGTCCATGATATCAATTACCATTTCAGTTTCAATTTGGCTTGCTAGCCACAGGGTACAATTTCTCAGCTTCACATGGACTAGGTTGGATCCCCGAAGCATGACAGTTCTAAATTGCTACCTATTATCTCAGTGTCATCCCTTGTATGGCCTCCGGACGGTTTTTAATCATACACCCAGGCAAAGGTCAGGCTTTGAAACTGCAGGAATTGGACAAGATCGCAAATTCCCTACACAAAGCGAAAGTTGTTTATCTGGCGTATGACTGAGAAAATGTAAAGGCTGCCATCTAACTGGCAACGTGTCAAGCTTTTTACATGTTTGCTGATTGAATAATAAAAGGCGTATTGCATTCCAAAGATATCAAACATTATACATTTATTACTTCAAAAACTTTGTGCAAGTTTTTTTTTAAATGCCAACTACAAAAATACTTCCCTATACAGTATATAAAACGGTTAATCTAAGTCAGGGGTGCCCACACTTTTTCCGTCTGTGAGCTACCTCGGAGAGGGAAGCGTTCGCCCCCACCCTTCTGCGCACACGCGCGCTCCTTCCCCCCATCCTTCTATGCGCGCTCCCCTTCTGCGCATACGCACGCTCTTCCCACGCTTCTGCACATGTGCACGCTCCTTCCCCCACCCTTCTGCACATGCTTGCGCACTTGCCCACCCTTCTGCACATGCACACGCTCCCTCCACCCTTCTGCACGCACTCACGTGCTCCCCCACCCTTCTGCGCACGCTTCGCCCGCTCCTCGCAGGCACTCCGGCGATCTGCCCCAACTCCGATTGCGATTGACCAGTCGATCGCGATCGACGCATTGGGCAGCCCTGATCTAAGTATATTTATTGTCACATAAAAAGCCGGATGATTTATTCATGTTGCATGAACCTTAAAACCCATTATGGTATGGCAAATCATGATATAAATAAATCTATGTACAGTAGTGAACTGCTCAGATTTGGTCAAATCTGTA
The DNA here is from genome assembly GCA_025802295.1 of Psammodynastes pulverulentus. Taxonomy (NCBI): domain Eukaryota; kingdom Metazoa; phylum Chordata; class Lepidosauria; order Squamata; family Psammodynastidae; genus Psammodynastes; species Psammodynastes pulverulentus. Next base: position 38,356,671 of record JAOYMU010000002.1, read on the forward strand.
GTCCTGAGTTAGTGACCATTCAGTTCTCCCCAACCACTTAGGACTCATTTTCAAAATTCTGGCCGCAACACCCACCCATCCCTGCAATCACATGATCGTGTTTTGGGCACTTACCAAGCTGCTTACATTTATATTCATTTGCAGTGACCAGGGATCGTGTGACTGTGGTTTGTGCCATTTGTTTGGCCAATTCCTGCCATTTACTTCTAGTTTTCAGTAAAAAGCACCCATTGGGGAAAACAAACTCACTTAACGACTGCAGCAATTGCTGCAAAAAAAAAGGTCACAAAATCAGGTGTGATCACATGGTGACCCATTTACCTACAACTTACAACCGTAATTCCTGGCTCAATTACAGTGGTAAGTAAAGGACTACTTCTAAGAGACACACATAGTCAAGCATCCTAGTTTATTAGGCATACAAAAAACATCAGTTTGTTTTCTTTGCTGTATAGTTGACAATAACCATCTTATGTTACCTGTAACCCATGCTTTGCATCAACAACAGATATAATACCTAAAAAAGAAAGGAAGGAAGAGTCTTGATTTGAAGAATACCAATAGAATTTGCAGATGTCTTACATATTTACATGGAATGAAGAAAATCAATTACCTAAGAAGATGCAATAAGCCTTCACAACATTTCCTTAGATGCTGAGGTTAATTTAAAAATTATTGTAGGCACTTTCAGAGATATTAAAAACGATTTGAATCCAAACTTTTGGAAAGCAGAAAAGTCTTGCCTTTTCCTCCTCCTATATGATTCATGGCTCCAAAGAAATCCGGAACATTTTTCCAGAAAGAAACAAGAGGATATGGCAATAAGCTGAGACTTTCCAATTAATCAATTTTCTTCCCTTCCAATTAAAGAACCAACAAAAAAGTAAGAAGCTACTGCAAGTAAGAAGAAGAGGTAAGGAAAGGGCTGAATATGTTTCTATCATGAATGGAGTGGTTAGCTGCATGTCTGAATGTAGTGACTTGGGCTGTTTCACAGGAAGAGAGCCAATCCTTGTTTAGAAGAAATAATCCTGAGACAAAGGAAGAGGGAAAATCTGAATCAAACCATATGCTGGCAGTGTGGTTTGTGTGTAACAAAAAAGCAATCTTGGAAAAATTTCTTACTTGTAGAATTAAGTTATAAAAATTTAAAAAGAGGTGAATTGCTTTGTTTTCTGAGATGTGAAATAAGTATTTTCTTAGCAAAGAAAACGGTTGGTGGAAAGGCGCAAAATCTATATTTAAGATTCATCAGTTTAATATCTTCTGACATTTTGTGACAGTATAATATTTTGTCATTTCCCATGCCTCGTAGCCATTTTATGATAATATGCACAACGCTTTCTCAAAAATCCAAAAATATCTAAATCGTTTCAAAAACCCCATTGAGCTAAATTGTTTCGAACACAATTGCATTTCATTTAATCTCAGGATCTCTCTTTCTACACACACACACATACAGACACAGACACGCGTACACTAGATATTCAAATATTAATTTTCTTACCATCAAGATAAATGTCACTTCCCAATTCAGCATCAACCCAAAACATGGAAGCCACAGAACCTAGCAAATAAAACATGTAGAATATACCAATAGAACAAATGTTTCCATTTCTAATATTCCAAAAAGAGGGGTGGGGGAGAATCAAAGACCAAGAAAAAAATGATAAATGCTTACAAATTAATATTTTTTATAAAAAAATAATATTTGTTTTGATCGTGTTTTTATGAGAAAGAGTACTTCTAAAACATATAGAACATTTGATTTTCACTTTAGGTATAAAAAAGCCTTCAGCAGTAGCTTAGGGAACTTACAACCATTTATTTAAAGACTGTTCTGGCAGTGAAAAAATGACTTATGACCATTTTTCACATTTACAACTATTGCAGCATCCCTGGTGATCAGGTGATCAAAATTCTGACATTTGGCAACTGGCATGTATTTGACGGTTGCAATGTCCCAGATCATGTGATCACCTTTTAACCTTTCATTGACAAACAACTGTGTTATGACTTTAATAACTGCAGTGATTCACTTAACAATTGTGGTATAAAATGTTGTAAAATGGGGCAAACTTCATTTAACAACTGTCTTGCTTAGGAACAGAAAATTTGGGCTCAATTGTGGTTGTAAGTCGAGGACCACTGTATCACTGCACTTAAAATATCACTTACAGAAAACTGCTTGATCAACCTATGGTGTTCCATTTTCAAGATAATATTAATAAACATTAATTACCATATATGCTATAAAGTTTTCAAAAAATATTTTTTCTTTTTCTCCTTTCCTGTATATTTAAAATTCATCCTCAGTTTAATATACAGGCACTTTCTCACATCAACAAAAATCATAATGGGATGTACTTCCAATGAATGACTTAATTCCATTAGAGTTTAGTAGAATTTTAAAGTACTTTACAAGTAAAGTTTTGCACTCTTCTGTACATAATCGAATTCCCTAAGCTACTAGGCTCGAAATTCTTGGTTTGGATAACCTGGAACCGCATCTCTTGCGATCCGACTTAGGTTTGCATACAAAATGTGTTGCCTGTAAATGACTTTTTCTGTTTTAATCGCAATAATACGCATGCAAACAACCATTTTAAACTCAATGTAAACAGTTCTCAACTTGACTGTAAAAATACGATTTTTGTAATAGAGTTGTCAAAGTCTGGAATGCTCTACGTGATTCAGTTGTCTCAGCTCCAAATTTTCAGTGTTTTAATCACAAAATGACTTCTGTGGACCTCACTTCATATTTAAGAGGTCCGTAAAGGGGGCGTGCATAAGTGCACTAATGTGCCTATCATCCCTGTCATTTTATTTTTATATTTGTGTTTTTGTTTGACAAATTATAAATAAATAAATAATAAATAAATATAAAATGAAATAAAGAAATATCTGCATTAAAGCGGAGACAATTATGACTGGATGAGATATCTTAATAGTTTGCTTTTTGAAAATTATTCTAAAGGTCTTTATTTAAAAAACAAGTCAAGCCCAGGGGTGTTATGTGACGCATTGTGACTTTTTTCCCCTTCGTGAAACCAGGCATGGGCGTGGCCAGCGCATGACGTATCCAGCCTGCGGACTGCAAGTTTGAAGCCCACTTTGAATTTTCTCCTCTTGTTAAAAAGGACTGGTCTTCCAACACTTAAAATTAGGAAAATGGATGTAATTTTGAAATACAGCAATATATTTAATATGGTTAATAAGCCAGTGTTAGTTCATATGGATTAACTAAACACTTATCAAATTCAGTTCACAAGAAGTCTCCTTTTATTTATTCTATAACCAGACCGGGATAGTTTGGAGGTAAGCCATTTTTTTAGTTGGAGAGCTTTTCCAGATGATGCTTTTATCTTCCAACAGAATAATAAGCTTTCATGATCTGTTCCAGGAGAAAAGGATATCTATCGTACTCTGTCTTATGTCACTAATTTATGATATGGGAAGCCTTTTATAAACTCTTGCACTTCAGTTTTCAGTTAGTATCTCTCTTCAGCTGTGTACCTTTGAATTTAAAAAAATCAAAATTCATAATTATATTTTTATCCTAAAATAGAGAGAGAGAGAGAGACGTGACAAACTTGTTTAATATTTTCATCACACAACAACCAACCCTGTGAGGTAGGTTGGACAGAAAGAGTGACTAGTCCAAAGTCTCCCAATTTTCATGTCTAAGGGAGGTCTATCAACGTTCATATCATGTTCTATATAGTTAGTAGGAAAAATTCCAGTCTCAAATTTGCTGAATAAATGTATTTAACTGCCTGCATTATCAGGCATGCAGGTTCTGTGTTTTAAATATGACATTTTAATGATAAGTGAAAGAAAACATGAAAGTGGACATTCAGAATTTATCCCATTTTTACTACCCTATTTTGAACATTTAGATATCACCCCAATGAGAGAAGAAAGTCATTAAAATTATTTCCTTCAGATTAACAATAGTTTACAATAAGAATTATTAGTTTTGTAAGTGTTTTGTAGTTAAACTGATCCACAGAACTGATGTTAGAAAACTTAATCTAATAGGACAAATATTAGGTTTAGCTCTTACCTGTAAAAACAAAAGGAGATCTACATTCCAACTTTACCAGATCTCACAGGAAACTTCCATGTGTGAATCTCATATCAATGTGTGAATCTCCAATCAATTGGAGAAATAGAGAATTGAAACATATATTGCGGTGTCATCTAGAACTTCAGATGTGAAAACTCTACCCTTACATTTTTTTTGCCATGAAAGTTCTAACCAACATTTGAGATGTAAGAACTTACTGAAGCCTTTTCAAATTATTCTTTTAAAACTTGACTGATATGATAAGGCTGCAACAACAATAAATTAGTGTTACTTAGTAGATTTTTAGAAAAGTGGAAAGAAACAAATGGCATCTTAACTGATTTAGAAAGTAAATGTTTGATTCAGAATAGTAAAACCAACTCTTGAATATTTTTCTTTTTTAGATGGTGGAAGAAAAATGCTTAAAGGTTATTTGATAAATATCAAATTTGAAAAGTAAACCACTCATGGGTTTCAGCAGAACCTCAAGTAAAATCACTTTTAATCCAAATAGAGAAGGCATATTGAAACAACATGCTACCTTTCTGTGAAAAATTAGCAATAGGCAGGCCAAGTTTTCTGAATGGAAAATATTTATAATGTTCCACTTGAGCTATTATCATCCTTCATGTATGCAATATTTCTTTTTATTGACATTTGAAAGTCTTTTTTGCTGTTAGTCTTTTAGTGGATTTTTTTTCAGTTAAATATTTTCATAGGATTATTCAGAGAAGTCCCTTTTCCAAATTAAATGGGAAAACAATGAATATCTGGCATCTTGAATTATGATTTCAAAGAAATAAATATTTAGTCTGGTAAAGAATCTGCTTCTTTGATTACGGATTCCAGATTTGCAGGAAGTTAGAAATGGAAAAAAAATACTATGGGACATTATTTTAGCTCAGATAATCTACTTTCTGCAACTGTAGTTTTTGACCATGAGAGTATCCAGTTTGGTTGCTGTGTGTGTAGACTTTCAGCTGCTCCATTAGAACAGAAAGTTGCCCAGGGCACACCACCATGGAAGTAGTGTACCCTTCATACCCCCTTCCCCATATTATTAGAATAGATGATAATACGTATAACTTGAGAACGTCCTCTCAGGAAATTGCAAGGCACCTTGGATGGTCTCATAACTACGCTAGAAGCAGTTAAATGGTTTGCTTTCTTAAATATTGAATTGTAGCATCTATCGTACTGTGACTATGGTGATATAGGATATTATGGTGATTTTATTCTGGTTTTACCTTAATATTTTATATTGTATTGTCCACATACTATATATATATAAATATAGATACAATGTCTGTATATAGGTACAGGTACACACACACACACACAGCATGGTGGCCTAATAGTGAAGGTGCTTACCTCCCACTTGGAAGGTTGAGAGTTCAATCCTAGGTAGCGGCAGATGTTTTTCTCCCAGGGTGCAAAGAGAAAATATCTACTGCCTGGAGTCAGGAAGGGCATCCGGCCAGTAAATGCTCAGCTCCATCCAGTTGCCCCAACTCTACCCTGAATTAAAGGATTACAGGGTCGTAAAAGGGTGTGTGTTTGTGTCCATATGTATATATCGCTGATGCATTATTTAAGCTTCTATTTGTCTCTGTGTATAATGTGTTTTATTAATGTTGTATATCAGTGATTGCATGACCTCTGTAGTAGATGCCACACACTCAATAAATTAATAAATAATCTCTGAGGCCACTAATAAAATAAAATTGGAAAAAATATTTTAGAAAAATAGTAGATCTAACAATATTGAGTTATGGCGTATTGTACATGTTAGATGAATTTGAAATGATATAAAATATATAATTCTTAAAACAAAATGCAATGAACAAATATTTTATACTGCAAATGCATAGTATAGCATATTATTGTGCCAGCTTCTGTTCAGTTACAGATTCACTGAAATCTACCATCTGACTAGGTGCCAGTGCTATATGATAGACCTAAGAAACCAATGCCATTATAGATTTAAAATTACTCTTAAGAGCCATGATGGCGCAGTGGTTAGAATGCAATATTATAGGCTAATTTGCTGTTCACTTCCAGGAGTTCAATTCTGACCAAGGTTGACTCAGCCTTCCATCCTTCTGAGGTCGCTAAAATGAGGACCCAGATTGTTGGGGGGCAATATGCTGACTTTGTAAACCATTTAGAGAGGGCTGTAAAGGACTGTGAAGTGGTATATATAAGTCTAAGTGCTATAGCTATTAGAACAACTATAGTAACAGAATCTTGCAAGTCTGAATGTGCTTTCTTCCTCTTTTTTTTATGGGATTTAAGGAGGGACCTATCGGAAGTGTTTTCTTAAATTTGTTTTTTTGAAATGGGCTCAAGCTGCATTTGTTTGTTGCCTTGGTAACACATCTTCCCACTGTCCTTCAGGGCCATTCTCTCTGCCCTCTACATCACTTCTTTTTTCAGCCTCAGTCCCAGAGTCAGGCCATGGGAATAAAATGCAGGTGTCCCCTTCCCTTCTCTTCCAGAAGTTTCTCCAGATCACTTAACAAATTTGGTTACTCATTTGTTCCCTAAGGGGTGACTCCCCTCCTCTTCCTGTTGCAAGCCTGTTCTTCATCTTCCTGTTCTGGTAATTGTTCCCTCCCCTTTCCATTCTTACATCATGAATGTAAATACAACTGAAGTATTTTCCCTTTTCCCCACTTACCAGGTCTATGGCCCCCTACCAGAAGTAAGGCTTTGCCTATTCTGATTTGTCCCATTCTTGTAATAGAAGATAATTCATGTGAACAACATTTCCCTGGGCACTTGCAGTGAAATTGGCATACCAGTTATGGAACCGGCAAATCTATCGCAGCCCTCCTGCAATCTCTCTTAATTTGGGTAGCCTTTCCACTGGATCAGGTATTTTAAAAGTTTGCCCTTGTGTCAGAGTCCAAAATAGCCTCTGCTTCATATTCTTCTCCATCTACCAGTATGAGCAAAGCTGGAATCATCCTAATATGCATAGGATAGGTGGTACACCTCTCATAATCAAGGACTGGTGGAAAACAGAATCTTCATTGATGCTAATACATCAATGGTCACAGATTTAGCTGGAAAGCGACCAATAAACCTCAAGTCAAGTTTCTTTGAAGATCAGGGAGACAGCAAAAATATTGTAGAAAGCCACACTAAACCAGCCCCCTCTTACCTGCATGTCTGTGATCCATGTGTATGATGTCTTTGCCAACTCTAGTTGCTCCTTATAGTAAATTCAGTATGAAAGTGATCTTGGTACAATCTTTGAGAGACTCTGCTATGTTACCAGCTATAAATAGTTCACATTTGAGTTGGGAAAGTCAGGAATCAGTCCTGGTCTCCTCTGCATTTTTCTGGCAAGATTCCCATGAAAATGCAGAAATGCTGGTTGTGTTGCAGGCTGCTGCAGGTTAAGATAAATTCTGTCCAAATGTTGTGTTAGCTACATTGTGGCATTTTATAATTGGTTATTTATATATCCACTTACTGCTGATGTTCCAACAATGCTGCAGTGTGATGCTTTGCTGATAGTAGTGGTGTACCTTAAGAATTTTAGACAATCTCCAGGAGTACAGAGATAATCTGCCTCTCTAGAAAGAGTAAGATATTTTCAAGATTGATCCCAGCCCAGTAGGGTAGATCAAATTAGAAAACCAATGCCATATAGGTCTAAATCTACTTTTATTAGAATAGCCATAGTAATGGAATCTTGCAAATGTGAATGTGCTTCCCTCCTCCCTCACTTTTATCTTCATTTGTATTAGGAAATAGTCTGTCTGATGGGTTTTCTTATGTTTATTTCTTGGAATGGGCTCAAGCCATGCTTGCCTGATCACTGCCTTGGTAATGTATCTTCCCACTGTCTTTCGGAGTCATTCTCTATGCCTTCTTCGGGAGGGGTGTGTAATGTTTGTGTGTAATTATATGTCATGTATTTGGGAAGATACCCCTTGTTTGACTGTAATAGAACTTTACAATGGCCCTTGGAGAGATTATGGGTAGTTGAGTCATCCATTTTGAGCAACTCCATGTTCTCCAGTGTCCTGAGAGAGAATCCAAAGAATGGGTTAACTCTACTCTTCTGCTCGGAGACTGAGTCAATCAATCTTTTGGTCACGCCTCATTTGCTTGCACATACCCAGTTTTGAGTCAGTCTTTGCTCAGAAGAGATGTGTAGAAGAGTGCTCTTAGAACAGGAGTTATTCCTTGGATTCTGGAAAATTTACAATAAGGTCCCAGCTCCGCATAAATCTTCGCAAGACAGCGAATGGCTAGGCTGGCTCCCCTGGTCCGTCCAATATCTACCTTATCCCATCTGATCGACTGGCTCCCCAGTCTGTCCAGCATAGCTGCCCTTGTCATGGCTGGGTCCCCCAGCCTGTCCGGCAAAGCTGCCTTGCCCCAACCATTGGCTGGCTCCCCAGTCTGCCCGGCATAGCCACCATAGCCATGATTGGCTTCCCCAGTCCATCCAGCATAGCCGACTTCGTTCTGGTTCCAGGATAGAGCTGAGGTCCCTAACTGGGCTCCACAGACAATGGAGGGGATTGGAGTCACTGCCCGGTTGAATCCTGATGTATACTCCGAAGCCGCTAGGCGGGAAAAGCCACGGCAGCAAGGTTCCACATAGGAACAAGCCTGCCTTGTGCAGAGGAGTAGAAAACTAAAATGGCAGAACCTGTGGGCCTGGGAATGCCAGGGGTGAGTGGGGAGGACCAGGAGTTACCGGTCCAGACCCAGAGTCCTCAAAAAGCTCCGCACGATCGAAGTCGGCCACTAAAGGAGCAGCGGCCAGATTAAAGGCAAAAGTCCTTTTCCCCCAAAGAGCTTCAAAAGCTGAGGAGAAGGACGCCCGGAGGTGTCAGAAGGCCATTGACAAAAGAATTGCCAAGGCTGAGAGGGAAGTGGAGCAAAGGAGGGGGAAAGATCCTCCTAGAGAGAAAATGATTGAAATTTCCCGAGCTTTACCAACCCAGCAGTTAAGCCATCCAATTGATGTAAAGCACTGTGTTCTTGGGTCACCAGGTGGCACCAGAGAGTAGTCCTCTCAGCCATCCTTTTCATCAGAAGACAATGAGGTTTTTGTTGACCCACACTCGAATCTGTTGCCAGCAGAAAGGCAGTGGGAGCCACCTCCAAAGTTTTGATGAAGGCTGCACCAGAGGCCAACTGTACACCCATGACGGCGGGACTTCACCCAGGGGAGAGTCAGGGGCTTGAAATTGCCGACCAGATGAAAATTCTGATATCAGAGGCCACAGCACTGGGCATCGCTGCAGACCTACAACAGGAACGTCAGGCTGCTCCTGTGGCACCTGAAACTCCCCCACATCAAGACATATGGCATCCCAGCATCAGAGACTTCTCAAGAATCTCACTCACCCCCTTCCTCCATGCAGAGCGGGGTATTGCTCTCAAGAGATGAGGACCAAAAAGAGATGGCTCTTTCTGAGGATGAGAGAATGGCTCCAGACTCCCCCGGCCTTCACAGGGCTCTATCGCCCAGCCCTCTTTAAATCTTTATTATTTAAGACCAAAGCCACAGTGCACTTAGAAGCTGACCCAGTTGCAACCGAGTCAGCATTGGACCTGGTGGACCCAAGTGAGTTTCTCTTTTCAGAGCCAACCGCAGAGAGTGACGAAATCCCCTCACCTAAACTATTCTGGGACGTGATCCAAGGACAATGGTCCCAATCAGGAGTATACCCTCCCCCAAGCGGACCCTGGATCTCTCCGAGGCACTGCAACCATCAACTATAGATGGCCGTGTGGCGGCCTTAACAGCCTCCACCATCCTGCCTTATGACATAGAGGATGCTCTGAAGACAGAGGATAGAAAGGCGGAATTGACCCTCCACAAGGTACATCAGGTGGCTGCCTGGGCAGTCAAAGCAGCTCCAGCCGCCTCATTCTTCAACAGGGCCTCATTGCTCTGGCTCTGCCAGATGCAAGTGATGGTTCCCCTGGTGACCTCCACTTCCACCAGGAAATTAACAAGCTGGTGGCAGCTACGGAATTTTCAGCAGATGCCACCTTGAATGCCATCAGATTTGCTTCCAGGGCCATTGCCTCTTTGGTGGCTGCCCATCGCCTACTGTGGCTTTGCCATTGGCAGGCAGACATGAAGTATAAGTGGAAACTAGCCTCTGCTCCCTTCAAAGGTAGCAAGCTGTTTGGAGAAGCCCTAGAATTCCTCTCCACACGGAGCCCCATATTGAGGGACAAGACAAAAAGACAAACACTCATTGGACATCCAAGCCATTCAACTAGTCCCAAAGGGCCAACAGGGGCAGGAGTCCTATTCCATCCTGTTTGTAGTCCCA
>JAOYMU010000002.1:38453443-38474382 GCA_025802295.1 Psammodynastes pulverulentus
ATAACTTGACCCTGGCTATATACTTTCTTTGAGGAAAATGTATTTTTTAAAATGCTTTTATAATATTTGACTAAAAAAATTGCAGAGCCATCTTGGTAAGATTTATGTCATCTCATACTTGAATAATACTAAATAAATACTCATTAGGTATTACTAGGGTTGAAGCAGAATATTAATAAGCAGATTGTGAAACTATAAGATTCTTTTATGGAACTTTTGTTAGACACACACACACACACTGTATATATTGTTATCTTAGATTATTTTTCTGTTAAAATTTGATGTTGCTGGTGTTATTCATAAGTCTATTTTTTCTAACTAAATGATTATAAATGATTATTGTAATATAAAAATAGCAAATCAGTAAAACCTCTTAAAGAAGTATGCATAGCAGATATTGCTATCAATAGGGGGCCATGGTGGCTGACGTGGTAAGATGCCGGGCCTTCGCACCGCTGAGGTGGGCGGCTCAATTCCCATGAGTGAATAACCTGCGTAGGGACAAGAAAGGAGCCTCCCCAAATGCCTACTGGCATTCAGGCATCCCGCAGGTAAAGATAACACCGCCCCCCAAAAAATCCTCTCATAGAGGCAGCCAGCCATCTCAGTGATTCCTGGCTAACACGTGCCATATGCTAAATTTTTTTTTATCAATTTGATTGGGGAAATTCTCAAATATGTTACATAACTCTTAAATATATTGTGGAATTTAATAACTGATAAATGCTCTTTTTAGGTATATGCGTGTATGATGGTTTTCTTCCTGAGCAACATGATTGAGAACCAGTGTATGTCAACAGGTGCATTTGAAATAACTTTAAATGGTAAGTTTTCAATATTTTTTTTTCTTCCATTAAGTTTAAAATGGACTTTATGCATCCATATAAGACACGGATTGGAGTCAAATTTGATTTGAACCAATTCCTATTTGTTAAGAATTTTATCAATATATAAGCTCCATTTGATACCCAAGATCAGACATAGGGTTTCTAAAGATCAAAAAAGAACCTCTTTGAATCTGAGCCCTAAACTTTCACAAAACTAAGATTATTTTACTTCTTTTGTTTATTACATTTGTATCTTAACACAGTAAAAATAATGTTAGTTATGGTCTTCTTTAGGTTAATAAGGTCATTTCATTTGAATTTAGAGAGTAATCAGTTTGAGTTTCTCATTTTGGAAATACCCAAATAAGATAAGGGAATAGGGTTTTTTTTTCATGCATGTATTTTGTACTGAACTAATGTTTTAAAAATGGCGATGTGTTTTCAAGGGCCTGCTAAAGTTGGCTGAGAATTTATGTCTTACTGTTTGATCTTAGAAAGAAACTTAAATGATATCAGAGCATGAATAAATATTGGTTTTCCTTTTCAAAACCTTACATTAATAACTCTGTTAATTTTCTTACTGTCAATGTTTGGAATCATTAACAAAGAAGTAATCTTTAGATACTCGCTGATGTCCCAAAATCTTCATGAATGATATACTTAACTACAGAGTAATTAGAACAACAATATGGTTTTGCACGTGTGTTGTCTCTTCCAAGCTTACTGAGAATAAATTTTGTTTGCAGAATTGCAATGTTTATATTTTCTGTGGATTTTTCAGTGCTGTGGAATTCTTGCTTGGTTTAGAAGGAACCAGAATATCCTGACTTTTTTTATTTCAAAAGCTTGTATACATAGATTGCATAAGTATTTGGAATGTAGGTAGCTATAAAATCTGTTCCGTCACCTTGTATATTTTACCCATTTTTTCCTATGCTTTTTAGATGTCCCAGTGTGGTCTAAGCTGGAGTCTGGGCATCTTCCTTCCATGCAGCAACTTGTTCAAATTCTTGATAATGAAATGAAACTCAATGTGCATATGGAGCAAATGCCACATCATAGATCATAGCCCCATTCATCAGTACTGAAAACGTCTTGTAAGTTTTTAAAATGATTTATTTGCTTGATATGTGTGTGTGTGTGTGTATACATACACACACATACGTATATGTATGTATGTATCATACAATAATTTAATATTAGTTAAAGCATTTAGCTAATCAAGAAGGAGCAGTTGGAACTTGCTGACAGTTAGACATAGATCTTTCCTTTCTGACCATATTCTGTACCTATCTAGGATATTTAAGCAGTGAAGTAGAGCAGAGATCCCTAACCCCAGGCTGCAGACCGCCATTGATCAGCGGCCTGTCAGGAACCTGTTCGTGCAAGTGAAGCCCCATCCATGCATGCATGAGATCTAGGCGATGCACGAAACTACACCTTCCGGTGTGCGTAAATACCGCCCTCTATGGAGGCGGTCCCTGTTGCCCAAAAGATTGGGGGGCACTGAAGTAGAGTCTGCTTATGGAGAAACCCTACTTTTGGAGGGATTTTTAATCCTTTATTATTGAATATCTTTGTTGAGATTTTCTTTGAGTTTACTTTATGAGGCTATCTTGTAACTGTTCTGTTTTGATTTATTCTGTTTTCAGACATTAAGTGATACTTTCCAAAGGCAACATGAATGAAATAAATGAAGGTCTGTACTGAAGACAGAAAGCTGTTGGTACAGACTGGATGATCTACTTGTCTTCATGTTGTACCTTCTGAAAATCTTAATGCAAGATTCCTTTCAGTGCTGGTATGTGTCCAAGAACTGCACATTCAAGGAGTGCAATAATACTGTATAGTTTTTTTTAAAGTAATATAGCCAGTTCAGTTTTAGAAAAAAATGCAGATATTACTTGATTACAAGTTTTTGCTTTTGATTAGATCCAGACTAAGTTGCATTTCAGACCTATTAAATTTAGTGTGGATTAAATGCAACCAGTGGAGTCTTGATCTAACTCTTTATATTCATGTCTATTAAGGTGGCAAAATTAGTTAATATTCTAATATTTTCCCTGGAAAAAAGTCTGATTTGCTGTATGTGGCCTTTATAGAATATTTGTAGTTTAAAATCAATCTTGAGAAGTACTGGCTATCTTTTAAACTGGTTTGGATAATTGATGGCTGCCGAACAATACTGATTTGGTTATGTAAGTTTTGTATATTTTCAGAGTATATTGCTGAGTGAATGGTGCATTGTAAAACTAAATTATATAAACAAATTATATGCAGAGTAACTACTTTCTACGTCTTGACTTCAGAAGACCAAGTGAAGTTTAGATTCCCTCAACAATTTTAAGTCGTTTCCTGGCCCATATTGTACGATCAAGTAGTCGGCCTTTATGCTGTCATAAATATGAACTAAACTAATTTAAATAAAGAAATTTCATTTACTGTGAGTAAATCAGCTTAAATCACTTCATAAACTTGTCTGAATAGTATATTGATGAAAGAATCAAAAGCAATTTCATATACATTATGGATGTTTGAAATCTCCCTTACATAATCTTTGGCAGTACTCAAAACCCTCATAAATCCAAAAGGCGATCCCAATTTCTTAAAGGATAATATTTTTAGACTAGACATTGAGGAACAAAAATTATTTTTGAACTATGTGAACTTTTAATTTTAATTCATTGAAGATAAAGTTTTCATTGAGTAAGTTTATTTTAAATAACTGATCAAATACATTTGCAGTAACAAGTAATGTTAAAAATGTAGAAAAAAGGGTTGTACTTTCCGTCTATAATGTCCTCCATGTATATGGCAATAGCACTTAGACTTATATACCGCTTCACCGTGCTTTACAGCCCTCTCTAAGCGGTTTACAGAGTCAGCATTTGCCCCCAACAATCTGGGTCTTCAGTATAAACAGTTTTGGATTCAGAAAGCATATGGACTTATGATTAATTTGACTTGCTAAGTTGTGAATTTGCATAGCTTCTTATATGGGTTTAAGGTTCTTTTGAGTTCTTGTTTGGAGATGTTTTAAGTCTAATTTTGTTACACTGAAATTCATCTAAAATAGTACAAAATGGAAAAAAATGGTATAATCTATGATAGTATCTTTTTAAGGCCAATCTAAAATTTGGATATTTTGATCTTATAGAATTCTTTGTCTAATAGGATAATAAAGAAATAAATTAAAAATGCTAATTTCGGGCTGTTTAAACACCTAGTAATAATTATCTACAAATGTAACATCTACAAAGTCAAATCTTCCTTGTATTGAGCTTAACTCAGTATATCAATGGTATTTTTTCCGCAACTATACTGAAATGGTTTGCCATTATGTATTTTAGAACTTGTTTGTGACTTTCTTGGCCTTTCATGTTGGTCCTCCCAAGTACTAACCATATCTGACCAACCTAATTCTGTAGATAGCAAACAACACCTAGATACCTATTTCAAATTTGTCTCTTGTGATTTCTGGCAAATAAGTTAATTATTATTATACTGTCTTATTTGGAAGTCCAGGAGGCACAACTTGCTATTTTGGTTGTTAATTATTATTCTTACAGTTAGCCTATAATTGTAATTAAATGAACTTTTAGTTTAAAAGTTGGTGGCGATGAAGAATTCCATTGTGGCAATGCAATAATTTCAATATTATTATTATTATTTGCATTATATGCCACCTGACTCCAAATGACTGAGCAGCTCACAACTTAAAAACAAAATAACAAATATACAATCAACAATAAATAAGATGGTGAATAACAAACACCAATTAAGCTGCCAATTCTTAAGATTGTTTGTTGCCACTGAACTTTTTCAAGTTTATCTTTTATAGGCTGACATTTGGTCTCCCTATTCCAAAGTATAATGTGATCTTATTATTTAATATTGTTCAGTGGCATCTAGAAAAAAAAGGTTCTACTTCCCGTCCACTCAAATATCAATTTACTTTAGGAAACATTCAGAACTCATGTGTGACAAAATTAATTTGGGGTAGAAAATAAGCTTTTCCTGTAAAAGGATATATTGCACACTGGTGTCTTCAAAGCAAAAGCATTGACATGATGGATCCCCAGATTTTTAAGAATAGAATGGACATTTTGCAGTAGCCCTACTTTGATAAACATCAGTTACAAGTAGTCCTCAACTTATGACCACAGTTGAGCCCCAAATTTCTGTTCCTCAGCAAGACAGTTGTTAAGTGAATTGTGCCTCATTTTATTACCTTTCTTGCCATTATTGTTAAGTAAATTTGGCTTCTCCATTGACTTTGTTTACAAGGTCGCAAAAGGTGATAGCATAACCCCAAGACACTGCAACTGTCATAAATAAATTCCAGTTGCCAAGCGCCTGAATTTTGATCATATGGCCACAGGGATGCTACAATGTCCATAAGTGTGAAAAATGGCCATAAGTCACTTTTGTCAGTGTTGTAACTTTCAATGGTCACTAAATGAATGGTTGTAAGTTGAGGGCTTCCTGTAGTGTTGTAACTATTCTGACTTCTTACATAGTTGCACAAGCTTTATAGATACTTCTTTCTACTCTTATTACAAAATTAATTCCTTGTAAAAAGCTGTTTTTTATAATTTTTCAAAATTGTTGAAGAATTATGAGGTGCTCTCTGAGCTTGATGCTCAGAGAGCTTGGTTGTTTTCTTGCAGACATTTCATTATCATCATGCTAGCACTGATGATGTTATCAGTTTTGATAATGAAACGTTTGCAAGAAAATAACCAAGCTCAGAGAGCACCAACAATCCCTCTTTTCAACCCGGAACTACAAATATTACTCTTGATTGTAAAGAATTATGTTTTCAAAAAATAAATTTCTGAAACCTAAACACATTGAGTGACAGTACATCAAACATTAATGAAAATACGTGTTTATTTATTTGCAGTTATTTTTCCATATGTCTACAGTATTTTAGTAGGTTTTTGAATGGAACAGTAAAATTGCAATACGATTGAGATTCTTCCTCAACCAAAAACAAAAAAAATCCAAACAACCAGCATGGAACAAGAACTAATTGAGAATGTTTTAAAATATACAAAGAAATAATAAAAACACATTTTGATGGGTATATTGATCCAATTCATTTCAGACTTCAAGTGATTTTATGAAAATCAGGTGGTTCCAATGATATAATATATTAAGGTTTTTTAAAATGTCTACTTAATTCAGATCAGTTATGATGGAAAATTCATTATGGTCTGTGGACTGTAATAATCCTTTTGGCTTTGTTCAGTATATGCTATGCCTACTATAAACTCTTTATCTGTGAGAAAGACTTAGGTTGAATACATTTGGAATTTTTGTCTTATTTTAAAATCGGGATTAAGTATTGCTTGGCATATATACTGCACTTGTTTAGGTGATATGTTCATACATAATGGGTGTATTTTTAAAAATTAGTGTGCCATAACTTGTTGAGCTAATATATTTTCTGCACCCTCAAATATATTTTGTTACTGGTATGAAAATTACTGGTTTAATCATAAGATATATGTGTTTAGGTTTCTGTAATATTCCTACTCTTATAGTTTATTCCATTCAGAATACATATCTTTTTCTCCTGTTCCAAATTTAAACTTCTCATATATTTTTTTAAATTCTATGTAATACATCAGTGTTAAATTTCATCTCAGGGAAGAAATAAATATATAAAGCTTAACTTCACTATAGCCAATCAGAATAGAATCTCTGCTTTTTTATATAATCAGCTTTATATTTTATTATATATCAAAACTGTTTGATTTCAATAAAACCTAAGTCAATATTGCTTAGGCCCACTTAATTCAGTTTTATGTATATTTATTGTGTGTGAGGGGTTTAATCTCATTGAAAAATAAATCGGAAAGTACTCCACATTTACATGTACTGATATAGTGTTATGGTGTCTGATTTTGGAATGAAAATGTTAAATTAGGTGATGTTAATTGTATTAAGAATTTGACATTTTAAATATAAGATTTGTTTCCACACCATATTTTCATAAAATTGCTATAAATTTTAAATAATACTAGACAACCCATGATCTGTTGGTTCATTGTTTCAGAGATGTTTCCATATCTAAACAGAAACAGAACGACCAAGGTTAAAAACACTGGGAGTGGGAGCAACTTTCCACTTCCTGCCACTTTGACAGCGGCTGACTGCTGTCCAGGAGTTGATGATGGGATTGGTCTACCTGGTATCTGGAGGGCTAGGGAAGGACGGTTCTGCTTGATCTCCAGTGGCCAAAGGAATTGACTTAATTAGCCAGCTAGAGGGCTAGGGTGTAACTGGTCTATTGAACCTCCAGGTGGCGGCACAGCAGCACTGAAGCAACAAATTTGCCAAATCTTAATTACATGGAAGTCATGGATTTCAGATTTATACCCATTCTGTAATTTAGCCCTTTGAAGTACCATGGTTCAACAAGTGTTGCTCTGTGATGCATAATTTTGCCCACTTGAAGTTACAAAACACAAGAATTTTAATAGTATATATATCATTTACATTTTGTTAGGATATTTCTAAAGTACCAGATTGACATATTACAGCAAAACAGCACATTGTTCATTTTGGCTATAGGAAATAAATACATAAATATATTCCTGAAAATCTCCTGCTAATAATTCTGCAAGATGTTGGTGCAGAGTTCAGCAGTTTAGTGGTTTCCAGATACACAGATTATAGCTCCTATCACCCCTGCCATCAAATTTTAGAACTTACTGGCCAGAAGTGAAGATCTAATGTAGTACCTGTAGTAGGCACTGATTGTGAAAAGCTGTTGTAATTAGTTACTCTTAAAAACAAATAAAAGCTTCAAGCTATAAAAGCTTGATAAAGCTGTGTTAATTGCTTTGAAACAACCAAAAGTACAGAGTCTTTTAAATAGTGTTTGCAGAGCTATTACTGCATCTCTTTTGGTGGCCATTAATGAGAAGATTGGTGATACCTATCTCAAAATGGCTGACATAAAATCTGAAACTGCTATAATCGTGAATTTAATGGATATACTGTTTGAATAGAGGATAAGTTAGTGTTAGAATTAAAGACAGTTGAACCAGTTCCATGTGGTTGACTAAATATAGCAGTCAACTACATCTGTGCTTCTATGCTATAAAATCCCCATTTCTCAAATGTGTATTCTTGTGTATTTGTTTCCCCACTTTCTCGAGTTTAGGGAGCTAAGTATAACTTTTTAAATTCCATATAGACAGTTTCAGCTGATTTTTGTTACAATTTATCATTTCTTATCTCCCTAAATTTAATATTGCTTTATTAACTTTCAGATTGTAACAACATTAGAATGCCATACTACATATTAGAATGCATAATTTAGGGTCTTTTCTAAAAATAATCTGTTCTGCTTCAAACTTTCTCCTTATATCCTATTAAAATATTTAAAAATTCTGTAAATTCCAATTGTTTCTCCCTTTGCTTATAGTTATTAAGATTCATTTTATAGGTTAATATTTGAGGGGCATGAGAAAAATGTTTTACACATTGTATTTTATGTTGCACCTTCAACTTACATGCCACATCTTATATATTCTATTTGACTGCTTCTTAGTAGTGTGCTTTATTTCAGGGAAATACTGTACTACATAATCTCTGCTAGCCAAAATATACTTATATGTACATTTCAGGCAAGGAAATTTTATCTCAATTAACTTTTTTCTGCACCATAGTGTTGATGTATAAAAAAAATCTTTCTCAGCCATTTAGTTCCGTAATTTTCCATAACAAAGGTCCTGTTTGACATTAACTTCTAATGCACCGCACTCTGCACTCTTCCTTCAATCCATTAGCTTATTCTCAAGGACTACATTATAAAAAAAATAAGTTGGATTTAATAGATCAACCCTAAACTTTTGTCTTGATAATTAGAATCTGGAATCATCTAGGCTAATAGTAGATTCTATTTAAAAAAAAACATTTACATTGCATGAAGTACTTTCTAACACTTTCAAAATGTATCACTTCAAAAATAGATTAACTACAAGCTGCTGAATACAGGTAGTCTCTTTCAAATAGCCTTATGTCAGGTAAAGATTTATAGATCATAATCAGCACTTATCTGGAAGCACACTGGCAACCAGTGCAACTTGAAAAGCTGGGGTGTCACATGGACCTGCCAAAGGATGCATTTACAGTTTTGATCATCACATCGCATACCATCCCTATGGTGAAGTGATTGCAGTTTGGGTGCTTGGCAACTGGTTTGTGTTTACAGCTGGTTACAGCATCCTGAAGTCGTGTGATCATGATCTACAAACCTTTTTTGCCAATTTTTGACAAAAACGTCCACTTGGGAAGCTGGATTTACTTAATGACAATGATTTGTTGAACGACCATGTGATTGGCTTAGCAACTATGGTGATTTGCTTAATAACCATTATAAAAACAAACAGTTCTAACTCCACTTATGATGCAATAATTTACAACAATATTTTGGTTCCAATTGAGGACTAATAAATGTAGAAAATCTAGAAAATGTTACCTTCCCAATCATTCATTTAACAGTAACCTAGAACCCAGACAAGCTACAAAGCTTGCACTCCAGTGATAGTTTTCTAATTTACTTTTCAATTTTAAGTCCAATATCCATTCCTCTTACCTGGGAAAATTTTATTTTCTTGGATCTCTGAAATAACTAAGTTTTCTTCCCAGGATCTAATAGCTAGGGACACCATGGAGATGTTCTATCTAATGGTCGCTTCCTCACATAAGATCATTTTAATGCATGGAGAAGAAAAACAAACACACGCTTAGGTGTGTAATGGTAACTGATATTGCAGTGTCTCTGTTTGTTAAACTCCTTATCTTTCTGCATCAGAGATTTCGTAAATAGAACAAATCTGCTTCCGGATTATTTTTACATCCCTTCCATTTCAGCCAATTAGTTGATTTTGACTGAAGCTTTTAACTGGCAGAACTTTGATCCTCCATGTATTAGATAATTCTCTACCAAGGGAAGAATATCATGAATTTTGCAACAAACTGACAACAAAGATGTTGGGACAGACTAGCCATCAATTTGAAGAAAACCGTCTGACTAGAGAGAAGGATTGTAGCTACCAGGTCTTTACTTCTTGCTGTGACTAAACAGTTTGGTGATTGGAAAGCATGTTTACTCCTTAAAGACTTGGTACAGTTTGCATATGCAGTGCATATCTAAGCCTAATACATCTACCAGTTTACAGTAAACAAGATGTCAACTATTATTTATGCAGTGTTACATGTCGTCTTAAGTATATTTATCCCATCTGCTAATCTTCTGGTAATCATTGTCGTCTGTCGGTTGAAGAAGAAGAGATCAAGCAGAAACTATGTCTTCATCCTCAACTTGGCAGCTGCTGATCTACTTGTGGGTGTGATGTGCATTGGGGACGCCTTGGATGATGCAACAGATGCACTGTTTGATACAAATTTGGTTTTTTGTCTTATAAGGATCTGCATGGGTATTACTCCTTGTATTGGCTCTATTCTCACCTTACTCCTGGTTTCTCTGGACAAGTATTTGGCAGTGAAACTGCCCCTTCATTATCCCTCCCTTATGAACAAGAAATGTGTAATCCTTTCTCTTGTAGTCCTCTGGGTTCTCTCCTTTTTGGTAGGACACATGCCACTTATTTCTTCAGGATTGCGGCAGAACAAATTGAAAGGTAACTGTGGGCTCCTGTCTGCTGCCAAAAGTGATTACCTCTACATAATCTGTTTTGGCATTTTCATCCCTGCATTGTTGACCTTGGTGTGTTTGCATATCTCAGTAGGAAGGATTGCCTATCTACAGCATAAGCAGATCCAGCGCTCTTGCTTGCATTCAGATATCCCCTCTGCTCATCTCTGTTACTTCAAAGCTCTAAGGACTATCCTTATTGTGATTATTTGCTTCATTGTATTTTGGGGCCCTTATTATGGGACTGCCATTGTGAAAGCTACCTGTAAATCCTGCAATCTGAGCCCACTGTTGAGGGATTTTTTATTCCTTCTAGGAGAAATCAATTCACTGATAAACCCATTTGTGTATTCATTGTACAACAAGGATATAAGGACTGAGTTTGTAAGGCTGATGAAATGTAAGAGAAAATGTCAAATAAAGCCATGTAAGTCTATTGATTTAGCAGTGGCCAATTCCAATTTTGGAATTTGAAATGATTTATAAAATGGAATTAATCTGATCTAATTACTGCCTCTTCTCCCTTCAGCAGTTTTTCAGATTATAGAACAGTATGTTGTTCAATCTCCAGCGCAGAAAACTAGCTAAGCAGTCCTGATCAAGAGGGACTTTCCTCTCAGCCATAATTTGGTTATTTGAAGATAATCAAAGATGGGTAAACTAATAAGTAAATATTGATACAGTTTTACCTGATGAAGTACAGTGGAATCTCAGGTCGTGAACACTTCTGTTCGCTACTAAATCGGGTTCCGACCAAAAAATCCACCCAATTTTTGAATTGGGTCACGATTCAAAAATTGGGTGGCGAACAAACCCAGCCACGGCAGATTCCCTTTCTGTGCTGATTTCCTCTTCCATGCATGTGCAGTCCATTGCAGTTTTTGGTCCGCGCATGCGCAATTGGTCGTGTTTCTGGTCACAACCAAATTGGGTTGCGACCGTAGTCCTGGAATGTATTATAGTCATGACCTGAGGCTCCACTGTAGTTTAAAATTGAGAATACAGTGGGAATCTCCTATTTTTCTTCATGTGGATCTTTTGGAAACTGCTGGTATTGTCATAACAGCGTAATTGCTCCAGGTGTATTTTTTAATATGGTTTAAAGGATTGATATCTATGTTCAGTTTTTTAAATTAAATCTGCAAACACCTGAAGTAGGTATGTATTTAAATCTCTTTAAAATGAGTTAAGAGCTCTAGTCATTTTCTGATTTTTTCTCTCAGTATATCAAATTGTTTAATTTCAGAACAGTTTCAACAAAAATAATTTCAAATTATTTGGATATCCCTGGATCTCACTTAAACCCTGAATTTGTGAAATAGTCCATGAACAAAAAAAGTAGCTTTTCAGCCTTAACCACTCTTGGCAATAGTGGCATATGAAAATTAAGACTTCTGTGAGAACTTTTCTGAAGTACTTTGACTGCTTAGAAAACATGCTGCATTGATTTAAGTTACACACTGATTAGTGCCTCTGAAATGTAGCATTAACTATGTGAGACAGATTTATCTATCCATTTATTTCTGTGATTCTGAATTCTAGATGAAGTTCATTTGCACTTTTATCTGATTCTGCTTATTTAGCTGTACTACTACTTCATAAAGCATTTAGGACAAGTTTTTTACTTGATAGACATATTTTGGGGTGGACTTTTTCATGGTTGTGTCCTTTGCAATTTTATGTTTTAATTCAAATGATTTCCTTTTTATAGTTAGCTTCCTTAGAATTGCTTTTGGGCATTTTTTAAGTAAACATAGGTGATAAAATAAACTGGGATGAAAAATAAAAAAGAAACGGAGCCTCTGCAAATTACACTTAGATAAAATATTGAACTTTGCATACTAGTGTGTACTACTCAAAAACAAATCACATTGATTTAAATGAAGTTTACATCTAGGGAAGCATCCATAGGAATATAAAGTATTTATTTTGATGAATAATTGTACTTTTATAGTGCTTTATTAACAGATTTCTTGGTAAGAGTTATTTTGATGAAAAGAAATGGTAACAGCCATTCCAGCTCCACCTTTTAATTATATGTCCTACCACTTTGCTTACCATATTACTTAATTACGTTGTTTTAATTCCTGTCTGTTCCTTGGAGAGTATAATTTATTATACATGTCTGTTTCCAATAAACTCATAAAAGGAAAAGGAGAGATCAGAAGATAAAAAAGAATTCACATAGTTTTGTCTAAAAATTGGTTCGTAACACAATGCCTTGATTGAAAGGGTAATAGCAATAGAAAGTGCTTCTATAAAATCTATAAAGTTGAGAATTCATCACTACATATATACATAAATGGAATTTACTAATAGAACCATTACAAGTCATGAAATAGGGGTCAAGTGATTGTGAAGAATTTAATTGCACATGAACTAATTACGCATTATTTTGAGATTTTGGAATGATTTAACTGCTGTACTAAGAATATTTCCTTTTTATGATAAGTATTCTGCAATTTGGAAAATATCAGCACCAGCATTATATATGGAAAGTTTTATTTTCTGATCCTGGAACAGACGTCCTACAAAATAGATTTCTCCAAGATAAAACTTTGTTAATATAACAAGACTAGGGTTGTTTATCAACAAGACAACATTGTTAATGTAAATACCTTTTTCTCCTCTATTGCTTTTACACTTAATAAAGATGCATTAGGTATTTTCCGTAAAGATGGAGATGAGTCTGAGTAACAACTGGATGGTTTGATTTCAGACAGTGGGAACAACAGCTCTTTTCCCAGCAGCTTTTATAAAACTCTTAGATGTAATCTGAAAACATGACAGTGGCTGGTAAAATCTAATTCCATCCAGATTGTAACTAAATGCAATGCAATGGCTTGAGCATCCTCTCCCTTAGCCTACCTGTTGTTTTATTTACCATCTTGCTTAAAGAGGTGTGGAGAAATCAAAACTGCAGATGAATTATGTGGGTTAATATAAGAGTATGGCCTTTAAAAGTTTATGATTTTTTTAACCATAGCAAAATGTATCTAGAGTTTTATGAATAGTTATTGAATCCTATGGCATATAATTTAATTTTCTTATTGAGGTTTGCCTATTTATATTTTCCAATGCGACATAGAACATTCAAGAAGATACCCATATTTTTTACGAATACATATTAAATAGAAATAAATTTGCTTACAGAATTCAACAGAATAAATATTAAATATTTTAAACAAGCGACTTTAACACTGTTCAGTCAACATCAATCAACTATCAGCTGTTGGATCAAATTGGTGAATTTAGTATTGCCATTATTAACTTATCCAGAGAACAGCCTATTTCACATTCTTTACAAAGATATATTAACTTAGAAGTCTGTTTCAAAAGAAATGAAGGGAGCTCCAGTTTAGTCCACCAGTCACTGGCAGGAAAGTCTAAATATCTATTCAGTTTAGTAAAGATGCGAAGAATTTTTAATCTTTTGGCAAAGAGCAGGAGGTCATCTTCAGCTACGTACTTTGGCCATGGAAGGTGTTCAGCAAGTGGCTTTAAGAAAAAAAAAAGTTAAGTCAGTGTCCAAAGTGCATACCTCCGACTAGCAAAATGAAAGCAATGCTGCAATTAATTTAAATTAGGTAAAATCGCTATATAGATTATGTTGGAGAACATTAACTTGATCAATTTTGAATAAAACTTTAGTTTTTGTATTTCCCTAAAGATTTTCTGTTGCCCCACAACATTCCACGCCTTGCTTAATTGTAACTTGTAAGGAATAAATAAACATTAATTCCTTTGACATGTACCTGCACTTTGGTTCCTACATTAATTTTTGCTTGTTTTCCCATTGCAAGAAAAGAAATAGCAATTTTATCTTGCCCGAGTATCCTGACACCAACATTAAGGTTCAAGGACAGAAAGATGGGTTTAAATGATACACGGGGAGTATGCTTCTGTAGATTGTTGGGCCAAATCCATGCTTTCACTTTGTTGCCAGCTTGATCTGAATAATGTCCTCCTCGAATTGTAATGTTTATCCTACAGGGAAGAAAAATAAACTGACTGTATATTTGAACCACAAATCTTAACATATCCTATATAAAAATTATGAAGACAGGTTCAGCTCAGTTATGATCTATCTGATTGATTCATTTGCCTCATCATTCCAAGCAAATACATAAAAAAGGGCCTGTAATATGTACTTGTTTCCAGAATGGCAACCAAGTTAGCCCATTATAATGAAAACAGTGATGTTTTTATTTCTTACAACATAAGCTGCTTACAAATGTTTAGTTGATAATACAGTAGTGGCCAAAATAGTGGAAATCTTTTGGGAAAAGTGTATTTCTGCAATCACTACCAAACAGGGAGATCTTGATCTTATCACTCCAAATAACACTGTCCCATTGTTACTCTGTCCAGATAACATTGGTTTTAGCCCAGTTTAGTCTTTTCAACCTTTTTTTAGAGACAAAAGTTGCTTTTTTCGGGGAATTTTAGGGTTATGTTTTAGGCCAAATTCCTGCAGTCTGTGCCAACTTTACATTACACTGCACCATTTCATCTTGTATACACCCAGATGATTTTCTTTTGTCACATAGGCACAGTCTCTTAATTCTTCTATCATCACTGTTGTGCACCTTTTCCTGCCTTTACCAGTGTGGTTTTGTAGTGACTGAGTCTCCTTATATCTCTTCAAAAACTTAAAAATGCCACCTTTGGTTAAGTTTCCATCAATTTTTCTTCTAATTTCTTTATAACTGTAGCCTTGTTCACTGAATAATACTATTTCACATCACTTTCTGGGCAACCAGTCTTTGCACCATTACTTTAATTTTATTACGTTTTACAAGCTCACTAAATGAAAGAACACCAAAACCCCAAACTAACTTGATAGCGATCACATAACACACTGACAAATGTCCTCTCAGCTTCAATATATGACATCAATAACTGAATCTTACTGTCATCTGATTGGCTCATTGCCAAACAAGATGACACCTGATTGACTCTAAACACTCATGCTCATTGGCTACAATCAGATGAAGGAAAGCTACCTGATATCAACCTAAGCAAGTTGTGCTTCCTTTTTTCTGTTTATTTGGCTATAACTTTTCATAGAATACAGAATAATTGAACAAACTTTGTTGCATTACATTCTTGATTAAATTATCCTTCCATGGATATATAATTTTATGGTACTACTCCCAAAAAAGTGGTGTTATTAGCCATCAAACCTCAAAAATACACTTTTCTAAAAGGTTTCCATAATTTTGGCCCCTACTGTATATAAGTAAGAGCAGTTTTTTATTTAGATTTATAAATATCTGTTATATGAGGGTAAAATTATCTAGAAATTTTTATATTTACATTTCTATATTTTGTAACTTCCTGTGGTGCCAAGAAAATGATTTGGCCAGCATTTTACGGCCATTTTTTCTGACCATTTGTTCCACACTGATTCATTGGCTACATTTTTCAAAACACTAATCCAAATGGATAAAATGCAGTCTTTTAATGATTATCCATCAGTCAATCAGTCTTCTAAGCATTATAAGTAACGTCTGTGCTAAACAACTATACAATAAATTGGTTTAGTGGATCAATTTAGAGCATATGTTGGCAGATGAGCAAGCAGGTTGTAGAGTTGGACATTCTGTTGTTTTCCTTGCCTCATACTACACTATTTGACTGAAAAATATTTGTCCAAGCCATGTTCTGCATTATATAACAATATTCATTGGCTTTAGGTTTGCATTTGGTTTTATTTCCAGAAAAAGTTTGTAGGGTAAATTGATAAATACCTTTTTGTAGATGGAAAGTTATTATTGTTAATGCATGACTTTTATGAGAATTCTAGAATATATATACTCTCAAGAGTGCAATAAGGTTGTACAGTATTTTCCCTCTTATGTCTAATTTCTGTATTAATTCTGTTGTAGCCAAAATAACTAAATTAGGGCACTAACTTCAGAAATTAGACAATGGCAACCTATTGTAGGAAGATGATGTAGACCAGGGATGTCAAACTGGTGGTCTGCAGGCTGGATGCATCAGATGCAGGCCACGCCCACCCCAGCTCTGCAAAGGGGAAAGAAGTCATGATACATCACATGATGGCAACATGATGCCATGAGTTTGACACCTGTGATGTAGACTTTCTCTCAAAAATATTTCAGTCAAGAAACCCTGGATACCCTAGTCAATTATTTCTCTGAGGAAGCACTTGAGATCAACCACAGGTAGTTCTCATTTAACTATGGAAATTGGAACTGACATCTCTGTCACTAAATGATGTCATAAAGCTCAATGTCACATGACTAGGTTGACTAATGATGGCATTTGCAGCAGTCCCAGTTCCTATCAATAATGAATCCTGCATAGTAACAGCATCCTGTGGTAATATGATTTCCATTTGCGATTTCCTGCCAGTTTTCCCATTGACTGTGTTTGTGAGAAGCTGATTGTGAAGGTCACAAATGATGATTACATGACCTCAGTACACTGCAATGTCTTAATTGTAAGCCAGTTGCCAAGTGCCTGAATTGCAATCACATGGCTCTGGGGATGCTGTGACAGCTTCAAGAGGAACCATCATAAGTTCCTCTCAGTTAGTGCTGATATAATTTTAAACAATCACTGAACTAGTATTCATTCAACAATGACTACCTGTATTTTAAAACAAACTAATTATTGCAATGTGAACTAGAATGCAGATGTGGTAGTTGAATGCTGGTAAAAATCTTCAAATATTTGGACATGGTCTTTCCTAGGTTTGCTAAACCTGCTGCACTTCATGCAGGTATGTTATGTAATATGCGAATTTCCAGTGAGGACATTGTAAGCTAGATGTCCCTGAAGAAGTGTGGATGGCATTACAACAAAGATTGGTGGCCAGGAATAGAGTATTGTTTTTGAAAATTTACAAATGGGCTGAGGTTCTAGATGGGATTTTGAAATGAATTAAATGAATCTTTCTCATGGGGAAATGACAGTTACTGAAAATCAAGACTACATGTATTTGCTTTGGATCCTATATTTTGTTTCCACAAGAGAAATCATTATTCATTTCTATTATGCACCTAGGAAAAAATGGATTCAGTTCTGGCTATCATATTTTACAAAGAACACTGACAAACTGGAACATGATCAGAACATGATAATCAAGAACATAAGAAGCCTGGAAGGAGTTAAAAAATAAATAAGAGGGAACAGTTGAAGTTCTTAAATATGTTAACAGGGAGAGGGGAAATTGTGGAGAAATTTAGAACTATCTTCAAGTATCTGAAGGGATACATGCAGAAGACAGAACAAGAAAGCAATGGGTTTAAATGACAAGGAAGTAAAATCCAGTTAGACATTAGTTCAAAATTCAAATGTATTATCAAAACTCAAAATTCAATGTATTACACATAAGTCAATTTAAATAACACTCCCCTGCACTTGGACAGTAGATCATAGGCATTGTGATTGTGATTGATGATCAGTCAATGGTGATTTCCATATTATTGTGCCATTAGTAATTTTTAAAGTAATGATATTTGTGCCCCTGATGTAACATTTACTGTTTACCGAATATTAGTTGCACATATATTCCAAAGTGCCAAAGCAGATGAAATTCAGAGGTTTGCTGATAGAAACTATGCTAAACGGTTCTACGAAGCCTCAGATCCTTGTATGGACCTCACTCCTCAGGGAGCTCCCCTCTACTGGACTCAGATGGTGCAACTCTCACTACTGAGAAGACTCTGATCCTACAGTGTTGGGCTGAGCATTTCCAATCTGTACTGAACCACCCACCTTCCATCAACAATGAGGTGATCAACAGACTGCCCCAGCTGGATATCAAACACAACCTGGATGCCCCACCATCAAAGACTGAAATCCTACAGACCATCAGGCAGCTGTAAAGTGGCAAGGCCCCAGGATCTGATGCTATCGCAGTGGAAGTCTATAAGGATGGCAGTGCAGTGTTTGTTGACAAACTCACTCAGCTGTTCCAGTCCTTCTGGAATCAAGGATCTATTCCTCAGAGGCTGAAAGACACTTCTACAAGAGCAAAAGGAATTGACAAGTCTGCGATAATCATAGAGGAATATCACTGCTTTCCATCACAGGCAAGATCCTTGCATGAGTATTGCTGAATTGCCTGACTGACCACCTGGAACAGGGTTTATTACCTGAGACACAGTGTGGTTTCTGCAAAGAGCGTGGCACTATGGACATGATCTTCGCAGCCCAACAGTTCCAAAAGAGGTGTCAAGAGCAGAATCATGAATTGTACACCACCTTTGTGGATCTCACCAAGGCTTTTGACACTGTCAATCGCGAAGGTCTGTAGCACATCATGTCAAAGTTTGGGTGCCTTGACAAATTCATCCTAATGATACGTCAGTTCCATGGCAGCATGACGGCTCATGTTTTGGACACAGAGAAGCTTCAGAGGCCTTTCCCATTACAAATGGTGTCAAGCAAGGGTGTGTGTTGGCACCGATCCTGTTCAGCATAAAGTTTTCAGCCATGCTGTCAGATACCTTCCAGAACAGTTCCTTGGGAGTTAGCCTGAGATACAGGACTGATGGGAAACTGTTCAACTTGCGAAGACTCCAGGCTGTCACCAAGATAAAGGAAACAGTTTGCTGACAACTGTGCCCAGAGCAGGAAATGCAAGCCAGTGTGGACAAATTTGCAGCAGCATGCAACAACTTTGGCCTCCTCATCAACACAAAGAAGACTAAAGTGATGGCAGGCCTGCTCTGGAGAGGACTTCTGTGTCTGGCACCTTGTCCTGCCACCGGATCCTCAGAAGCAAGATAAATCTCTCTGCCACAAAAGAATATGTTTCTTTACCATACTTTCTGTTTTCATAGATTTGGTTGCCATTTCTCATCCCTTAACCATTTATTTCTTTCCAAAGATTGTGCCTACATTCCTTTACATTGCCTACCAAATTGCTTGATTTAGCCTTAGGAACCAAAATAGCTTTATTCAAAGAAATAACAAATAAGGTTTAAAGAATGGATTTAGCTTATTAATGGCAGGGGGAAATATAGGAGATGAGTGGGCTGAACCTAAGGGAGGCATCAAATGCATCATCAATCTTGAGTACCTTCATTCCCACAAGAATTACATTGTCTTATCTACTATGTATTTGTTTTGACTGTTGGTAGTTCAGATTCTTTTTAAATTATTGTATATTTTATTTTGTTCAAGGTTAAAATACAAAATACAAAACTCCAAACAAAATCCAAATGAAGACAAAGAACCAAAAAAGGCAAAAAACAAACAAACAAAACATTAAAAAAGGTGCATCAACCCCCCACCTATACATATATTATCCCCTCTAGTTGAATACCAACTAATACATTACTGCAACATTAGTTCCCACCAGTGGTGGGATTCAAATTTTTTTACTACTGGTTCTGTAGGCGTGGCTTGGTGGGTGTGGCTTGGTGGGCATGGCTTTGTGGGCATGGCAGGGGAAGGCTACTGTAAAATCTCCATTCCCATCCCACTCCAGGGGAAGGATACTGTAAAATCCACAATCCCTCCCCACTCCTGGGGGAAGATTACCACCGGTTCTCGAACTGTTCAAAATTTCCACTATCGGTTCTCCAGAACTGGTCAGAACCTGCTGAATACCACCTCTGGTTCCCACACCTTGTGAAGCAGGCCCTCCCAAGAATTTTAAACAACTAAATCTATTTGTAAATTATTGACCTGTCTTCTATATATTAGTGACAAAGTAATTAATAGCAAAAATAATAATACTAAAACAAACAAAAATTCAAGTTTCAAAAATCTCTGTTAAGGGACTGTTATTGTAATTCACTAGTTGAAAGTTTACCATGGCATTTTATCTATCCCAAGTCATCCCAAAAGTAAATAAATAGTTTATTCTGGATCAAATATCTACATTTGTTTCTTAATGCCATCTCTTATCAATTGTTGTTTAGTCAAATATAATAGATTTATTCTCCAGAATAAGTCTATCTTTTGATCAAAGTTCAAATAGAAGTGGTTACCAGTTAACTGTAATAAATTCCTACTGTCTCTCTCAATGTTCATAGAAGAAAGGAATTTGTCACTTCTCATTTCAGTCAGAGTCCTGATATTGTAGGAATATGCACTTAAACTTTGGAACAACAGTTCTCCTCTTTGCCATCTTTTTGTCCTGGAACTGGATCAAGCTCTTTTTTTGTATTGTATTTTTGTATGCCCTAACATATTTTGCAGGATCATTATTGTCTTTTTTAGCAAGTTTTTTAAAGAGAAATTCAGCTAGGTTGCACATCCCCCCTCCTTTCTTAGGTTTTAAACACCGTTCAGCCATTTTAATCTGTGAAACTTGATCAGATATCAGATAATAGATAATCAGAGTTGGAAGAGACCTTGTAGGTAATCTAGTCCATCCCCCCACCCAAGCAGGAGACCCTACACCATTTCTGACAAATGGCAGTCCAATCTCTTCTTGAAAGTCTCAAGTG
>JAOYMU010000002.1:38478789-38493036 GCA_025802295.1 Psammodynastes pulverulentus
CAGGAAGTCGAAGGTAGGTGATGTCATCAATTTGTTGAGGAAGAAGCAGGAAGCCGGATTTCGGCCATTGGCCTCCCAGGGGGGGCAGGCTCCAGCCTTCCCTCCCGAGAAACATCACAGCCAAGTCTATTAGAGGCTTGCCAAAGTAAGTCGTCTCATTATTCTTTCCCCTTCTTTCTCCAAAGTCACTCCAGCGTTTCTCCAGCTACGGGGAGGGGGGCGGAGAAAAACGCTCCCCCCCAGCTCCAAAACACCCGGCTCCGCTGCTCACCGACACGCTGGCCTCCCATCTGCCTTCAGTCCGGCCACCATCCTCGTCTCCAAGCTTCTTTAGGGTCGCTCGTAATCAAAAAGCCCCAGCCCCACTAGGCACAATGGCACAGGCGGAGACCATGACAATGGCCGCCACCTGAAGCCGCCACACCTCGCGGAGCCTCGGGCGCTCCAGCATCGGCCTCCCAGCCCCTGGGTTTCGGGCTGGGGACCCCTGGAGAGCCGCCCTAAACCGGCAGGCACCCTAACCGGGCGCCTGGCCCCTGGGGGCCTCCGCGACGATGGGTTTTGGGCGCTGGGGGCAAGGAGAAGCCTCTCCAGTGTCTGGTGCCATTGGAGACCGGAAGTCCTCTCTCCAGTGGCATTTTTCTTGTAATAGTGGCACTGTTTTGTTTAATTGTCATGAGTTTGGATGAAGTTGACAACATATACATTCAATAGATAAGAACAAAGTAGTATTGGCTAGTGGAAGTGCCAATACATGCAATAATTTTTGCAAGCAGAATTCAAATATTGGATCTGATAACTTTACGGTAAGAGACTCATGCTATTAGAGGAAACTATTTTTAATTTAATCGGATATTTATGTAAACTCTGTCCTTCAGTAGGAAGATACAGACTTGCTTTCAAAGCAAAACATTAATGAAACCCAAGCACTTTTCAAAATTATAGCAAACTATTGCAACATGTAATCAAAATCAGAATTAAAATTTACAATTAAGGTAAAGCAACACTAAAAATAATAAAGTACCTATTTGTGTATGTTAACAAGGGGATACTGGTTTAGAAACAAGGGATTATGAAGTCCAGCATCTTACATAAAAAAAACCCAAGAGGCTTCAAGCAAAACTCCAGGAATAACAGAACAGCCCTAACTCTTTGGTGGTGTTGCTATCTCTCAGAATGATATTGCTGAAAATGGCATCATCAAAATGAATAGCTAGTGATAAGCCTATCGCCCCCAGGTTTTCTCTTTTAAAGACATCTCTGGTAGGGTTATGATTCCATTTAACAATGAAACCACATACCCAGAAATGTGAACATTCTTCACGGGATGAATTCAAGCAGAGACCTGGCAGCCATCTATCTAGAATACTTTTAATTTGTATTCCAAAACAAAGCAGATGATTGGATTCTAAATGGCTCCTTCCAATTCCTTTGATTAGACAATCTTTTGGGTACCAGGGACTGGTTCTGTGAAGAGAGGTTTTTCAGGGGATTGGTGGTGGGTGTAGTTTCATGTGCTGCCTACATCTTGGGATGGGGCTTTGCTTATTTGCATGGTCCGGTTTCTGGCATGCTGCAGATTGGTGCCAGTCCATGAACTGGGGCGGCACGGATCCCTATTCTAGTCTTCTGTAGCTGGAAATTGTTGGAGAACATGTTGCAGAGAAATGTGTTTTTTTTTGTGCAAAATTGGCAAAGTTGTTCTCATTTTCTATATACATACACAATTATTTTCTAATTGCATTATAAGCAAAGTTGTGCTGAAACTCTGAGATCCATATGCTCCCATCCTGAACCAGTTCTAGAAAGCCTTAAAGACCTTACAGCTAGGCTTTAACTTATAACTTTTTGTTTAGTGACCAAAGTTACAACAGCACTGAAAAACATGAGTTATCACCATTTTTCATACAACCGTTGCAGTATCCCCACGGTCCCATGATCAAAACTGAGACACTTGGCAGCTGCCATGTAGTTATGACAGTTGCAGTGTCCCAGGGTGATGTCATCACCTTTTGCGACCTTCTAACAAGCAAAGTCAATGGAGAAGTCAGATTCACTTAATAACCGTTTTACTAACTTAACAACTGCAGTGATTTACTTAACAACTGTGACAAGAAAGGTCATAAAATGGGGCAAAACTCCTTTAACAATGGCCTTGCTTAGGAACATAAATTTTAGGCTCAATTGTAGTCGTAAGTTAAAGATTAGCTGTATTTACCCAAGGCTTTGAAGTAGTGGGGATGGTCCTCCCCTGGTGTTTTCTGCTTGCTAAGTTGTTGGAATAATTTTGTGATTATTTTGCATTTCTGGTAGTTATTTTTTTATATTTTACTGTTTCCAATTTTTAAAAATGATTGTGATCTGCCCATATTTGGGTGGCATCAGATCAAACAAAATCAATAGATTCACGAGGACTAATACGCTGTAGTGATGAAGGTAGTGGACGAGTATAGAGGAATCAAGGTTCCAGTCCACCATCAGCCTTGGAACTGAGTAACTTTAAGCCAAAGTTTTGATATGCATTTGGGTGATTCTTCTTTATGAGTGAATATAGAACAAGAGTCATTCTTCCTTCTGTGTATGGTAACAAAAACATAAATAACAGTGGAATAACCCAACTTACATTCAGGCATATGTACTGGAAATGCATTCTTTTCTACTTCTACCGCCATGAAGGCAATTTGTTTTGCCATTTGTCTCTCTTTGAGCCTGTAACATTAAAATATGCTGGGTATCAACTTTTAAAAAACGATTACAGATCTTTGTCCCCCACTCAAACAACTCTAGGCAGCTTATAACTGGCATACATTAAAACATACATAATATCAGTAAAAAATTAACAGCTGCAAAAATATCTGTTGTGACCATCTGTTAAAATTCTTTTCCCCTAAATGCCTTGTGGAAGGAATAATTTTAACCTGCTTCCTAAAGGATAATAGATGGGGACTAGCCTAACCTCATCAAGACAAGTAGTGAGGCTTTTGTGAGTTACAACCTGCAACTTGTTTTGGGCCCAGATGCCTGCTGGGAGCCATTTCAATTATTCAATAGAAATTATGCTCCTACACTGGTTCGTGCTGGTCAGAAGGCACTGTGTTTTGTGCCAACTGCAGCTTCTGAATGGTTTTCAAGGACAGACTAACTTCTGTAGTGTAATTGACATAACCCAGTGGCATAAAATACTGTCTCCAGAACCTTCAGGAACAGACTGGCATGCTTGATGAAATTGGACCAAAACTTTCTTGGATGTGACTTCCACTCAATATTTCACAGAATCTGCGAGAATCACAAGAACCCCAAAATCGCAGGCCAACTTTTCAGGGAAAGTGCAATCCTACATGCAGAAATATATGGAACCAGAGGACTTCTGCATCAATAGTAACACTACTATGTCTAGGAAAAATAAGCTCTTCTACTTTATCTTTTTCCCTAACATCTTTTAACAACCCTGATTGTTAGAGTTTCACTATATGCGTAAGACTGATGAAGCGTTAATTAATTGGAACAGTTTTTCTGCATTAATAATACATATATAAGCCCAAGAATAGGGACTCGTAGGTAAGTTAAAGATGTTAACGATAAGACTACTCATGTACATTCCCTCCAAAGTGTCTTTACTGGATTATGCAACCTCCCTCTGAGGGAGGAGATATGGTTAAAGTTCCTTAGATGTGCATCCTAAAATTGACAAATTGCAGGATCCCAAGGTCTATATCTTGTATTAAGCTGGAGACTCATCTTTCTTTCAGGTAACTTTTGGAGACCTCATTTAAACTTCAGAGAGAGAAATTAGAAATTTTCTTCCTCTGAACTTCCTTAGCTCATAGTAGAATACAATCCAGTGTAGGTAGTACACTTCCTTTCTTGCTGCTTGCACTGTAAGTGATGGTTTAAAGTGGTCTATTTTGTGAGGTATAATAGCTACCTAATTTTAAGAGGCATACTATATAGCAGGGATGTCAAACTCACATCGTCATGGCGGCATAATGTGATATATCAGGACTTCTCCCCCCTTTTGTTAAACCGGGTGTGGCCAGCGCATGATGCATCCTGCCTGTGGGCCAGGAGTTTGACAGCCCTGCTCTAAAGACTGCACTCCCAAAAGTAATGGGCGACGCTAGGACAAAAATAAACTTTGATTTCATTTAAATTAAAATTCAACAGAGTATTAGTCTTCAGTTGTATAATTAGTAATTTTCCTTTACATTAAATTTGGTATCAATGTCTAGAGATCTCTGCAGGAAGGATGAAGAGCTTTCAGAGGTGCAGGTAGTTCTTTGGTATCATATTTCAGTGTTCCCCCAAACCATCTTAAGGGCTCAAATATGTATCATCCCCAGTTTGCCGTACCTTTGTCGAGCTTTTTCTTTTGCCCGTTCTCGGTCAGCTTGACTTCCATGGGCCTTATGAGGGGCAATATCAACCGTCTCCATTTTCTTTGGATAGCGTTTTTTTTCATTGACAATGAACTCATGAAGCTCCCGGCATTGCTGGCAACAGAAAAGCTGGAAAGCAAGGATCTGCTCTTACCAGTGGACAGGTGAACCTTGGACCCAATGGAAAACCACGTGGTGAATTTGCTCTCATTACTTACATTTCCCCATTCTGCTATGTGTTCCATACTTTCAAATGAAGGGAAGTATTTTATGGGGCTGCCACAGAATTCACAGGTTTCTATGGTTTCCTTCGGAACCTGCAGAGAAAAAGGGAGAGTGGGGGCATTTTGGAAAGCTTTATGACAGTTATCAAGACAAAAATTATAGGGTTCATAGCCTGGGATGGCACTTTTTCTTCTCATTGCTGACCCAATTATCAATAGAGGGCACAATTATACGGACTAGAACAGTCTCCCCTAAAATACTCCATTCTGGCTCCCTGTGTTAGAATGTTCTGGCTCTGCCGGGGGAGGTTGGTATTGTTATTTCTCATCACTGGTTAGGACCGTTAGGTGAAGTAGTGCAGATTTAGGGATCATTTTGGGATGTTTCAGCCAGTTAAAGGATGCTAAACTTTTTTGAAGCTCAATGCTGAAACTGGCAGTGATTCAACCACAAAAGAGCCACTGAATATTGACAGGCAAGAGAGCTCTGGAGGTTGCAAAACAGGCTTGTGGGCTGCGTGCGACTTACTCTCGCTGGAGGGAAATCTTTGAGATGGATGTGGGCCACTGTTTTGCTCTGTGCCCACACTTCTACATCACCCTGGGATTTCTTAGCTGGCCTGTTTTGTAATCCAGAGTTGGGGGTTTTTCTCAGCTGAAATGCAGCTAGAGTAAAAAGTGACCCACCTTTTTATATATACTTTATATATTTTTTCCCAAGCTGAGTGCCTTCTAAGGCTTTGAATCTTAGCTCCTAAATTTCTTGGCAAAGGCCATGCTGACTGAGAGTCAACAAGTATCTAGCTTGGAAAACCCAATCTTTAAATATAATTGTTTTAAATGACATTCCAGAAAAAAATGTGCTTCTTTGTATGTTCTATTTCATTTAAGTGCTTGCCTTTATGCCTCATATGCAACTGATGTTACCAAACACAGTTTACCCATATTGTTAATAGCTCTGAGCTTGTACAGGAAGTGAGGTATTTTGATGAAAGTCTATTATTTTTTGCAGCCACCTTCCCTTCGCACTAGCATGATCCTGTTATGGATGGGACTAGATGCAGAAATTACAGAATGATAAATATCCCATTCCTGTATCTTCTTGAAACAAAACACAAAACATATACATGTGCATTTTATTAACACAGATATAACACATGGAAGGGATCATTAGAAAATGTACTTATATTTTGATATAAAAGAACTATTCTCAGTCACAGATTATTGTAAACATCTTTGAGTATCAAGTAAAGAAAACAGGGCCATAAAATTCCCTTGACACAATAGTAAAGTGGGAAGCTCAAAATAACAGATGACTGGGGGAGTGGGAAGAGCCTCATTTTAAAGACTCTGGATTCATACCAGTGCCTGAAGAGTGATGGCAGATTGTTTGGGCATAAACATTTTGGCCTTCACTTAAAAGTAATGGTATTGGAAAATGAGCACGGACTTGGGCTTTGCAGTGTTTCTTGGAAGGAAGAGAAGAGATTTTAGAATCTTAGTGTATCACTACTGTAAATAAATCAGTGGGAGATAATATTAAATTTGGGAGGATTGTCATGAATGATATATAGACCACATGTACATTAAAAGTTTAAAAGACTGGCAATCTTATTTACTCACAACTAGAAGGACTGAGAATTTCATTTACATGCGAAATTTAAATAAAAATTGCATGAGTGATTGAAGAAGGAACCTGGGGAACAGAACTGTTTATTTTACAAAGAATAAAAACTGACCTATTAGGTTGGCTATTCAACATCACAGATGTGTTTTTATGTTAACATTTTGACTACAAGGCCTACAAGACATAATCATTTGACTAAGTAATTCCCATCCCCAACCCGTTTTTGCTTTCATTCTCTCCTTGTGCACTAACTGAGGTGAATGAATTAAATATATTTGGATATGTTTCTTTCCAATTTAAAAAAAAGGGGGGGGGGAAATACAGATCATCCTCAACTTACAATAGAACTGAATAATAAACTGAATAACAGAACTGAAGAGAAAGTGAAACCACTGGCAATCATAGATTCCTATTCCTAACCATGAGGCTAAAATAGAAAAAAAATAGTTTCTTAATTTATTCAGACTAATTTAAATTGTTCCACCTGGTTGGAGATAAACAGCCACTGTTTGCATGGATAAACAATAAAAATGATAATATATTACACAATAAAATTACCTTATATGCATGCTGATACAGGTAGTCCTTGACTTACAACAGTTCATTTGGTGATCCTCTGAAGTTATAACAGCACCGAAAAAAGTGACTTATGACCATTTTTCACACTTTCAACCTTTGCAACATCCCTATGGTTACGTGATCAAAATTCAGACGCTTGGCAACTGACTCTTATTTATGATAGCTGCAGTGTCTCAGGATCATGTGATCCCGTTTTGTGACCTTATGACAAGCAAAGTCAAACGGGGGAGCCAAATTCACTTGTAACCCAGTTACTAGCTTAACAACTGCAGTGATTCTGGCAAGAAATCATTTGTAAAATGGGACACAACTCACTTAACAAATGTCTTGCTTAGCAACAGAAATTTAGGACTCAAATATGGTTGTAAGTCAAAGACTACCTGTAAGCAGGGCTTTTTTTGAGCAGGAGCTCGGCGGAACGCTGTTCCGGCACCTTTTCCCCACCAATCGCGCACTACCACTTCCGGGTTTTTTTAGCGCGATGGGGGGGGGCGCATTCCGGCACCTTTCGGCGCCGGAAAAAAGCCCTGCCTGTAAGAATTGCTCACAGTTTGGGACAAACTAGTGTGAATTAGTTGCTTTGATTGCTTCCCCTCCCTCCCCAACACATGGCATTTTCTTGTCTGGCAGTGATTTAAGGAGTTCAGAACTGATCGTGTCCAACTAAGGTTCATGGGTATCTGCAGAGTGTGATAAAAAAAGGCAAGATTGTGCAAATCAAAGTTGCACCTGATTTTGATATACATCACATATGCAGGCACAACTCTGAGTGTACCGTTGTGGCTGTCATCTTGTCTGTACTCTATAGTTCCTGCTGCTAAGATTGATACCCACCCCAGTTTCAACAAACGAGATGAGTTGTAATCCTGAACAAGATTAACTTTGTCCATCTACTGTTAACATGTTCTGGAACTTCTCAATAGAGCTGCTATAACTCTGATTCCAAAAATATACTGGAAGTATTACATCTTTTCCTGGGATCACATGGCACTCACAGCCATATGAACCTGAGAAAGACATGGTTGCCTGAATGAGTAGCAGATGGAAGCCAAGTTTGTGCTTCCATACACTCCAAAGCTCTGTTTTGGAACTAAATCCAAGGTACTATGCGGTTGCAATTTAGAATGCTTAAACAGTAGTGGTATGAGTAATTTTAACTTAGCAAGAGAAAAAAACATGCAACTCTCTCTGAATTAATTATCTAGCTATATGCATTACCAGATGCTAATTTGGCATTTAGCTGTCAAATCTAAGTTAAGAACTTTTAAAATCCATTATATGATAGTATTAAACTTATGCTAGCTCATAGTCATAGACATTAATGAAACATCAAAGTGTTCAACTTTTGCTTATTGTTTCATAATATCCTATTCCCCATAATAAAACCATTTAAGATTTAATATTTATCAGTAAGGCCACAGCAACCAAATTGACTGCATACTACAGTATGTGCGATAATTAAGCAAAGTTGGAATTTGGCAGAAATCTTTTGTATTATTGAAAAATTTAATACACACAGATTATCTGAACACAAAATTAGACAAAGCCCTACAGAATCCATTGAATAAACATAAATGGAAAAGATTAGGTAAAGAAAAACATTGGACACCATCAAAGGATTTTGTATGCACAAGGTATATAGAAAAAATTGTCCCTTCCACTCATCTTTCAGCATTTCAAACATGAAGAGCTGGCTGATTGGTAGGGAGGAAGGAGGATTTTTCTTGCCTCCCCTAAGCAGCATTTGTAGGGAGGGCTTTTTTTCGGCCGGAACTCGGCGGTACTGCATTCCGGCACCTTTTTAGAGTCCGCGTCACGTGATGCGTCTCAACCAATCGCGCGCTATTACTTCTAGGTTTTTTTAACGTGACGGGGGGGGGCGTTCCGGCACCTTTTGGTGCCGAAAAAAAGCCCTGGCTATACTTAAGAGATAATTTGACGTAAGATGGGTGCCCTATAAATTTTATAAATATAATGGCAGCTTCAAAGCTTCTAAGTAAAATTTAATAAACAAATATTAAACAATTAAAAATACAATAAAATAAATAGCATTGTATATTTGAGTTCCTGAAACTCAAAGAAGTTTCAGTGCAACTCCATTTACTACAAATTTGGTGAAAGATTATGGACCCCCACAAAACTATGAGGACTTCTGGAACTTATTTTTTCATTTTCTTTTCTGATTATCTTTCAATAACTCAAGATAGCTTTCCTTTTATTTGATATCCATGGCCAAATTCTGTGAAATAAAGGGGATGTCAAGATTGGAGATAGAGGGAGGTCCAAAAGTCACCCAGTGAGTTCCTATCATTGAGGGTGAACTCCTGGACAAAGTCCAGTGTCTCCCCGTGTATTCTTGTATAGTAGAGTGTCACTGAAGAGAAAATTTGGGTCAGAGGTGGTATTCAGCAGGTTCTGACCAGTTCTGGAGAACCAGTAGTGGAAATTTTGAGTAGTTCAGAGAACCAACAAATATCACCTCTGACTGGCCCCACCCCATCTCTTCTCTGCCTCCCGAGTCCCAGCTGATCGGCTGGGTCTTCTTTTGTTGTCCTGCACAGGAGCTAGAGCTGGAAAGCAGGTTAGTGGGATGGGAAGGGAATGGGATTTTGCAGTAACCTTCCTTAGGAGTGGGGAGGGAATGCAGATTTTACAATATCCTTCCCCTGCCATGCCCACCAAGCCATGTCCATCAAGCCACCCCACACCCAGGCCACGTCCATAGAACTAGTAATTAAAAAAATGTGAATCCCACCACTGATTTGGATGTATTCTTTGTTTCTGGAACCAGAGCTACTTGAAGAGGCTTGCTAATCACCCAATCTTCCATACTCAAGTATATTTAGTGGAATCTCATGACTTTGAATGAAGAATTTATCCTGGGGGGAAATTTAATTCAAAACAGATTTCTCCCCAAAATCTGTTGCATGCTCCTAAAGTAAAAAAAAAAAACCTGGATCCCAACCCAATAACTCAGAGTAGGACTACCTAGAAAACTTCACAAATGGAAAGAGGAGACCCTTGGGTAAGTAGATGTCATTGTTTCCAGTAAATCCAGGGTTCTAGTTCTGGTTTAGAAAACATTTCGGATCAAACTACAAGTAATTCTTAATCTTTATTTCCCCAATAAAGTCTGCTGTTCTGTTAAAAAAAAAGGTTGCAACCTAAGCATTTGTGTCGGGTATTGGAATGTCACTATATAAAACATGGAACCCAGAGTCATGATGGATAGTGAGATGGGCATCATATAAATTTAATTAATAAATAATTGCAGTATTTGTATGATGAAGTTACTACTTGTGTCATCCTTGGAACTTTATGTCATTTTGGATCTTTATGATTGGTTGTGGATACCATTGAGCCAAAGGCAAATAATGCCAAGGGGAAAAAAATCTAACAAATATGTTATGGATAAATAATTGTCCTTCATCCAGGAAGTGATAGACAATACAGTAGGACAAAGCAAGGAAAAAAGTGGTTATCAATATTCTATTTTATTCTATCTCTTTTGTTAACAGGTGATTTGAAGTTGTTTTTTATTATTATTATTATTATTGTTATTATTATTATTATTATTATTATTATTATTATTATTATTATTATTATTATTATTATTAAAATTAAATTTATATACCGCCCCATCTCCGAAGACTCGGGGCGGTTTACAGCACAATAAAATACAATTAAAACATTAGTTCCAGTTAAAGCCCCCATTTTTAAGCTTATGTTTTCACGTTAAAATTGGCAAATCCTATTCTCAACCAAGACAGGTTATTAAAAAGTTAAGTTTGAAAATTAGGAAGATTACTTTCTTAATAGGTTGTAATTCTGACTTTGGTCAGGCTTTTCAAAGCCAGATTCAAAATATTCATCTCTTCTACATAATTTGTTATCATTAGCATAATTCAAAGCTTACCTTTGCTTCTGGCTCAGTAGATGATTTGAATCAAAACAGTGCTCCTTGCTAATTATCAAGGTATGCTTCTAAGATGAAGATAAATGGGATCTAGTATTGCCAAAACAGAATACTGGATAAACAAATTCTGAATTCAGAGCCTTTAGGGGAAGAGGATATGGTACATAAAAGAGAAACAAATATTTTCATGGAAAGTCTGTCAAATGTACTCAAAGACAAACTTAGGAGCCTACAGATTTAAGAACAGGAATGACAGACAAAAGGAGATTGTTTTGTAACACAGAATAATTTAGGAAGATCCTTTCTTGATATTCTTTTGCTTCCAAAACAGATTTCTAGGATTATTCTCAAAAAATAGACACAATCACACATTAAAAATCCCATCGTAACTGTTCACAGTTTGGCTATACATATTAAGCTGTAACGTTCCTTGTTTGGGCATAGAATGATACAGTATGCAAACACATGATGATAATTGTTGTTGATGATGATGATGATAATGATGATGATGATGATGGTGACAATGA
This sequence comes from Psammodynastes pulverulentus, assembly GCA_025802295.1. Lineage (NCBI taxonomy): Eukaryota > Metazoa > Chordata > Lepidosauria > Squamata > Psammodynastidae > Psammodynastes > Psammodynastes pulverulentus. The sequence continues at coordinate 38,490,039 of JAOYMU010000002.1, forward strand.
CTAATCAAAAGTTGGAGTTACAGTTCTGTGTAAATTGAGCCATTTTATGTCAGCTTTCTCTTACAAAAATATTCATATTCTCATAGACTCAGCCTGACCTTAAAGCATTGATCTATAATGCTTGTAATCCAAGTGATGTGTTACATCTTGGATCTGTATATGAGTATATACAGATATACAAACACACCAGCGTATTTCTCCCCAAACCTGAATCTATGCACAATATACAACAGCCACATATACTCTCCTGTACATTACCATAAATATTCATTCATGTTTGCTATCTGTTGCAGTAGAAATGCAGTAGTAGCTTTATCCCCTTTACCCTTGTACAAATCAACTTCATGTCATATCTTTCCTCCCAAAGAAAAATTGATACATTTTTTTGTACTCTTGACAGTGAAAATGAAACACTTTTATCCCCTTTCAATGAAATGACTTCCCCTTTACTGCCAAAAGATCATCCCTTTCAAGCTTCCCACGGCCGTCTGCCCGGTCCGGTTCACTAACTTTCTGCTTTCCCGCACATGTCTGGATCATCTGCCTCAACACCCCCCACCCCCGCGCCTCTGCTACTTGGAAAGAGAATCAGTCACCTGATAGGCTGATAGGCTATGGCTACTGGACACCGTCAGCCTATGCACGTCCACGGCCTCCTGTGCTGGCTACGCCACTGCCCTTCACTAGGACTTATTTTGGGGGTAGGGCTTATATTAGAAGCATGTTTAAAAATCAGGCTAGGGCTTATTTTAGGTAGGTCCTATTTTTGGAGAAACACAATATCAAGACCTCTCTCTTTCCCTCGGACTTTGGGTCATGAAGTGTTTAACTCCAATTGATCAATGGTGTTATTGCTGTTTGAATCAGAGTTTTATTGTTTATTGTTGTTTCTTAGGTATGTACTGTATTTTTTGTATTTTTTTTCATTAGTTTTGTTGTGTTTTCTTTTTTGTAAGGTGTCCAGAGTCATCTTGGCTGAGTTGAGCAGTCATGTAAATGTTTTAAATCAATAAATTGCAAAATTGGACTTGCCAGGAAAACAGATGGCTGCAGCAGCGGGACTACAATGCAGATACATTTTTGGCTACAAAGTTTGCTGTATACAATAGTCCAGTTGTTCAGGAAAGTTCTACAGAGAGGGTATGTGGAAAGAATTGAAGGACATCACCAGAGAAGAACAAATAAAGACCTTCACATTTAAGTCAATGTTTACATTCATATCCAACTTACTGTTTCCCACTTAATGCTTTCCTTCATTTAAAGAAAAATAAACTAAAAGGGTAGTGTTCCTTAATCTAGTGTTTGTTCTCCAGATGCTTTCGACAAACTCCCCTAATCCGTTGATTTAAATCCAATACTTTTCAAGGAAATAATCTGAGAAATCTTGGTTTAGTGTGCTGTCTTGGTTTAATAATCTTGTCTTTTTCATCTTCCTACAATCTCTAGAGGTGGCTGTTGCACAATCTCAAGAAAATATTAATTTTGTAAAGTGAGTTGCAAACAGCACAGCCATGGGTACATACTGCTCTGAACCATAATAATTATAATTAGAAATATTTTTTAAAATTGGTTCAAGCCAGAGAGGTGAAAGAGAAAAATGAGCTGTACCTTTTAAAAAAAACCTTACACATTATTGGACAGCAACCAGCAACAACAAACATATGAAAACCAATTTTGCAGACCTCTCACTGCGGCACCAAAATGTTTATATATTATGTTTTTGTACTAAAAAGGTATAAAAAAACATGCAGTGTATGTGAACTTTGGCCTTTCATCTAAAAATTGTGGGTTCTAACTGTTGGGAATATAAAGCCCGCTTTTGTGATTTTGAACAATGTCCTTTATTTATACATTCAATTTGCTACATGTTAATAATCCTGAATAGAGTAACAGCAATTTAAAAGATAATATACCAATGAGATAGAACTGATTAGAAAAACTGTCCATCTTCCCCAATCATTAAAATCTAGGCCTAATTCAAAACAGCATTAAAAATGTTTTTCCTTCTCCTGAAAGCAAACCAAATTTCTTTGCCAGTAGAAAAATAGGCATTTTTTAATGTTATATCAATGTACTAAAAATAGTAATATGTTGACAACTGGCCTGTTTCATTTTTGTGAGCCTACAATATATGTAAGGTGATAATCATAAGCACACTTACTTAGAAGGAAAAAGCATCTGACTTATTTATTTTATTTGATTTAGATGTTGCCCGAATCCTAGACAATTCTGGGCAGCTCACAACATAACAAGTAAAAATACAAAAAAGTAAGAACAGAACAAACACAGCAAGCTTACAAAGGGAAACAAGATGATGAATCTTATCAAAGCACAAAAACACATACAATTGGATCCAGTAAGGGACTCCTGTCACCCTATCCTGGGCCTGGGAGAACAACCAGTTTTTTAAAGCCCTCCAGAAGAGCATCAAGACCTCAGGGGCAACCTCATTCCAGAGGGCAGGTACCACAACACAGAAGTTACATTTTCTAGGCCCTGATAGATGACATTGTTTGACTGAAGGGGCCCAAGGCATGCCAACCTTTCAAGATTGAATTAATAAATTGCTTCTGAATCAATATGTATCAAGCCGATAGCCCCGTTTGGCAATGATTAGTGGTTTAGAAAGCCGAGCTGTCCAATTCTAGGACATTTCTGGGAGCACTATTTTCTATACTTCTAAAGATGACCCCAAGGAGGTAGAACTGCAAAGGTCCTTTCTTCATTATCACCACTGGCCCTTTGAGAAAGGGAAGAGACAATTTATCACTTTAACCATCAGCCCAAACCAGCTTGCCAGCCAAGTACAAGACATCATACAGTGTATGGATGGAAAGCAATTACACTGAGCATGGTGATCTGGAGGCTCTTTTTATGATGCATGTACAATTCTAAGAACTACCCAAAGTGTTGATTTCAGGTTTGATTTGATTTGATTTATTCATACTTATAACCCGCTCCCTCTCCCCATAGGGACTCGGGGCGGGGTACAAACCAA
>JAOYMU010000002.1:38555914-38566882 GCA_025802295.1 Psammodynastes pulverulentus
TGAATGGAGACCTCCCAATATTTATAAAGGGATCTAGGACTATTCCCCATGGTTAACTTCCCATGGTGAACTCGCCACAGCCAATTCGCCTCTGTCAACTTGCCAAGGCCAACTTGCCATGGGGCAATTTGCTGTGGAACAAGAGTTACACTAATATTGAAGAAATGGTGCAGGAGAATCATTTAAAAAAGGATACCAAAAGAGGGACAAAATGAAATGTGAATGACAAAAACCAAAATATTGGTTTTTAGTTATTTTAAACAATTAAACCGAATTGTTGAATTGTCCTGGGGCGAATTGACCATGGTGAATTGTCCCATGGTGAATTGGCCATGGCAATTTGGTTACAGTGAATTAAAAAGGCCCTTCTTGCCTGGTACCTTCTCATTCTAGCATAGTACTCCATACTATGATACTCAAACCTTCACTTTTTTATTACAGCACTTCAGCACGTCACTTATTGTATACACAGAGGGCAGCTTTATGATATATAGTTCTTTAGGAAAATAATTTGTTCTGGTCTTTAAATGGATTATATGACTTGAAACAATTGGAGCATTTCCCTTACCTTTATTGGCAATGCTTTTGGAATTTTCCCCAGAAACTATTTCTTTCAAGTTCATTCTCAGTCAGAGCTAGATCTTTTAAGAGGAAGGGAGGTACTAGATTGTTTATTTTAATTTGTTTATAGTTTGGGTGATTTTCTAAGAATTTTTAGGAATGCCTTTTAATCTGGGGTTCATCACTTTACAGTTAAAAATTAGAAGGGGCATTTAAATCAACATTGTTTTAAAATTTGATTTACAACGATCAGAAAAGACAGGAAAATGGATTTAAGCATTACTTGTGGGGAAAAGAAATAAGCATCTTTCTTTAATACTTTTCCAACAAATATAAATGCCTACCTATTGTTAGATGAACAGTTTTCTTTTGGGAGGGCTTGCCTTTATAAAAATATAAATTAAACAGATGTTCCATTTTCCAATCAGACAATAACAACCTGTTTAAGCTGAAAAGAATGCTGTATGTTTCATTTATGTTGCACAGCCATATTGGCAATTTTGGTGTCTTCAACATGCTTCCAACCTGTAGTATAAAAGTTGTAGTTGTACATCAAGTGAAATAAAATGCATCTACATGATTTTTTAGAATGACATATTTCTAAATTTAAAATGCAAACACTTCATTCTAAAAAGGTTAAACTGGCATAAAAGTAAAATGAAATTCATTGTCTGTGAAAAGTGATAGTTCTTTACTTCAACCACCCTGGGAACAATTCTGGATTCTTCTGAGGGATGTCTAATTAGCCATGTCTGAGATAGTAAGCTATCATTCCTTAAGATCTTTAATTCTTCTAAAATGCTGTCAAGTAGACTATGAAAATTACAGCAGTCCAACAAATAGCCTGAATTATCCAGTGAAGCTGAATGATGAAAGAGAAAAACACATGAATCATAAAAATTATCTTCCATGAGTTGTGGGAACATCACCAACCTAACAAATAATAAACAGAGAATTATGCAAATATATGAAATATGACTTCTGGAGGATTACGGCAAATTTAAGACAGTTCTGCTAAAGTGAAGCCAATTCAGCAAAGACCAATGAACAGGTAAGCAGATTGGTTCCTTGGAACCTCTCCAGATACAGAGAAGACGTGGCCTCAACTCACGGTCACATGATCACAGTTTAGATGTTCAGCAACCTGTTCACACAGCTGGTTGGCAATTGCTCTATGATCAAGTGATCACCATTTGCAATTTTCTCTGCCAGTTTCCCAAGAAAGTCAATGGGGAAACCAGCAGGAAGGTTGCAAATTGATGCTGCCGGCCAAAAGGAATCCCTCTCGTCTCTGGGGTCTGATTCAGAAACCTCCTTGCTGAAGGGTTTCAGCTCTGAGTCTGCTTGGATTTTAGCAAGGAGCACTTTCAGCCAGACCCCAGAGCAAAATAACCTTCTGTTGAAGGATTTCAGCCCTGTGCTGGCTTGGCTTTTGTCAGGGAGCTTTTTCAGCCAGCCTCCAGAGATGAGAGGAGCTGAAATCTAATCAGGATTTTCAGCCCATGAGTGGAGAGGCAGTAGAATAAGGCATGCAGGGTGCCTCAGAGTGGTGTCTCTGCTCAGAAGCTGAAAATCTTGCTTGCACATATAATGTCCAGTATTACTATCAGTTACTGGGAGAAGGGCTTATAGGACTTACATCAGCTTATGAGCTTCTTGTCAACACCTGCTTGGCTCCTGTCAGAACAAAATGCTAAACTAAACTAGATCAACCTTTTATTTCACCAAGGAAGATGTTTTTTATATTCTTCTATATGCTGGCTGTTGTTTCTTATTGTTCCCACCCTTGTTGGCCCATGATATCTCAAAGCTATTTTAAGACCCTCTTATGGGGACTGGACTGGCTGATCAGGGGAACAAAATGCTGTCAAATACTTGTTACCCGACTGCTTCCCTCCCACACACCTGTAGAGTTCTGTACTGTTCTGCTTCTTCCTTACTCCATCGTAAATAGCCAACATCACTGCGGGAGAGAATTCCATGCAGTACTTTTTCCACGCTGCTTTCAGTGTCAAGGTTTTGGCATCCATTGAACACATGTGGACTTGCCCTGCCAGTTAAAATGAGATTCAGAATTGCCTAAAGAGAGAAAGGACCAACATTACACTTCCAAGTCGTATCAAGAATCAGAATATCTGACTATAAAGACAAGAGCCCAGTAAATTGCTGCTCAGTTGCCTGGAGTCTGCTAGGCAAACCACCTTGCCTCTGAAGGTGCCAGCTGCAGCTGCTGGCAAAACATCAGGAAATCTTTTGTCTTGGCTATAATCTCTAAACCCTGAAATCCAACCCTGCCCAGTAACTGGAAACATTAAAATAGAACGGAATATTATTTTTATGTATTTATGAAAAGTAGTCAAATTTCACAATTGGAGACTTACTTGTCTGCAGCTAATGTCTCCATGTCTACATTGTAACAGGTGAGTTGTGGTGAAGTCGAGATCTCTCTGAAGCCTGTTTAGCCAAACACAAAGAAGATGCTACGGAATTGGTTTCACTTATAGTTTAACTCTTAATTCACTTCACTTCATTTATAGTTTGCCATCTAGACAAAATCCTGTTTCAGCTATCCTATGGCAAGCCTATAGGACGGAGAATAAACAATGTTTAACATCATTGCAGGATGTAATAATCAGTACGATATTAACTAAAGCATCAGACCTAGCTGGGAGACCAGGTCTAGTCTTGAAAGTTATTGTGTGCAAATAGGTTATTTATATCATTTTTCATTTCATTTTAAAAAAATATTATTAAGACCATGCCTGGCCTTTTTCTTTAAATAACACTCACGTTTAATTTATATAGCAGAGGTATGGAATTGATAAAATAGGAATCAAATAAACCTCCCTTTGAAGAGAGAGGCGGGATATGGAAATAATAAGCAAAGATACAACAAACATGATACTGGAAAATTAAGGGTCATTTAGTTGAAGGGTTTGGGTTTTTTTGAAGAGACTTTCTGTAAAATCACCTGCCTCTCTTGATCTTCTTTTTCTTTCCTATTTTGGTTTTGGCTTTGCAATTTGCACAGTATGTGGTTATAATTCTGTTGTTTTAATTGTGACAATGCAACCAGTGGAAAAACATTCAACGATTCCATACACCAAAGGTTATTTTTCCCAAGGGAAAAAACGGGACTGTTTGCAAACAAGGGATATGTTTATATCCATGTATATTGAAAAGCTTCTCTGTGGAACTGAAGTGAAGTCCTTGATGCTCTCTGAGCTTAGTTGTTTGCTTGCAGACATTTCATTACCCAACTGGTATTGGGTACATGACTGAGTAATGAAACGTTTGCAAGAAAGCTACCAAGCTCAGAGAGCACCAAGGACTGCATAGTTCAGCACTGAGCTACAAATATTCTGGGGTGCTTGGTGCTCTCAAACAAGCTTGCTTGTTTTCTTGCAGACGTTTCATTACCCAAACTAGGTAACATCATCAGTGTTAGTGATTACGCTTCTAGGGATGCCCCTAAATAACACATATCTGGCATACCCCTCTGTCCAATTGTATCCCTACCAGGGATTAGCACTGATGATGTTACCTAGTTTGGATAATGAAATGTTTGCAAAAAAACAAACTCAGAGATCACCAAGGACTCCTCATGTCAAAAATGAGCAACAAATATTCTCCTTAATTAGTACAAATATTCTCTTCTATTGAATTTGAATCATTGTACAACCCTAGGCAGTCATGCCTGAGCACTAATGTGCCCGCAAATACCTCATTGCTACCCTTTAGTTTAATTATGGCATTTTTAATAATAAAAAAGAAATGCTGAAATACTGAAAGTGGCAACCTCCAGTTTAATTTTTGTTTACCAGAATGTGTCTCTAAGCCTGACAGGCAACCTTAGAAAATAAGCATGTTAACCCATTGATGGCATTTGAGAGGCTACAGAGGGTAAGAAAGAGACTGGCTATTTCATGAAAGACATTTGGGGAAGTGGGTAGGACTTGGTTCAATATGCCTAAATAAAATAATATTGCTAATTGTATTCTGAACAATTGGACTTAGCCCATGGCGTCACAGCAATCTTTTTGATCAAAAACTTTGCAAAACAGCCAATTGTATTTGCATCATCTCATGTAATTTCTTCTTACATTTGATAGTAAATGGACTTACTTCTAAAACTTTTTTTACCAATGAATATAAATAACATTTGCAGAATCTTAAGGTGTAGACATTGATTGGTAAATAATTGCTTAACTTAAATCTAAGTATTTGGAAAAAAGGGGAAAAATCATTTTACCTTTCAAATGTCCTGGAGAAAAGTAAACTGTACAGAAATAAGATCACTCCATGACTTCCCTCAGAGTTCAGCTGATTCAAATAGATTTAAAAAAATCATGAAGTATTTTAACATTTCCCAACTTCTCTGACAATTGTAATTAGATATTGTTTCTTGTTTTTATTTACAATATTATCCAAAATAGCTTTCCCTAACCTGGTATTTTCCAGATATACTGGGACTACAGCTTCCAAAATTCTTCACCGGCATAGATTTCTATATTTATTTAAAAATTTACACGGCTGCCCAATTCTACAATGGCTCTGGATTGTAACAGAAAACAATAATTTATAAATGTAATTAAAAGAACCCAAATGCTAGAAGAGGAACAATCAAGTAGAAAAGACCCACTACTCACTCTAACCCAAACAGCCAGATTTTGGATGACAAGATGAAGAAAACTTCTCCATACAAAAGCAAACATGATTATTCAAAATGAATATGAAAAGTTTAGCAGCTGGATAAGAATAAAAGTGAATTAGTTAACACTTCTGGATATGAACCACACAGCAATCCTGCATATGATGATTTAAGAATAATTCATAGTAAACAGGGAGTAATTGTTTGAGAGAAAAATACACAGAATTGTAGTTCTCTTTCTGAGTATAGATGGGAACAGATTCAATTTTGTAAATGAATTGCACACCCTCTACTTACGCGTTGTATGTGATCCAAGATAAACTGCTGCATTGTTTCTTTCTCAAAAAAGTCAAACAGTTGAACCTGCAAAGAAATATTAAGAACCACAGAATGCCCATAAAGTGGTTGGATTCCAGTAAGAACAAAATATTGAAAAACATTGTGAGATATAGTAATTACCTCATTCAGCATTATCACAGACAAGCATTGTTTATTCTGGTTTGAATTATGTATCTTGCATATCCTAGAGTTCACCTTAGTGAAATCTGCCAGATTTTACTGGGTTAGAAAAATGTGGATGTCTCCTAAAGAGCAGCAAAGTAATACATAAAAGTTAACTCTTTCCTGGCATCTAGTGGGTTGTTTGAATCTTTGCATCCCGCATATGGTTTCCTATTTTATCATATAGCAATAGCAATAGCACTTAGACTTATATAGCACTTCATAGTGCTTGACAGCCTTCTCTAAGAAGTTGGCGTATTGCTCCCAACAATTTGGGCTTCATTTTACCCACTTCAGAAGGATCGAAGGCTGAGTCAACCTTGAGCCTGGTGAGATTCGAACTGCTGAACTTCAGGCAGCTGGCAGTCAGCAGAAGTAGCCTGCAGTACTGCACTTGAAGTCTTCTCCAATAACCTGTCAATATTTTAGGTAGTCCTTGACTTATGTAGTATGTATATGGGTGTGTATATATACATATGCTGTACATACATACATACATACATACATACATACATACATACACACATATGTGTATGTATGTATGGACTGTATATATATAGTTCATTTAAGACCAGAATTTCCATTACTAAGCAAAGTGGTTATTAAGTGAGGACATTTCTGCCATAGTGTTAAGCAAATCATTGCAGTTGTTCAGTGAATCATGTGGTCATTAAGTGAATCAAGGTTTCTTTATTGACAACTTGTTGGAAACTGGCTGGAAAGGTTGCAAATGGGATGCTGCAACCATCATAAATACATGCCGGTTGCCAAGTGCCCAAATTTTGATCATGTGACTGTGGGCATGCTGCAACAGTCATAAGTGAAATGGCCAATGATGCATTACTTTTTCAGTGCAATTGTAAGCTTGTATGGTTGCTAAACAAATGGTTATAAGTCAAAAGCTGCCTGTACTTTTACTTAAATTCTCAAAATTCTGGCTTTAAATGGGTGGCATTCATCCTAAGTATTTATATTAGCTTGTGTACTTTTGAGTTTTTCTTATGTTGGGTCTAAACACAACAAAAACATTTCTCCTTTCCAGATCTTTAAAATAGCTTATCTTACTTGTTCAGTAAAGTGATCCACTTCGTAGTCTATATTTTCAGGAAAATAAGTATCATCCGTGATAAGGCAGATAGTTGCTCGCTGACTTTCTCCTGCTGTCCACAGAATATCGGCTAGTGCTGCTGTAAGAGTTTTTTCTTGCTCTTTGAGGTTTATTTCAGATATACTGGAAAGCCAAACAGAAAGGGAACCATGAAAGTAAATCAATAGATTCTGAACCATTTCTTTGATTTTTATTCTCAAAAGATATTGGTTTGGATGTGTTAAAAAAACACACCAAGCCATGATTTAGCATGATGTTAAAATAAGATATGCAAGTCAAGATTTGGATGTAGTCTCTCACCATGGCTTTTCCAAAGTGGATGAGAAAAGGTTTCCAAAATGGTTCCTTTTATTAACTGCTGATATGTCATGTATCATGGAGTAAGAAACTATGGTTTATACCAGAGTTGTCAAACTCCTGGTCCGTGGGCTGGATGCGTCACAGAGGGATGGCTGTTGCGGTGGGCATTTGTGGAAGAAAGTGGGAAGAATCAGTTCAACTTTGTACAATGCTGTTGAAATGAATTGTAACTTAGATGGTTCAGTGTAATGGGCAGGGAGTGCTAGCTATGATTAAGCTTCACTGCTGGGTGCATAAAGATTCATCCCACTAAGTCCCACTGCTTATTACTGCTTAAATTATTTCTCTGTGTTATACTCTCTGTATTGTTTTCCTAATGCAAATTATAAAGTTCCTGTCTATGCATAACTCACAGTGGAAATTGCCCTTTAGTGTCTCTCCACTGGATAGAGATATGGCAGCAAATTAACATGTACATGAATTGAATAGATGCTGGAGTGATTCTACTTGGGAGTTCTGTTGCAAATCCACTCCTCAAATTTAGGACTGAGTGCTGTCTGAAAAAGGAAGTTACATATGGTTAATTAAAGGAACATTGAAGGAAGTTACATTCCCTCTCTGGACTTGTGGAAGAAGAATGGGAGATCAGATGCTTACTGCCCTTCACATGGAAATAGCTGCAAATCCTGCAGTTTTTAGAACCACAAGGGATCCCATTAAGCCTTGGGTGTGGTCATCAAGACCTCCAAATTCTTTGAACAAATGAATGACTGGAGAGAAATATAATTATGTTTTAATTTTAATTACATTCAGGAATAAATGAAATAAAACCAGATTTAGATACTACTTGTGACTATGGGGAATGAAATATGTGGCAGACCCCTCAAAGGCCACTTGATGCTTTCAGTCCAGAAAAGGCAGTGTCTCTCTGCTCTAAGTCATGATTTGCAAATGCTATTACAGGCAGTCCTTGACTTACAACAGTTTGTTTAGTGACCATTCAAAGCTACAATAGCACTGAAAAAAGTGGCTTATCATCTTTTTTCACACTTATGACCAGGGCTTGTTTTCGGCACCAAAAGGTGCCGGAACGTGCCCCTCCCGTCACGTTAAAAAAACCCGGAAGTAATAGCGCGCGATTGGTTGAGACGCGTCACATGACACAGACTCTAAAAAGGTGCCAGAACGCAGTACCGCCGAGTTCCGGCCGAAAAAAAGTCCTGCTTATGACCATTGCAACATCCCCATGGTCATGTGATTAAAATTCAAATGCTTGGTATTTAAATATCAGTTTATGATGATTACAGTGTCCTGGGGTCATGTGATCACTTTTTGAGACAAGCAAAATCAGTGGAGAAGCCAGATGCACTTCACAACGGTGTTATTAATTTAACAACTCACTTAACAAATGGCAAGAAAAGTTGTAAAAATGGGGTGAAAGTCACTTTATGACTCTCGCTTGGCAACATAAATTTTAGGCTTAATTGTGATTATAAATTGAGAACTACCTGTACCATATTCTTCCTGCTCCATCTAGAAATTAATAAATAAAATTTCCCTTATCCAAGATGTATACATTTCCTTACCTTTGAAGGGAGATGTTTTCTTCTTTGTTTTGTACAAACAAAAAGTGTTTCATGATGTGAACCTGAACTGCCATCTGGATTGCTGGGGCTCCACCCTAAAAAAACAAAGTCAAGAGTGAATTGCTCTGTAATTTGCTTACACTATGATACAAATTCAATGTATTGGGGGACCTTATCCAATGCTTACAGGAGACTGAACTTTGAGCAACATATTTACATCCCCATGCTCTATTTAAAACATCTCTCCATGTCATGAAAATTAAACAAAAATCTATTAACTCCTTGCTGTCTGCTTAGGCATGAAAAAGATATCAAGCTGAGGTCTTGGAAAGCATAGATCTGGCCAGACCCAGGAAGTACAGAATTACAAATTGTGTATATATAGTGTTTTCCAGATTTACATGACTGTGTAAATTGGGTGGCATACATATTTAATAAATTATTGCTCATTATTATTATTTATTTATTAGTTTTTTATCCTTTTATAATATTTTATAAATATCTCAAAATGGAAAATAGTCTTTTCTCCTCATATTTTCACTACAATAACAAGCTTGGTAGGCTGAGAGAAAGTGACTGGTCCAAGGTCACCCAGACAGCTTTCATGCCTAGGATAGGACTAGAATTCAGTCTCTTGGTTTCTAGGCCAGCTTCTTAAACAACACAACAAACTGGCTTGCATTATTATGAATATGTTTTGAGTTTGAAAGGTGAATATTAGCAGCAGAAAGTGCACTTATTTGCTAGAGTCAGCTGGAAACTTCTGAACCTGTATAGGATATATTTACCAATTCTCTCTCTAGAAAATGTAAATATACTTAAAAATCACTTAATCACTTAAGCAAGTTTTTTACTACTTGACATTCTCCATATGTGCTAGACTTTGTGCAAATATCTATTACAGAATGCTGGTCTAAAAATATAAATCTTTCTTTGAGTGAGCAAGATTGCTTGCAATTCATTTTTATTTTTATTATTCCAGAAAAGAGAAGGAATTGAAGTAGACAGATAGTGGCTTTGGTTGGACCTTCCAGTAAATAGGGGAGATCCTGATAAAATACCTATCAATTAAAAAAATGTTGGGCAGACATTACCTTATCCATCTCTAAGGCATAGGCCAAATCAGTAAAAGGTTGATGAAACCTGAAATATGATCTTTTCCATTCATAGTTGAAGACTTGAAATGTGTTTCCAAATAACATTCTTCGCAATTCCTTTGAATGGGAAAAATAGATTTATTTAGTACACTGTTAAGTCGGCCAACAAACAAAGATCTCTTGGTGATGTAAATATACTAAAAATCTCATATTGTAGGACATAATAAAAAGAGAGCCAAATAAAAACAACAACAAAAAATCCCTGGAGCCAAACTATATAGAGATAGAAGAAAAAGCAAAATAAAATCACAAAACAATCAATACAATCATTCTTAAAACGTCATAGACATTTTAAGACACATAGAAGAGTGTTTCTGTTGTTTTATATTAGTCCTTGTGAGCAACCATGTCAAAACAAGGGAATTGCATGGCATGCCCCATTCTTGCAACCTTTGGCAATGAAAATTGGGTGTTGGTTAAACATCTTAAGTCCCAGACAGCCAAATAAGGATGGCAATAACCCTCCAAGTTGGTCCTGCTGTACAGCTGAAACCCCTTTAAACTGATCTGCCTTCCAAGGCAGATCATTAAGTATAATGTTGACAGCCTGTCTCCAGAACAACACTACAGCAACTAAATAAACACTTATGCCTGTTTAAGGAGTGCTGGAAGTACACTTTCAAACAGAGATTGTGGTAGTCGACAGGAACAAACAGGTAATAGCACTGGAACTAGGGGATATGAAATCCTGGAGATCACGGTGCTGTAGTTAGGTTCATTTGATTTGTTAGTCTAGGTTAAATTAGATTATAATATAGAAGTCAATTATGTCTTGGCATGTTATGCGAACCAGGCTATCATATTAAATCATAATATGGTTTGATTGTTTGAGCATCACTTGTTAGGCAAACAAAAGAGTTGTATTTCATTAACCTTTTTTTAATTTAAAAAAAATCTTTATTGAACATATTTTTGTATTTCATTAATCTTGGTTTATATGCTAGTTAATGGCAGAGGATGTCAAAAAGAGAAAGCCCATCTTCACCAAAATAACTCATGTAATTTCAGATGTGAAGCATCATCTTTAAAAGAGCCTTGGTGGCACAGAGGAATGATTGCAGTAATTGTAGTAATTGCAAGACTTCTGCTAACAGCCAGCTGCCT
>JAOYMU010000002.1:38605627-38618476 GCA_025802295.1 Psammodynastes pulverulentus
TGTAAGCAGAAGTAGCCTGCAATTACTGCATTCTAATCTCTGTGCCACAGACTAAGCATGTGCTTAGAGCACCAGCACAAAGGGGGCACCACAAAGTTGAGAAAGAAAAAAGCTTGGCTTCGTTTGTACAGTATCTACAAAGGAGGGGGGCACCAAGATTTGTCAGTGCTTAGGGCACCAGTGAGCCTTAATCCGCCACTTACCAATACTAAACTACCCTGTTACCAAAACACACACTGGTAAGATTCTTTCTCCTTAAATTCTCTAGAATGGAATTCCATTACAGAATTTTCATCCCATTTTTTCTTGATCTCTCTGTTTTTTTTGAGATTCGGAGATTACAATGCCTTAAATCTGCCTTCTTGCAAATTGGTGCTTTCCGGGTGTGGCTGGGCACTACAAACAGAGAGGCACAGAAAGAAAGATTACCCGTAAGCCTCTTTCTTTCGCTGATCTACGCCCATTCTCTGGGAAGTCAGCTCGAACAATGATGAAACCTTTGCAAGGTGTACTGGTGTAGAGCCATGGAGGACACTGCATTTCCTGTGTTGCTGTTTAGAACCACTAACCAAGGCATCTGCAATCTGTTGGAGTGGCTGGTTAGTTGTCAATAGAACACATCTTTCCATTTAGGATGTCCTGCATTTTGGGCATTGATTAACTATTTGATTGCATCATATATTTTTGTTGCAGTGATGTTGGAGATACAGATAACACAGGCCTCACTGGAACTTTTGTAAGTAAACACTCAGAACTGATTAACATAGTTTACGTAATATTCTTTAAATACCTTGTGTCACCTTTTGTATTTCCATTAAGTAGTTTCTCTCCACAATCTTCCAGCGTAGGGGAAAAAAAGCAATGCTAATTTGTCATGTGAGTCCAAAAGCAACACATGCTAACACAGTCTGCCAGTCAATGTATTTAATTAAGGAACGGATAGGGTTGAGATATTTTGGTTAAGGCAAGTTATAGTCAAGATCAGTTAAGATTGATTTTACTCTGTCTCCCGCAATTTATAGGAGAAATGGGAATTCACTTATCCCACCGTAGCAATACTGGGCATGAAATTGGGTGTGATAACCTACTTTAGATCAGAGGTACGTGATCTTGTGTGGAGGACATTTGAACTTGTGACTTTGAAACCTCATGCGCTACTGGGGCAAGGGCATTGGTGTCTGCTGTCATGGGAACTACATCCCTGGTTTATTTTATTTTTTTAAAAAAGCCTTTAAAAATCTTTCTGTGAAATTTGGCCTAGGGCAAGAGAAGGAAGAAATCCTACAACTATTGGGAAGGAAGGATTCATCTCTTTTGGGGGGGAGGGAAAAGGGATCTTTTCTTCCCCGCCTCTCTATCCATTTTCACCCCATCGTCTGGTCCTTCTTATCACCCCCCTCTCCGCCCCACATCACCCTCGCCGTCGCTCAGCTCTCCAGGGATGTTTGTCTGCGCGTGTGGGGGTGTGACATTTGCCTCTGTGGGCGGGTTGGGTTGCAATCCTGCCGCATCCTAGCCGCCCTTTGCTCTCCCCGCGTACGTATCTATGTATGTCTCCCACGTAGGAAAAGAGCCAGACCCAGAGGGGGGGGGGAGTCTGTCTGCCAGCCAAGTGCTGCTCCCTGGTGCTCAGAGGCTGCTCCATCTCCAACTCCTCTCTCTCTCTCATTCATTTCGCCGGCTAACATGAGAGATCATGGCCGCCTTCGGGCTCCTGAGCTATGAGCAGAGACCTCTCAAACGGTCCCGTTTGGGGCCGCCCGACGTCTATCCTCAAGACCCTAAGCAGAAGGAGGTAAGCCCGGGGCTTCGATCGCTCCCGTCCACGTACACACCTGGTCGGGGGAGAAGTTTGGCCGGCGACCACCTGAGAGGGGGAAGGGAAGGGAAGGCAGGCTAAGGTAGGTTGCAGAAAGAGGAGAAGGCGCCTGGCAGCCTCAGAGCGGAGCTCCTCGCAAGGCTGTTGCGGACCCTGAGAGATTTCGTAGCGTTGAGTTATGGGTTGGGAGGAGGGGGAGGAGGTGATATGCTTGCGCGCCGGGCCCTGACGCACTCCGGGCTGTGTAGTAGATACCCGCCCCCTCCTCTTCGTCTCTTCTCGGTGCACTTCCTCCCCCCCTCCCAAACTTTTGAAAGACATCAGCTAGAAAAGAAAAGGGTGCTTCCCCTCCTCCGCAACCCTGACTTGCCTTTTTGCGCACCTAAATCAAGCCCCGGGCTAGTCTTAAACCCCGGTTGACGGAGGCCACCCCTCCCCCAGGAGGTGGAAACGGCTTCTCTTCCCTTCCCTCTCCCCCATTCCCGAGTTTTCCTTAAGCGGTGCTTTCTTTAAGTGGTGCTTTTCCGACAGACGTTGCCTATGGACCAGTGACTTGACATTTGATCAGATGGGAGTGAAGCTGCTCCTCTTAGTCACCCCAAATCAGATGACTTTCAAAACACTGGCACTTTGGGTGTATTGTTCCAGCTAGTGGCACTGGGTTGTAACCATGACGTTATGGCACTGTGTAATTAAGAGATAATTGCTGGGGGGGTGGGGGGGAAAGGAAGGTTGCTATAATGCTCAGTACAATTTATCAAGGGATTCCTTAACTCACCTGCTACTCAGTTGCCACTAATTTCTGTCCTCTGTAGGTTAAAGTTGCAAGTTACTAAGAAACTGATAAATTAAGGGTTCCTTTAACCTTTATGTGGAAGGCCTTAGCAGTTTGGTTGTAATGTGTGCAGACCACTTCTTGCTTGGCTATGACCATTCTCATTAAAATACTGTATTTGGCCCACATGCCATACTTAACCATACTTAACAGTACACACTGGCAATCTTCACGCATGCTAAATCATAAGAAGCAAACCCCAAGAATGTCTAGCCTGATGGTTTGGTTCATTCAGCATGCTCCAACATGTTTTGGCCAGTTACTTAATTATAGTTTACACTTCATAGTTTTGGATGAATCCAGGTAAAATCTGTTTTAATGCTTTTTAAAAAGGGGTGCTATACTAGAACTTTGTGCTATTGGAACAGTTCTTATGTAGATTGAAAGTCTTATAATTCCTATAGGAAATAATTGTTATAAAAATGTATATACATGTGGTAGTATAAACACTTTTTTTTAGTGGCTTCAGATCAGTGTTGACTCTTCGTGCCTGCCTGGAAAAGTCCCTGCAATTTTCTTGGCAGGGTTTTTAACAAGTGATTTGCCATTGACTGCTTCCTAGGATTGAGACACAGTAACTGGTCTAAGGTCACCCAGCTGGCTTAATGCCTAATGTAGGACTTAACCAATATACCTCTCATTATAGAGAGTACATGATGAAAGAGAGCAGTAAAATAGCGTTTGGATGAAATGAAAAATATATATGTTCCACATAATATGCTGGAAATAAGTTAAGTATTGGTCTAGAGAGGTTATTCCAAACAAAAAAGTGTGCAGAACTCTAGTCAGAATGATTTAAGAACTGGATATACAATGTATTTATCTTTACAGTGATGTTGTTGACATTATGTTATGGTAAATTGCATCTACTTTTATACTTTTTATTGTATATTTTAATTACAATAGTAAACGCAAGTTCAAACTAAACTCAGAGAGGACAAATAGAAAGAATAAAAAGTGCAAAGAAAGAAAAAAGCAAAGGAAGAAAGTGAGATAAACAAAAGAAATATATAAAGTTATATATTCATCACAAGTATAAGCAAACTTAATAACTCTTTAGTCTTTTTAAGGTTACAAGTATGTCTTCTTCCTATAAACTATCCCTTATCTATTTACAAATCCACAGATCATAAATGTTTTGATCCTGGCAAAAAGTCCAGAAAAGGTTACCAGAGCTTCATAGAGACACATCTTATTTTGATCTCGACCAAACAAAAACTAACTTTATATCCCTTTCTTCTGACAATCTTGACCTTAATTTCATTCATATGGTGTCATAGGATTTGGCCTTTCTTTAATTTTTCTTTTTTCCCCATCTCAAAGGCTTCTTGGGAGCTTTAGCAAACACATTTTTTAAGTCCAGTAAAAAGTAACTATCCAGCTTATTCTCTTGGTTTATTGTTTGTATTTCCACTTTGAATAGCAAAACTTCAACCAACATCCTTTGTATATCCAGTAGAAAGTCCTTATCCAAGTCATTCTCTTAGCTTGTCATTTGCTTTTCTGTTCCAAGCTGCCTTCTTTGTCTTACAACCCACTTTGTTTTGTTTTATCTAATTTTTCTGGTTCTAATATTTCTACATCGGACAAAAATTGCTTCACATCTGTCATTCCTTTATTAACATTTTTGGATATAGTTTATCTATAAAAGCAGCCATCATTCTGATATTGCAGCTGCTAATTTTTGGCTTAATTCTTTAAAAATGTGAAATATTTTCAATGTTTTAATGTTATTTTATGAATACCACATACTAATCAAAAACCAAAGGCAACTTTACACTTTTAACCCGTTTTCATTGTTTGCTTGAAATTTTTAATTCCCTCTTTATCCAGTTTCTGAAATCATAAAGTCTCAAATCGTTCTTATAATTTAAGATAGATAAAATAATATTGTTTATTTTTAACCAATAAAACTTTTTTATTCAAAAGATAGATAAAACAATTTTCTTCCCACAAAAAACTGTTTATTTTATATACTTACTTCAAATTATAGTAAAAGTTTCAATATTCCAAATTTGTTTGGGTTCTTAATTCATTTATAGCTTTCTTGAATCAAAGTCTTATATATTTTACTTTTTATTATTTATTTCCAAATCTTTAAAATTCTAAACTTTCGGTTAATTTTTCTTTTGTTTATGAATGGAAGTAAACTCACTCACCGGTGAGCTTTTCAACTTATCATTCTGAAAATCTCTAATAATGTTAAGATAGTTAAATAGGCAATTTCTGAAAGTGTTTAGAAAGTGAGATTGATGAACAGTCTCCTTTAAAAAGCCACAATGCAGCTGTAGGTGTGATGGCTGGTCCCTTCAACTAGTACTCAAACTGCTGACTTATAATCTTTTCACAAGGAACAACTGTCTGGAGAATATGTAGTTAATTTCTTTTCCTTTCCTTATCTAGAGTGGTTCTGAAGAATTAGTCTACTCATCAGGCCTTCATTCATTGCTGCAGCCATTGTCTTCACTTTTTCAGAGACATGCGTAGTTCCATGCCTCTCCCAGAATTCAGTATCAACTGGATCTACTGTTGATACACTCAGTAGTGATTCCTGCCCTGGGCAGGTGTGTGTGTGCGTGCATGTGTGTGTGTGTGTGTGTGTGTGTGTAGAAGATAATCTTCACGGTTCAATCTTCAAACCTTTGTATTCTGAGATTTTAATACATAATACTAATAGCACCTAGACTTATATACCACTTTACAGTGTTTTACAGATTTCTCTAAGCAGAGTCAGAATATTTCCCCCAACAAATCTGGGTCCTCATTTTACCAATCTTGGAAGGATGGAAGGCTGAGTCAACCTTAAGCTGGTGAGAATTGAACTGCTGGCAGCCAGCAGTCAGCAGAAGTAGCCCGCAGTACTGCATTCTAACCACAGTGCCACCAGGACTCTTGACATTATCTACTGGATATAATTTTGAAGGGACGATTCCATTTTTAGTTAAAACTTTTTGTAAAATAAAAATTTCAAATCTTTCTTAAATGACTCTTGGTAGTAATTTCTATTTCTAGTGATCCACAGAAAATGTATAAAAACTTTAATGTGTGGATTTAATGTTATGTGGGATCTTGGAATGCAGAGGAGGTGCTTGAATAAGAGGCAGCTTAGCTGCAGAAGGAATATGGTGATAGAAAAAGTCTCAGAAGGCACACTATTTTCCTGAGCTGTAAAAGTGGCAGAGAAAGAGATGTACAGTACTCTCAAACTTGCAATATTATAATAATGTAATCTTACAAAATAGTAAATTTAATAGTTCATCAGGGCATGTTTTCTATGTGGACTACCTCATAAGGCTGATTGTGGGATTCTTATGACTTTTTACTTCTGGGGTTAGGAAAATTTCACCATTGTTTTAGCATTGGCTAAAAAAGGCTGGAAAGTATTGTGGGATATAGAGAAATCTTGATGCTATTTTATAGTTTAAGTTTTCCAAAACACTTTAGAATTATATTACTGAAGATCTTTATTTATCTCCACAGACTTTCTATTATTAAAAACACCCATCTGGAATGTGAAAAAAATAAGTTTATTTTTATTTTATTATTCAGATTTTAATAATTTTGTCTCATATTATGTAGAAAGAAAAGGACTGTTATCACCGTTAACACATATCAATTTACAGAACAATAATTTTGTGTACTATGTCATCTGATCAGCATATTGTTTACTGCCATTTTAAAAACCTAGTAATTGTTCTGTGGGTATATCTTATATTGATATTTCTACTGCTGGGGTCTGCATTGTACTGAATGTCACTCTTATCTTTTAATT
This sequence comes from Psammodynastes pulverulentus, assembly GCA_025802295.1. Classification (NCBI taxonomy): domain Eukaryota; kingdom Metazoa; phylum Chordata; class Lepidosauria; order Squamata; family Psammodynastidae; genus Psammodynastes; species Psammodynastes pulverulentus. The sequence goes on from JAOYMU010000002.1 coordinate 38,612,054, forward strand.
TGTATATTTAATTTGTATACATGTATGTGTATGTATTTAGAGTACCATATTTTCATGCCATCTACTTAACATTTCAGAATGATTTTAAAAATGCAACTTACAATCTTCAGTATGGAAATATGTTTCATGTTTTGATTATCAAAAGCTGTTATGCCTGAAGCAATACTCTTTGACCTAGTATCTCTCTTTGTAGAGATTTCAATTCAGCTGTGGTTTTATGGGCTTGAATTCCCTTGGTTCCTATTTAATCCACTTTCTATGTATTGATGATGTAAATACAAATTCCCAGAATTCCAAATTAATCTGATGTAGTACATAAGACTTGAGTTTGTAAACAATTTTAAGATATAATGTGGTTTGTTAGGTTTGGCTTAGATTATCAAGTAAATTTAGCCATTGTGGTTATTAAGCAATGAGTCTAGCTTAATGTGATGCTTAAGCATAACCAATAGTCATGTATTCAGCAAAGGATGATTAAATAAAGTAGCCCATAACTGTTTAGATTTATGCATTTCACAATTCAAAACTGAACAAAGCACATTATGGCTTAATAGGTTGTCTGGATCCAGCCAATATATGCCAAATTTAATAACCAAGAAATCTAAAATCATTGCTTTTGTTCCTTGAGTATACACTGTATATACAACATATCATATGGCCCTTTCTAATATACTGAACTGATGTGTTAATTTGTTGTATTGATTTCTTGGAACAAGGGAAATCTTGTATGTATTTGTTTTGGTCTGCTTTCCAGTCAATAGATTCCCAAAAGTTGATGCATAGCAATAAATAAAATTACATATATAGTTGTGCAATATTATACAATTAAAGCATTAAGATTTAATATAGAGTATGTAGGACTAGTTCTTCATTCAGTATATGCACATTTGACTGACCTTGCCCACTTTCTCTTGTTTGCATAAAAATATGCCATTAAAATAGTACTGAAATAAACTGAAATTGTAAAAGCTTCCCTGAAGAATTTCTTAGCCATAATGTAAAAGGAGTCTAACTCTTGAATTTGCTGTATTGGTTGAAACCGATTCTGATCTCTTGGAAAAATTGTATATGCTTAACATGACTTTTACTTACAAGGGTGGTCCTTAAACTTGGGACAAAGTTTGAACCTTGGAACTAATGGGGAACAATTTGGACAAAACTTCTCTTATCAAAGACAGGGCAGCTGGATCAGGCCTATCCTTTTCTGATTCAAAAACTTTCACAAAACTCCAGGACAATTTCACCAGGTCAACTTCACCAACAAAGTTTTGTTCAAAAAGGAAAACACATTGCTACCTAAATTACAATCTTGGAGGTATCACATGAAGTGGGAATAGGAGAGCTGTCATAGTGAGAGAGAAATGTCATCCTTATAAAAATTACCAACCTGCTTTATCTCTCTAGAGATGTGGAATGAATAGATCTTTATGAGCATTTGATGATTTGTAGCCTTAGGCTAAATAGACATGTGTGAACAGATTTCTAGATAAATTCTAGTCTGCTGACTGCCTAGGAGGGAGGGGGCTGTTTTTGCACCATTGTATTTGACTCTCCAAATGAGTATAGAAGTCCTTGCACAGTTCTGTAATTATGTATAACTAAGATTAGTGAAACCATTTTAGACCTTATTGTATACTTTTTCGTATGTTATCTGAAAGTTCCAGTAAATATTTATGAATATGATGCAATTACACCCGGGAAGTGTTTGTACGTAAGCCACAAAGAAAAAGTCAGATGAGTGCATCCTAGCACAGTCTATATTAATTTAATGGTGGATAATTCTGACTTTCATCCAATAGGTATAACTGTCAACTCTGAATTGGACCTGTTACTGACTGAAGCCATTTTCTGGCTGATACCTTTCTGACTGATACTCCTTTAAAGGAGAATATTTGTAGCTCAGGGTTGAAATGAGAGGTTCTTGGTGCTTTCTGAGCTTGGCTGTTTTCTTGTAGACATTTCATTATACAAACTAGGTAATATAATCAGTACTAGTCACTGTGTTAGTCACTAGCACTGATGATATTACCAATTTTAGGTACCCCAAGTTTTAGTTACACAAAATGGCTTTTTGTAGCTCCATACAATCATCAGGCGAAATAGCCATAATATATAAAGCATAAATGTTATGGGCTATACTATTTCTCTTATCTCAGTCCAGTCTATTTCATATATAATATATTATCAAGCAGAAGTTCAATAGAATAGCTTTTTACTGTTTGTGATTCTGTGAGAAGAGTGGCAACTTTTAGGTAAATTTCAGAATCTCTTCATCCTGCTAGCTTAATGCTGGGAGAATATGCCCACCCCCCCCGATCTACTATAGAATTCTTGGGTTCACCTTTGTGGTTTTTTTTTTAAATTAACATCATGAATAATTGGTTCTTTAATTTAGAATTCATAGGTTTAGAGTATTCTATTTTTCAATATTATATAAACATTCAGAATCAATATAACTGGTCCCATGCTCTTTCTTCTTGAATGTACTACTTAATTTTCTGGTATTATTAGGAACTGAATGAGTTTGGATTTGATATAATTACTGATTATTGATCAAAATGAAATAAATTGAATTCACTGAACTTGTAGTTATCCACATCTGGATTCAAAGAAACCTTAATAACTCGATGCTCAGGTTTCTGTACAGAGCAATGATGCTGTAATAAATGGGAATCTATCCTTTCTGACGATCAAAGCATCTCCTGTGAAAGTTACTTTGTGAATATTGATTTGAAATATTGATTGATTTGAATATTGATTTGAAAGAACCCCTTGGGGATTTGAAATTTCTATTTAAAATAGAAAAGATAATTTAGATAATACAAATTTCAAGAAATATGGAAAGGTTGCTGTTGCAAAATTATGTGTGGAACTCAGTCTCCTTTGAGTAATTCTTATTTTTCGGTTCTTCCCCCCCCTACCTGGTACACTAAATGAACATGTACAAAACTATAAAAGAATCACCTTTTTTCTTTAAAGAATTGTATGTGAGGCTAAGCAGTATTTGTAGTGAATAAATCCAATAGATTTTCTCAAGACTTTTTCAAAATAGTCATGCATTTGTTGTTTGGCATATGTAGAATGTCAGGGAGGTTTGCTTTAATTATCTGCCAATAATTTTCAAGTGTAAAAACTCGAAAGAAAAAAAAATCTTCCTTTATATAAAAACTGTTGTGATTCAGGCTATTCCGGTGCTCTGTGCAGTTGTGCACTGAACAGTGATTGTTCTCTGAAAGCATTTTGTGATTCTATCTCTTAAGACTGTATTGAAATGACATAAATTGAATGGAGTAAAGACAATTCAGAAAAATTAAATTTGGGGATAAAACAGTATAAATTTTTTACAAGACTTTAAAAAAAATTGATATAAAAAGCAACAACTAAAAATTACTAATGGGATCTGGAGGAACAATGGTCCTAAATGCTTTGCGGATTCTGATTGTGTTGTTGTGTACAGCTGTAAGCCTATAGATTGCATCCTAAACTAGGAACAATTTATTAGATTATGTGATTGTGCTGTCTTTCACAGGTAGTTTAAATGCAGATTATGAATTTCTTCAGATTCGAGTGAGGAGTTGATTGATTATGTGAAATTAGTGGTGTGAAATTAGTGGTAGACGTTTAGCAATCACATACTGGTAGATTTATAAAAGTGAAAATGAAGTAGGAATCTTATTACCCCAACCACCTATGAAACATTTATTTCCATGAAATATTAACACATTTTGTTTAATCTTGGTCTTTTTAAAACATCATTTCCTTGTGAATGAATCTTAGTTTGTAGCTCTAGTGAAGAAACAGAAGAAAAGCAACTGAGGTATACAAGGGGAGATTATTCTCCACTTGGAAACAGAGTATGGGTTCCTATATCGTGGTAAAATACATTTTGCTTCGTTTTCTCATATTGTCTTCTGTGAGTCCCAACTACTATGATTTGTGAATTGTTGTTTATGGCTTAGGGCAGTATATGAACCCAGCCAATTGTGATTTAATTTGAGGAATAAACTAGGTCACTATGTCATGTCTGAATCACGGCTGTTTTACAGCTGGTTTTAATTGCTGAATAACTCTAATAACCCCTAAAGCAGCTAACAAGATCAACAAGAAAGATTGCTGTTAAACCTTTAGGCATATAGGCTGGAAATATTGGGAGTTGTAAACCTAATACTTCTGGATAATGAAGCTGGGCTCTCATGAAATATCAAAGAAATGATGAGAATAAAAATGCAATTGGTGAATATCATGTTTCATTGAGCAAGACCAAGGATGCAGGAGTAACAAGTAGTCCTTGGCTTACAAGCACAAATGAACCCAACTTTTCTTTCGCTAAGTTAGATAGTTGTTAAGTGAATTTTGTGCCATTTTATGAGGGTTTTTTTTGTCATAGTTGTTAAGTGAAGCATTGCAGTTGTTAACACAGTTGTTCAGTGCATCTGGCTTCTGCATTGACGTTGCCTGTCAGAAAGTCACAAAAGATGATCATATGACCCTGGGATACTGGATGTAAGGGGCGTGCATAAGCGCACCAACGTGCCTACCATCCCTGTCCTAATGTCCTTTTTGTTCGTACTTGTTTATACTTATATGTTTATATGTTATGTTCATACTTGTACTTGTTTTTCTCATGCATGCTTGACAAATAAATAAAATAAAAAATAAAAATAAAAATAAAACATGCCAATTGCCAAGAGTCTGAATTTTTATCATGTGACCATGGGGATAATGCAATGATCAAGTGTGAAAAACCATCATAAGTCACATTTTCCAGTGCTGTTTTAACTTCAGGTGGTCATTAAACAAAAACTTCAAATGGTCACTAAATGAATGGTTATAAGTCAAGTTCTACCTATAGATGATTGAATGGGGGGATAGAACTTTTGTTAGAGATGCCTATTCCAATAGAACACTTTTGTTGCAACATCTTATGTGTGCTGTTCCTGATTTTAATCTAAAATTTATCTGTGTATCTATGGTTAGAAAAATGTACTTTTCCCAACAGACAACATCCAGTTCTTGGATAAAAATAAGATCTATGGTGCAAATCAATTGAGTGCTTTGTGGTTGCTGTTCTATGAAGCTGTTCATCAAGTTCATATTGTTCTGAATCAGGAACTGTGTTCGTTTGATAGTGTAGTACAACAAAGGCAAATAGCATGGGCTTTTTTGGTGTAAACATTAAGACTGAAGGTACGTTTTTCTGGGAAGTGCTGGGATTACAAGCCTGAAGGCCAGAGGTGGTATTCTACCGGTTCAGCCCGGTTCAAGTGAACCGGTAGTAAAAAATGCTACCAGTTCGGTAGAACCAGCAGTAAAAAAAACTCTGCTACTGGTTCGACAGAACATATAGTTAAAAATGCTACTGGTTCGGTAGAACCGGCAGTTAAAAAATGCTACGGTTAGTTAAAAATGCTACCTCCTTTTCCCAACTATCAGCTGTTTTCTCCCATCAGCTGTGCTGCGGGAATTTAGTTAGAAAGCAGGAAATCATCAGATTTCTTCCTTTCTGGTGAATTTAAATCATGCAGCACTTCTGATCTCCCTCTCGCTTCGCCCAGAAGGCTTCCCTGAGGCCCAGGAGGCCAAAAATCAAGCGCGCGGGGGGGGATGTGCAAAAGAAAGAAAGAAAAAGAAAGGGAGGGAAGGAAGGAGGGGAGAAAGAAAGGGAAAGAAAAAAGAAAAAGAAAAAGGGAAGGAGGAGGGAGGGAAAAAGGAGAGGAAGAAAGGACCAAGGGTCTTCAAACTTGGCAAGTGGATTTCAATTCCCAGAATTCCTGAGCTAACATACTGGAGGAGGAATTCTGGGAGTTGAAGTCCACAAGTCTTACAGCACAGAGATCCGGGACTGGAAGTTACCTGGAGGTCATCTAGTCCAACCCCTTGCTCCAGAAAGTGAGTTTCTGTCTTTTGACCCCCCAGTCACATGACTACATAGCCACGCCCACCCAGTCACATGACCACATAGTCACGTCCACCAAGCCACACCCACAGAACTGGTAGTAAAAAAAATTGAATCCCACCACTGCTGAAGGCTCAAGAAGACTTTTTACTCAAAAGCATCTCTTTGCATTTAGAAAGTTAGTATGCTGGTTTCATTTAATCAAAAAGATGTACTTCAGCTGGCTCAAAAATATATCCTTATATGAGTTTGAAATTTGACACGGGTTTCAAATTGGCGACCTGCGGGCCAGATGCATCATGCAGGCCATGCCCACCCCAGCTCATGAAGGGAAAAATGCTGCAATATGTCACATGATGGCAATGTGACGTGGCAAGTTTGACACCTGTGCTGTACGTAGCTAAACTTGTTCATTTTTGCTTTTCAATAAAATTATGTCATTTGTTTATATATCACAGATATATATTTTATGGCTTAGAGCAGTGTTTCCCAACCTTAGTCATTTTAAGGTATGTGGACTTCAACTC
>JAOYMU010000002.1:38629279-38644926 GCA_025802295.1 Psammodynastes pulverulentus
CGCAGGGTAGGTGTTATATGTGAGTGCCGAGGTGCACCCACTATTACCCTGGCGGCTGCATTTTGTACTAGCTGCAGTTATGTGAGCAGTTATAAGAAATGTCGGGCTATAGTGAAAAAGTGCTTTCATGTTAAACAAAACATTAAACATATTTTATGAAGACTTATCAGATGATTCAAAATTAAACAGTTGCAAAGAAACAGCTTATGAATTTACTGCTTTCATCAGATAGTCCTCGCTGTATGACCATTCTTTCAGTGACTGTTCAAACTTATGATACTGCTGAACAAATGATATTTATGACTTATCTTCAGAATTATGGCCATTGCAGTGCTCTCATGGTCAGTAGATTAGAATTCAGGTTCTTGCCAGCCCACCTGCATTTACACTCACAACTTGTGCTTCAACTTCTCCTACCCATTTATCTCCTTCTCATTTCTTCCCAGTTGGTTGCCTTACACTCTGCTTCCCCTGCCAGACTGCTATCCCTAGGACCCTGCACTCCATTCTGTACCCTCACCATCCTTCATTCTCTTGCCCCTCGCTGACTCGTGAAAGGCCTTAGCAGCAGGAGAAGGAAGATGGTGAAGAGAGCTGGGATGGCAGAGATGGCAGAGGTGCAGGAACGTTGGAGTGCAGGATAGTCAAAAGGCAGAGTTGGGGGGTAGATAGGTGGGAGGGGGGAATTTAAGTGGAAACAGACATAGCAGACAGAAGCATAAAGTCCTCACCTAATGTGGCATGGTCCTGGCCTAACAATTGCAACTGGGATCACTAAGCAGTGTGGTCACATGTTGTTTCATTTAAGAACTGCAACACTTAGCTGTAGAACTTCTGTTCCCAATTAGAGTTGTTAAGCAAGGACAAATGCTGTTAATTGATATGTAATGATATTAAAAGCAGTGATGTAATTGTTTTCTGTTACCTTTGTGAATTTCTTTACATATATTTCTAAAATTCCTTAAGGAAGGAATGCTTGAAAGACATGAATATTTAACGTGGATCCTGGATATCTTGGAAAAAATAAGACCAGCTGATGACGAACTTTTGAAACTCCTCCTACCACTAATGCTGCAGGTACAAAGGTTAATATAATTTGCCACAGTTCCCAAATACTGAAAACCGGAGATGTTTTTAGAATTCAGTATGTTAAACTAAGTGTAGCTTGTTTATTGTTAGAGTGTAATGTTTGATGTCAGATAAGAAATCAAATAACATGTATAAAGAAAGCGTGGCTTCCAGCTTCCAGTTTATCAGCTAATTAACAGTTGTAAGGCTGTGGAAGAACAACTCAAGTCTCAAACTCCTAATATACATGGAAATATGTTGATTCTAGACTAAAGGTCATTCAATTTCTGGAATTGTTGTATTAATACTAACTTTCACCTTAATAAGTCTTGGTACAGAGCTCTCAGTAAAATTCACAGCCTGCAAAAATTCACTTTGAATTCACATAGCTACTAGGTTTGACAGAGAGCTGGCAGTGATCCCTATATTGCATCAATAGATCTTGCGAAATTTCAGGCAAGAGTGTAGAAATCTTATCAGATTTTATTCAACTTGTGGACCATTTAAAACATTGCTTACTTAGTCCTGTATAGAAAATCATAAACGTGACTGAAAAGATTCCAATTCTGATTTTATACTATTTAACATTTTAAAAGTCTATTTTAGAACTCACCCTATAATTTTTGTTTGCATACCGCAATACTGATTCTGTCAGTATCTTTCTTTTTTTCTTCTGAATGGACATTTGAACCACCATAAGTCCATGTATTTGCCATATGCTAAATACATTTCTTTTGAGCATTAAGGTTTCCATCTACCCCTTATTATTCACTAGATCTTTTCCCCCTAAACCAGGCAGAATGGACAACACAGAGCCTGTCCATGATGGGAATGGTCTGAGGCAGAAGTGGGGCTAGGAAATCATGTAAAAGGTGCTTGAGGTCCTGTGGCTGCCAACTCTGTTTTAAGAGAGATGGGTTTGAAAAGTTTTAATTGAAAAAAAAAATCTGGCAGACTTGATACACCAAACTCTTCCTAGTGTGAGAGACTGGAAGTCCTTTGAAGGACTTAAGACTTGTCTTTGGATGTTTGCAGATGCTAAAGAAAGTAACAGCAAGGGGGTGGGGAATTTTGATATACACTCTGATAATGATTTTTTAAAATTAATCTTTCAGTATTCTGAAGAGTTTGTTCAGTCAGCCTACCTGTCGCGTCGCCTTGCTTACTTCTGTGCCAGACGTGTCTCTTTGTTGATAAGTGACAATACTAACCTCATAGCTGCCCACTCGCCTCATATTATTATTGGACCAAATAATCCTCCTCTGGCAGCTCCCAGCTCTTCGACAACTGGTACTGTAGTCAATCCTGCCCAGCTTGCCTGTTCAGATTTTCTTTCCTGCCCCCAACACCGCCCTCTTGTCTATGGCCTAAGCTGTATGCTGCAGGTAAGCTCATAGCAGAGAGGAAATTCTGAAATAACATTTGTTGGCTGTGTTACTGTTGAATAACTACTGCATTGTGGATCTCTCTCTGCCTCTTCCTCCTTCCTTCCCTCCCTTTCTTCATGGAAAGCAATTGTGTATGCATTTAAAATATCTCAGATAAATTTGAAATTTAATCAGGAAGAGATTGGGATTAAAATAGTATTTTCCTGAGAAATATTTGAGTGACTATTCATTACTTTCTAAGATATTTTCTAGAAAGGTCATTTTTTCTCTCTGACTGTATAGAATAATCATGTAGCTATAAAGTTGGAGTAAAAGATTTAGGATTGTGCCCATTTACTGTGACTTTTTCTGATGTACAGTACATGAAGATAATAGTACTAAGTATCTACTTTTGTTTGTTGTTCATTTATTTCACAAAAATCTCTAGTAAATGTGATCTACAAAAACAAGTAGCAGCAAATGTTTAATTTTGGGATGTGTGTGGGAAATAATGATTTTCTTTTTATTCTTTTTATTTTATTTTTTAAATCCATTCTGACGGTTTGCTTCAGTTTGAGAATTCAGAGCAGCAAATGTTTAATTTTTAAAAGTAGCTTTTACACATTTGTATTTTGAACTGAAATATGTTATGCATATTATTTCTTGAATTGCAATGATATTAAACCAGTCTATTTTGTAATGAATATAATGAAATAGATATAAGGACATTTTGAACAAATTGTGTGCACTTTTTAAAAAACAAAACCCTTTTTTCTAAGTTTTTTTTGTTGCTTTCTATAAAATTGAATAATCTAATTACATCATTTATGTTCTTCTATTTTCTACTTCAGACTATAACTCTCTGTTGCCCAAGTGCCTTGGTTTGGAATTATTCTACAAATGAAAGTAAAAACATAAATCCTGGCTCACCTTTGGATTTACTTCAAGTTTCTCCATCCAGCTTACCAATGCCAGGAGGAAATTCTGTATTCAATCAGCAGGTAGTTTTTACTTGTATGTCAAAATATCCATTCTGCTGAAAAAAAATTCCACATTTCTGTCTTTTAAAGGTTTCACTTTATACCTAGTGGCTGTCTCTCCAATCATGCATCACCTTTTCCTGCTTCTTCATTGCAGAGTTCATATATTTATATAGGAAGAGGGGATAGGAGTTTACTTCATGGGAATATAGAAAGGTAGAAAAAAGAGTGTGATAAATGTGTTAGAAATGAACTTTCTGAGAATGTTGGAATATTCATGTAAAAGAATACACTGTATAAACATGTTTAACTTTCAAGTCTGTGAAAGTACCATTTTACCAATGTTGTACATACATCCTGAGTCTCAAATGCAATGGAATGGCTTTCACGGGTCATATGGTTCCAGTGTTCCATGCAAGTTCTTTGCCCTTTATAGTATTGACAAGAGTTGTATACAGTTAAGTAAAATAATAAACACTATACATAAGCTGAACCATTTATAAGAGATATGAAGCATTTTGATGATGATGATGATGATGATGATGATGATGATGATGATGGTGATGATTAAGGCAGTAGCCTAAACCCAAACTATCCTAAAGCTGTTTCTGCATAAAATACATTCTTTCCCTGACCTATTGAAAATAGATTTCTTTTGTTCCTTTACAGCAGAGGAGTAATGATTGGTTAACAAAGTGTGTCTTATTTTTCAAATGCTAACAAATTTGATTAAAACTTTCAGGAAGATGAATGTTAAGGTGATTCATCTGTACTTATTTATTTTTAAAATATATATCCTCATTCTCTGGCAAAGCCAGCAGTAGGTACCTAACATTTATGTGATATGTAGTACATTATGCATTATATATTATATAATTGTTGCTTTCTTTACAGGTTCGTGCAAAGATTTTTGAAGTAGAACAGCAGATAAAACAAAGGGGCCGGGCTGTCGAAGTACGGTGGTCATTTGACAAGTGCCAAGAATCAACTGCAGGTAGACACTAAAATAGATTGTAAAAGCTATGAAGCTTTATGGATTTATATTTCATCCAGTGAAATTCATTGATTCTTAAAACTAACTGCATTTTAGGTACCATTTATTGCTTTTCAGTCTTGGATTAAAGCCTTATTCTAAATATATTGGTATTGTCCACTTGAGTATAGAAGATGAACTGATATGGAAGGAGTACGTGCAAAAATATTTGTTGCTACTTTTATGTCAGTTTTTTAAATTTCTTGAAAATGTTGTTGTGGTTTGAAATAACTCCACTTAAAGATGCCAAGTCGTTGGATATGAGATGGGGAGGCAAATACATTTTCTAATAGAGAAACAAGGATAAACAGTGATTGCAATAGTAGAAATAATGTAGTTACTGTTATTATTACTATTATATACACAACAAGGGGAAATCAACAGCTGCTAGTTCTTTAGCTTAAGTTGGCCTTCATATGTATCAAGTTCTTCCCAACATGGGAACTTGGGAAGTGCTACACAGTATGTGGTGTAGTATATGTGTGGATCCAAACTATTTATGGTGAGATTTCCATGAATCTGAATAACACACTACAATAATCTAGATGCTGGATACTTAGTTTATTAGACTGTGTTATTTATTTGTGCAAAAATAATCATCATTATGATAAATCATCAACATAATCCAAATAATTTCTTCCCCACTACTTGGCAACACATTGCCAAAGAGGAAAATAACAGTGCTAATTTGTATGTTGATTCTCAAGAGCTACTCTTTGTCTGAGTTTGGAAGATAAGATGGTTCTGGTTAGAAACTATTGGAGATCACAGGAAAACTATGGGATAGACTTGGAAGTTGAAAGAAAACATCTCAGCACAAGAATATGGAAATACTTCTGTACTATTGCCAAAACTGCATGCGCGTGCACGCATTCTCTCACACACACACACATACACACACAAGCACACACACACACACATATTCACATTTAGGAATTGAGCTTCACTCAAGGCCGTCTTTCTTTTTCTTCTTTTGTGTGTGTGTGGGGGAGGATTTACTTTAAAAATTACCACTTAAAAGTGGTAATTTTTTGCTTATGTGTGTGTTGAAAAAATCAGTAAAAAAAATGCCTGTCTTCCAAAAAGAAAAAAAATTGTAAACATCTGACCTTGCCTCTGTATTTCAAAAATTATGCTTAATGATTATTTTGTCATATTTTGGGATTCTTTTTGGAACACTATGACCAGGTTATTTTTGGAAGGATTATTTTGATGTAAGTAAGAAGCTCCATGTACTTTTGTACCCCTGAGATCTCAAGAATCAAAGTCTGTCCCTAAGGAAAAAAAAGAGGAGAGAAGTCTGGGAACATATCAGTTTATCTTTCTTTTTCTTCCTTTGAAAAGTTATGGTTTCCTCTGGTAAGCAGGCCAACTCTTTGAAGGATTCATTTTGTTCTATTGTTCCATAGTTTTATGCATTTTCCCAAGAGATTTTTGTTCTGCATTTTACTGTCGAGCCTCATGATACTTTCACATATAATTTGAAAATAGCAGAAATCTTCTTTCACATTTTAAATCTACCAAACTTTTCCATTTAAGCACATTCAGAGAAAATGTATTTTCCGCAGTCAACTAAGGTTTTATCACTTAAACTGAATAGACACTCACACTAAATGGTTTTTTGTCATTAATGCGATTTAAAGTTTTCTCAGTGTTTGTGTAAGAAACTACTCAGTTAATGTTCTTAGCATTTTTAAGGTTTGTATGTTATAGCAACTTTCCCCAATATGGTACCATTCCGGGATCTCAGACTCCAAATCCCATTATTTGGCCATGCTGATTGGGATTACAAGATCCGTAGCTCAAGAGATCTGGTTAGGGAAGTTTACCTTATAGATTGACTTAAGTGCCTAATAAACAATAACAGCTATACAGCTATCAACACATTTCAAAACTCTTGTTATCATTGTAGCAGTTAATTAGCAGATAGAGAACTCTTAGGACAGAAATAGGGCTTGTGGGAAAGAGGTTAATGATAAGATAATTAAAAAGTACAGTATGTGGAGTGGTGTTCCATAAAACAACACACAGGGCAGCACCCAATCAATACCAGTTTTCTACAAACAAATTGTAATAATTTTGATATTACAACTTGAATGTACCATCATTTTTTTTTCTTTTCTGTTATTCCTTTATCCAGGGGTTACTATCAGCCGTGTTTTGCACACTTTGGAAGTTTTGGATAGACACTGTTTTGATCGTTCAGATTCTAGCAACTCAATGGAAAGCCTTTATAACAAGATTTTCTGGGGAACCCATAATAAGGAAAACCAGGAGGTATTTACATTATTCATATTCATTTTCCATAGTGTTTAGTCATTGTATTCTTAAATATATTTGTTCAAGATTGATTTTCAAATTTTGACTCTATGGACATAATGTAGTCTTCAAGGCATCAATTAATGTCTGAGGCAATTTTTTTCAATGTTGTGCCACTTCATTTATGTTATGTTTTGTGATTCCAACTTGCTGAGAAATTACATTTTTGATTTGACAATTGTGTACAGAAATGTCAAATAAGCAGCTGTGCATATAACAACACAATAAAAGTGTATTTACATTTTTCCAGAAATGATTTGATGCTAACTGCCCTTTCCCATTCCTTTGGCATTCAAAATAAATCTTATGATGCTGATTCATTGCTGAAACTAAACATTTATGTAAACAATTGTACAAAACATTTCTATAACACTGCAGAGGAATATATTTTTATTTTCAAATCCAGGTTAACACTAAAATTACAGAGTCAAATATTGAATTGAATACTTTCCTTTTAGTATTTGGATTTGATTGTACTTATGTAACATACTTTAGTGGAAGGACATTTCTGATTAGCTTTGATAAAAACAAGGCTAACAGCAGCATCTTTGCTTTTTATCCCAAGTAAGTCCCATTGAGTTCAACAAGGCTTACTGTCTGGTAGTGTAGGATGTGCTTCTGAGAAACCAAAGGGAGATTTGATCACAGTAGAAATACATATTCAAATATAGGATTTATCTTAAAAAATAGAATACGGAAAGTGTTAATTTCTTCCTATAGGTAATTCCTAAGAGGTCTGTAAGGGGTGGGCATAAGCGCGCAATCGTGCCTACCATCCCTGTCCTATTGTCCTGATTTATTTGTACCTTTTTCTTGTATTCTTACTTATGTTACATTTATTTGTATGTTGTGTTTATTCTTGTATTTATTACCTTGTAAGCAATTGAGAATCAAATAAACAAACAAACAAACAAACAGTTTGAAAAAAAACTAAGTAAGATCAGAGCTGGTTATTAATACTGTGTGTGCCCTATTTCCCCAGATATCTGTTGGCCTCAGCCCTGTTTGCTTTTTGCAAGGCCTTTAATGCTCAGGCATTTGGCCCAGATGAGCCCTACTAGCTAGTTTTTAGTCACTGTTTCAATAATTGTATTAGAATTATATTTTTTAACCCAAGTACATAGTGCCTTATATGTGTCTCTCTCTTTCTGTATTTGTATTAATTTTTTTTTTTTAATTATCTTTTGTACTCCATCTAAAGTTACCTCATGAAATGGGCAGCTATTTCAGTGGTATGAATGTATGAATAAATAAATAACTAAATTAATTAATATTGGATGGGACACTTCCAAGAGATCCTGGGGTTGAAAGCTAGACTATGAAGTAAAACTAATAGTCCTTAGAAGATAAGCTCCACTCTTTACATTTATTTATGAATGTTATTTGCATTTTTAAAATGTTCAACATGAATTCAAAATTCTAATAATTGTGTTATTAATATTGATACATGCTTAAGTTTCAAAAATCTAACTTGTGTTATGCAGTTAACTTAATAACAGTGGAAAACAACAACAAAAAGATGTGTAAGTAAATATACCGAAATCCTTCGATATAATATTTACTACAGAGGTTCATTTTTATTCAAGAATTGCAGTAACTAATGTTATCAAAGGAAAGGGGGAAAGAGCACTGTTTTGTAGAATATCTAATCAGTAAATAGTTAGGCCACAATGCTTAGAAATCTCAGTTATTTTTATCGTGTATATTTTCCTCAGTTTTGGAAAAATTGCATGTAAATCCTTAATTTATGATCACACAGTTGAGACTGGATTTTTGGTTGTGTCAGGATGGTTTAAGTGAGTTACTACATGATTTCATTTGATTTTATTAGTGTTTTTATGATAGCCATAGTTGTTTACTAAATCCAGAATTTCCATGGAAATAACAAAATCTAGCATTTCCATGGAAATGACAAAATCCAGCATTTCTGTAGAAATGACAAAAACATCAGAAATCAATGTATTCCCTTAAAGCCTTTAGTTTGCAACGGACAGAACAAATGCTATAACTGTGTATGTGCTGATGTTGGCTTCTGGTTGCAACTGGACAAATTGCCAATTCTTAGCTACAGGAATAACATTTTTAGAAAATTGTAAGAAATTTTTCTAGAATACATGGTCAAAAAACTAGTATGAGAATGACACTATAGTTAGTTGGAAAATCTGCTTTCCATGATATCTGTGAGAACCTGAATCTCAACAAACAGATGTAGCATTTTTCCCTGACTCTCATTATGACAAATAAAATACTGATATTATATTTTGACCATAATGACCACTAAATCATGGTTTAGTTGATCATGATTTATTGAATAAATAAAATTAACTTATTATTTTGTATATACCTAAAATTTGAAAAATTGCATCTGAACCACTAGATGGCAGTTTATTTCTTTATCAGAAAAGAGCAAAAATGTTACAGTGTATCTTCTTTTAAAACTGGATACCATATTAGAAAGACAGGAGTATCCTTCGTGTTCTTTTTCAAAATAGTTTTTGTGCTTTTTTTTCTTCCTAGCAAGTTATTGATCATAATTTTATTCAGTTTGAGCATATTAATTTTGAGCCTCTTATGCATATACAAGAGTGAAATTATTTCATATATACAATTTAAAAAGCAGTTCAATTATTTAGACTGAAACATTGATAAATTGCAGTAAAAGTCTTCAAAAACACCTAAGCGACTAAATTTATTAAAAAATGAAAGCTAGTATTAGCTGATGTAAATTAAAAAGTGTCACTTGGTAGAAGCCATAGAAAAATAAATACATAAATAAAAAGTTACCTTAGAAATATGGTTTTACTGCTATTTAGTGTTTAGGTTTCTGTATCGTGGAGAAAACCTATCCATGGAGATAGGAAGAGTCAACACTGGGCACATAATCACATTTTTCATGATGAAAATTGTGATACCTTTATCTTTGTAAGTTTGTGTAAACAAAGCCTTTGAACATAAAATTTGCGAACAAAAAAAATCATTGGATTATTTTAACTTGTTAAAAGCGCATTTTAACTTTATTAATTATACAACATTTTACAAATTATCCAGAATTCTTTAAGAACACATCAGGAAAAGCCAAGTATTTTGAGGTAATATTTATGACTTGGAGAATAAATATAAGTTGTGTCCTTTTTATTTTATGTTGTGGGAGAATAGCTTTTGGAAGTTTTAAGAAATAAAACCTTTGAGTTCAAAAAAAAAAAAAGGACAGAGGGAACTTACAGCAACCTTTATCCCTTCTCTGCCTGCTAGTATTTACTCAGAACAAGCCTTTAAAGTTTTCCAGTAAAGTCCTTAATACAAACATATTCAGCACTAAATTATCCATGGGTAGCAAAAGGTTCAGTCCAGTCAACATCACAGTTTCATTTAGCTTCTCAAAGCCTTGTTTTTGTGTTCTCTTGAACTCTGCTACTACCCTTTGATGTTACTTTTCATCCCATTTTGTGGAGAAGATACCCAGCCTCAAACTAAAAGTCTGCTTTCACAGACAATACTGTCTCCTGGTATAGGTTATCTTCCCCTTATCCCAAAACTACTTCTTTTGGAAAATCAGTTCTTAGAAATATCTTTTGTTGTTGAGAAAGGAATTGATCAGAAACATTTGGCTACTTGCTTACTTTGCTTCTTTTTCACTGGCTTGCTGCAGTTTCTCTCTAACTTTCATTATTGATGATGTGTAATATTAGTTCATGCAAGGAGCTTCATCTATTAAGCATGCCTCAGCCACAGCCAGAAGATTAATCTAGCCCTCCTAAACAAGCCGAGTTTTTAGAAAAGCTAACACAGACATTGAGTCAAAATGAAACATTTTCTTAAAAATAAATCCACCCTTTATTTTGGTCCATTTGGAGTGAAAAACTGAACTCTCACTCTTTTGAAAATGAATAAGAAAGCATTTTCTACCAGGAAAACAGTCGGGCATGTTGCTAGGTTTGGAGATCTTTGATTTAGACTATCAAGTCTAATCTGTTCAGTGCAAGTTTCCAAATTAAAGCATTCTAGACAGATTTCTGTCTAGCATCCATACTTAAGTACATCAAATCCACCATTTTGGATTACTGTTTCTATTGTTGAATTGTTCTTACTATTGGAAACTTGTTTGCTGACATACAATTGTTAGTATCTATGGGTTTTTTTTTTGGGCAACTTAGATCCATTATTCTATGTCCTGAACTTTTAAACAAAAGGGTATATGTCTTTAAATCTTGATCATTATCTAATTGCATTGGAGTACTAATGTGTATTGTTTTTAAACCAGTTAAGCATCCATTTAATTTTATCCCATGCAGGAACATGTGTGCCAAATTTCAAGTTTGTAGGCTTTACGAGTCTGGAGATATTGTGAGGATACATGAGTGGTATTTCGCTTATATACGTAGATAGATTAAAGTGTTTTTCAGCTGCAAAGTGTTTTTTTTTTGTTTAGTGGATCTGTGGTGGTGATACTTCAGTAAAAGGCCTCAACACAATCTTAACCTCTTCCTGTCATGGGTGGTAGGAGGTTTGCTGATAATATTTGGTTGACATAGGAAAAAGATATGGTTTCCTTTATAAAAGCATTAAGGTTATTTTACAGCAGAATATTATTTAGCATACTCTAAATGATAAATTGGAAAGTTGTCTGCAAATTAGAAGACAGCAATACAAATATGCAGAACAAAATGAAGTTTGGGGAAAATTCAGAAATAGAAAGGAAAATCCTATTAATTGATTTTTCTGAAAGTTTTATGAGAAATTTTAACTTAAGTAAACGTTAAAATTACTAAAATTTTCAGTTGATTTCCTGTTGTAAAGATTGAGCAGCAAAGGACAGATTGCAGAGTTGAGAAGCAAAATAATAATAATAATAATAATGCTGAGGATTATTGTCACATATGAAGCTGCAGTTTCTGAAATTTAGTCTTAGATGTTTGGATTGACCTTTGGGTTATCCTTCTGTTTTTGTCAACTAACATAACATAAAAATTTGGTAACACACAACTTACTAAGAATCAGCAATACACATTTAGTTTATTTATAGAGTACTATATATTAAGAGCCAGGATCTTTTAAATATAGGATGCATTTACCATCCCACAGGAAAGAAATCTAGCTTTAGCAAGCAGATTTTCAAATATTAAACATTTGTGTTCTGATAGCTTAAACTAATTTCACTTTTTGCTATGATTCCATAAAATTGGGAAGTTGAATAGGCATTCAGCATCATTGAGCCAACAGCTTGTCTTTTTTTTAATTTCATAAACATAACCATAAAAGGTATTGAAAAACTTCCATGCAAGGAAGAGTTGGGTCAAAGTCTTCCCTTAAAGTTCTTGAAAGTTAGGTTAAAATGATGCATTTTAAAAAATGATATTATACACATTTCTGACTATTTGTATTAAGCTACTGCTAAGTGTTCAACAATTATCCCACATTCCCTTTTAAATAGAAATTTTAATTTAGTTTCCATAAACATTTGCACATAGGTTGCAGAAAGTCACTGTTGTTATTCTGAATTGCTTAAGAATGTTTAGCTTTTGTGAGGCAGAACAAACTGGTTTTTCTTATTTTTGCTTTATTTATGCTACTGTCTACACCCTACCCAGTTTTCTAGATCTCTATTAAACAAGGAAGAAATTTTTACAGAACCGAATCCAGTCATACTTTCCTAATGAAGAGTGCATTGTTTCTTATAATGCTATGCCCTGAATTTTTCCTAGCAGCATCGTCCTTACCTCTTTGTTCAGTGCTGTTAGTGTGGAACTTCACTTAGGTACAAAGACTATGGGATACTTATGCTGCTTCTGCGTTGAAAGACAAGATAGGGATAGATTGTCATGGTGAAATATATGTAGTTGCTAAGAGTTGACCACAATCTGTTGGCATATAATCAATCAACCAATTGTTTGTTTAAAAATTATTCCACATCCATCTTTATACTAATAATATATGAAGGTCTGGTAGTTAATTTTCTAATCATCACTGTTAGAATCCTTCATATGAACCTAAGTTGCAGGAAAGTATTGTATAGATTAAATAGAATCTGGAGCATGGTAGATAAATAAAAGTTGGAACATCAGGCTTGTGGTTCATAGAGATTCTGAAATTTTAAGGTCAATATTTTTGGTGTTAGGCAGTAAGATACATAAACATGATGCTACAGATATCCAGACTTTTTACAGCACCCAGCTCATTTTGTAATTCAACTCATCAGATATAGAGAGGCCTAAGGAAGGAAATGGCATAAATCTTCATACTATTTGTAGTCACAAAGCTGGTAGTGCCTAAAATAGTCCTGAGCAGAACATTAGTTTTGTTCTTTATAAACCAAGACATGTTTAGTTGTAAATTTAGTTATATACTCTGCCTACAGTCCTTTTCCTAGTAGAAAGTTTCACTCCTACATCTGCTCTTCCTGAACCCCCACTTGGTTTTAGTCATTACATTCTCCTTCTGTTCCTAATCAAAATCACCTTTCATACAATAGACGATATGGATATCTACAATTTTCCAACTCAGATTAGGGTATTATAGAATCATTACTTGAAGATTATTCTGTTTCAATAAATTGTTTCTATTTCTAATAAACAAACTGAGCTCTATACTCTGTATGCTTTTGGATCAGTCTCTGAAAATCACACATTCTGAAAGAGGAGCAAAATTTCGATGCTGGTAATTGGATGTTGTTATTCTTTTATGGTATTAATTCAATCTCAGGCTTTGGTCTATAGATAAAATTATTTTGCATGACCTTGTTTCCAGGTGTTCAAAGGAACAACTGTGCTTCTTTGAAACTAGAAGCAAGTGTTTTCTATTTTCTATAATTGTGTCACTATTAGTCTTTATTCTATAACATCACAATATGTCTGTTTATATACATTTGTTTATTCTAATCTTCTCTTTTTGCCAATTTAATTTATTTCACATTTGGGATTGAAGGTACAGTTGTAAAAAAGGTCTGTGACAAATAGATACTTAAATACTTAAGGCAGTTATGAAGTAAACATTTTAAAAACTTCATTTTTGTAATAAAAATTGTTCTAATCACTCTGCTTCAGGTTGCATTATGAATTTAGATGCATTATGTGTTAGATTTGAGGATCTTTGTGCTCTTATTCTGCTTACATTTTTAAACCTTTGAAATATTTGTTTTAATCTGCAGTTCCAAATCAGAACTGTGTCAGTCTGAAGGATTTACACAATATAAGAGCCAAAAGTAATCAGGGCTTGTTGAAAATTCTATCCAAAACTGCACTAGACACTGCAAGGACATACAGTATAATCAATTCAGTGAAGGATAACATTATTAATAGTTACATACATAATATCAGGGATGGAAAGTATGGTGAAAGATGGAGCAATCTAAAAAGGTCTTTCTTGATTTTAATCTTTTTGTGGGGGTGATTGGCTAAATAATGGGTGTGCTAGATCATCTAACCCAGGGATGTCCAAACTTGTCAACTTTAAGACTTGTGCTCCATCTTATTTCTGTTTTTATTCTCTTCCTTTCTTAGGCCTTTATAAGATGGTTTCTGTTGAGAGGAACAAGTGGTCAATTCCTAGCATACTAGGAATTGGAGATGTTGAGCAGCTGTGGCTTCTCCATTTCACTATCTTCTCCATATCTTGGGGCTAATTTTTATACCGATGGTAAAGAAAGGGAAGAGGAAGAACAGGATGTTCTCAGCTGATCTTCCCTTCCTTCTACAGGGCCAAAATGTGTTTTGCAAGAGTTTCAGTTTTAGTCGTGTAATGGGTACATTAGAGCATCTGCAGGGCTTGTGATTGCCATTCTCCCCCCCCCACTTTATTTTCTCCCAACTTCAAATGAATTAAAAAAACATTTTTTGACCTCATTCATCCTTGGAAGTTCTGGGATCCAGAGAAGGAATGCTGCTGGATTGCAGCCCCCAAGCTCCCCATTATGAAATATATTTAGTTTTTATATAACTTTCAACTATTGACTTAATGTGCAGATAAGATTAATTGAAGATGCACATTTCCATAATTCTATAATATGTGATGAAAACTAGAACACACACACATCGCCTAGTGTTCATCACATATTATAGAATGATGGAAATGGATACACACACACACACACACACATTCTTTACACACACACACAAACACTTCTGCTGTATCATTCCATTCAATTGTCTCTGATTTTCAGACTTGTCCAGGCATATTCTTGCAGTTTTCCTGGCAAGCTTTTTCAGAGTAATTGAAGAACCTATTTAGAAATTTTGAAAGCCGTAAATAAATTAAAATATTACTAATTAGAAATTCTTGAAAGCTTTTAAAAGTGACAAAGTAGGTATTTAAAAAGCTATCAAAAGCTTTTTAAAGCATTCCCTTGCTGTTGTTACATCCTTTGCTTTTAAAAAAAAATCATTTACAATACTATTCTGTCTTGGATCAAAACTAGTACTCCTGGGTTTTCCTATTCTTCCTTTTTTTCAATCTAATGGAATACTGAAAAGAAATTATGTAAAGGTTTCTGTTCAGTCTTACAAGGGTTCAGCTGAAGGCTGTTACCGCTCCAGATCCACAAAGTTTCCAGGCACTGAAAAAGGACATCATCATTAGGGGTAGAGGTGTAAAGCTGGATATCATCAGTATACTAATGGTTTCTCACCCCATGGTGACAGATTATCTCATCCATAAGCTTCAGATAGACCTTAAACAGGAGTGGAAAGAATACTGAATCTTGCAGAACTCCACATAGAATAGACTGAGGGTGGGACCTCTCATTTCCAATCAAGACTCCTTTACAATACCACCATCCACTTACCCAGTCACCTAATTCCCTCCTCACATCATTCCATATAAAGTACTTCCTTCCTTCCTTCCTTCCTTCCTTCCTTCCTTCCTTCCTTCCTTCCTTCCTTCCTTCCT
>JAOYMU010000002.1:38704596-38716341 GCA_025802295.1 Psammodynastes pulverulentus
GGCGCGGCGC
This sequence comes from Psammodynastes pulverulentus, assembly GCA_025802295.1. Lineage (NCBI taxonomy): Eukaryota > Metazoa > Chordata > Lepidosauria > Squamata > Psammodynastidae > Psammodynastes > Psammodynastes pulverulentus. The sequence goes on from JAOYMU010000002.1 coordinate 38,704,607, forward strand.
CCTTACGGCGATAGCGCGGCTCCCCAGGGAGCCGCGGCGCACAGTTTGGGAACCACTGAGATAGCCATTTGTCTGAAATGTTATGTTGAGCACATGCTGGCTGAGGAATTCTAGGAGTTGAAGTCCACAAATCGGAAAGTTGCCAAGGTTGGAGACCCCTGGTCTAGAAGATCTCCAAGGTCTAGCTCTGATATTCTGTTACATCTGCTGTCCTTTTAAACTGGTCCCTTATTTAAAATCAGTCTTTTCATCTTCCAGTAAAAACAACCAGTAGGATCATTCTAAGCTACAATGGACCTCCTACTTACAAATCATTCTTGCAGTTACAACAGTCACATCCTCCATGGTCACATGATTATATTTAGATGTTTGGCAGCCAGTTCACCTTTATAACCATTTACAACATCCTGCAGTCACCTGGCCACAATTTGCAACATTTTTGGCTGATTTCCAGCATTTATTTCTAGTTTCCAGCAGAAAATGCATTGGAGAAAACGGATTCACTTAATGACTGCATTATTTCATTTAATGACCATTATTAAAAATGTAGCTGTAACTTTGAAGTTGATCACTTGGTGCTTCAACTTATGGCTGCAATGATTTATGACCATAATTCCAGGCTTAGTATTAGCTGTAAATTGAGGACTATCTTTAATACAGATTACATACTGCATTTTTCAGTAAAATAGAAGTTACATTAAACCCCAAATTCCCACCTATGTAGACATTACTAAGAATTTTTGGAGTGGTAATGGTACTGCTGTTAAGTAATTTTATAGGTCTATGTTTTTGCTTACTTGAATATATTGTAATTTCTATTAAATAGAAAATTTAATATGTAGGCCCAGACATAATACTTATGTCAAATTATGCATTTTATATTGTTTAAAGCAGATTTATTTAGAATAGAAAAAAACCCAATAATTATAATTTGTTAGCTATCTGATCACCCTGATTAAAAATGCATATTATGATGATAATTATTAGCCTTTCTCCCAGCAATCTTTATGGAAATAAGAAATGGATTTGTATCAGTTTGTAATTACCAGTTTCTAGACATTTCTTTAAGCTTCATCTAAAGCTTGAACCACTTCAAGGCTATGTACATAGCATTAAAAAGTATAATAAAACAAATAAAATCAGTAAAAATAATAAAGGGCAATGATGACAACTAAAAGCAACCTCCCAAAAATACTATTCAAGGAAAGCCAAATGTTTTCTTCAAGGGAGGGAGAAAAGAGCTTTACAAAGATTCAATGGAAACTCATCCCAAATTGGAGGGTGATTATTGAAAAAAAGGCCTCGTGTTGTATGCATAACCTTAAGGGCCAGGAATGCTTGTAGCAAGTCAAAAGGACTTTTCTCAAGAAAAATAACATTGGGACTTATTGATATAGATAAAGATAACCTTTTATGTAATCTGAATCAAGTTCATTGCAACATTAAAGATTAACCATTTTAGAAATGCAATATTTACCAACCAGACACATCTTGGGTGATAGCAGAAATACATACAGACTGTTTCCAAAATAAAATTGAGAAGAATCAGAATATGTACATTTTTTCAAAATTTATTAGTTTACTCAGAAACACCATTCTCTAGCTGGTTTACATAATATCATAAGACATATGCAATATGTACTAATAGTAGGACACTTATTTTTTAAAAGCTTGGGAGAATACTGAAATATTTATCTGCTACCAAAATAATTACATTTAAAAAAATCCCAGTCAAAATACCATTTAATATGAATGAATTGATAGTAACCAAAATAGTAAAAAAAAAAAAAATACACAGTCTAAAGCCAAAGCTTTGGAGTAGAGATCTGTATTCTGTTGGGGAGAAAAGTATGGCACTAAAAAAAGCTAGTCTCTATTTTTCAGTTTAAGAAAAAAATCTGTTTCTCAAAGAAATGCACTGTGATCTTCCTTCTGAAATACCTGCAGATAACAAGCATAGTTCTATTTTCCCACATAAGAAAGTACATAACTCAAGTAATTGAGATACAATATTAGCCAAGCATAGTGGAACATTATTTAATCTTTTTCTATTAATAACCTGCAATTGGCATTTAAAAACAGTTTCCAACACTGAAAATAGAACATCTATGTAGATATTCCAGTATCCAATGCCAGGGTTGGGCTTTCTTGAATTGTATACCTGGATTTTGGTAATTTAAAACAAAATGCTTTTTCTATAAATTTCCGGCATAAGAACACATATATTAATGGATCCATACATATATTTGCAGTAGCTAACCAGAGTGTGCTTTCCTTGGCTATGAATAATTGATTCTGTTTAGCACAACTCATAGTCTGGCCATTTTGGCTAAGAGTATAAGGTACCCGAACAAAATGAAAAGGGGCGAAACAGATGAAAAAAACAGCTACAATTATAAACACCTTACTTTTGGCTCTTTGTTTAATTTTACAGTCTGCTATCTTGGTTCTTTTATAAGAGCTATAAATCTTTTTAGCGATAATTACATAAAAGAGGAGCATCAAAATCAGCACAGTATAGAAGACGATTTGACAGATGTAATTGACAGCTGCATGCCATTTCATTCCCAAGTCACTTTTCAATGAAGCACACTTCCTCACTGAGCGAGATGTAGCCTCACGGTTTGTCAAAATCACATTGGGCAGGGAGAGGGCAAAGAAGAAGAGCCAGACAGACCATGAAACCATTTTAGCTGAAGTGATCTTATGCAACCAGAACTTCCCAAAGGGCTGAATGATCTTGAGAAACCTATCTAAGGAAATAAGTCCAAGCAGCACAATACTTATATACATGGTCTGGTAAAATATTACAGCTGAAAAGCGACAAACAACTGCTTTAAGTTGCCAGAAGCCTAGTTCTGAGTCTGTTAGAATCTTGAAAGGCAGCATTAAGGTCATGATAGAATCGGAGACCACGATGTTCTTAAGATACACAATGAAACTTGAAGTGGTTGGAATCTGGAAAAAGGCAATTACAGCCACGCTATTCAGTAGGAATCCCACAAGGAAAAGAATGCTGTACAAAATTGGAAATACAACATGAGATGTCCTGGTATCTCGGGGACATGTCCAGTTGGAAGCATTGATACTTCCATTCATGGTTTAAGCAGGAATCTGGGGAAAATAATAATAGAAAGTAAGCACACATGAAGGTTTTGCTTAAAAAAAAAGTCCAAAAGTAAGAAGACTGGAAAGTACCTAGACTTTATAACAAAATAGAACCATTTTGGATTCCCGGGAGCAATATTGTGACATACATTTTGATAGGATATATGACATTACATCATCCAGGATTTTTCATATCAAAAAAGAGGTTTAGTTTTCTATGTGGTTAAGAATTGTGTGAACCTGGTTCTACACTTTGGCGCAAGTAGAAGGATGGGCGAATTTGCTCACATGGGAAAAATGATCTGAGTTTTTTTTCCACAGATATTCCAGAACCATAGAAAGCAAAGCAATTACATTGTTTCTTTGACTAACATTGCTTACAGACTAACGTATACATTCAGTTCCAGGAATAGAAAATAGATTATTTAAGATACAAAAAATAATAATTAAAAAATTACTCACCAGTTTAAAAAAGCATAAAATTAACGCTGGAAAGCCCTTTTCATTTATGGTTATTTGCTGGGTTTCATTTGGCAGAGACCTTGAAAAAAAGGTGCACAAGAAAATCCTGGAGTTTAGGTTAAGTACTTGTGGAAAGAGACATTCTTCCAATTAAGTAGACTTCCGAGCTGGAAAACTGAAACTGCTTCAAGCTCAGAACCAGCAGTTTGGCTGAAGAAATGAACTGGCTGCACATTCTGTTTGGCTGTTTTTGTTTCCTGGAAAAGGAAGTTAAAAAGCCAAAGGTTTTGGTGGAAATTGTGGTAATCCGACGTAATGAATTCACTTTAACAAAAGACAGGATGGAAACTGCACACATACATTTGGACAGCTGCTAATGTTATACAAATGCCAAATGGGAAGGAGAAAAATGTGTTGCTGTATTTCTTAAGCCATGTTCCCCTCCCCCCCAATTACAGATGTGCATTTGTGATAGAAATATAAATATTTGTGTTAAACATACACTTAGAAGTTCAGGTAGAGCCAGTGGAAGACTAAGCAAAGCAAAAGCAATAAAATAATTCCACTGAGTTTCTGAATGCAATCTTTCCTTCTTTATTTCTGAGATTTTGTTGTACATATTTGTAAATTCTATCCTGAGGAGGTTCAAGATTGCTGAAAAGCAGTACATCTGAAGCAGAGAGCAGGATCAGTGTCTTTTCTCTAAACAGTAACCTCCTAAAGAACACTGTGCTGCATTCATGTACAGTGTTATGTGTACATGATACACATCATGTACAGATACAGTTGTTGGTTAAAAATTTGGTTAGTTTTCCTATGCATTAGTATTTGATGGGAACCCAGCCTTTATAATTAGTTCATGTTCAATGTTGTATGTGAGTCAAAAAATGGGTTAACTTATTAAATGGTGTACGTAATTTCCCTTTCATATCTGGCTCACATAGTCTTTTATAAACAGCAGTATTTTTCCCTGTGGAGAGTCAGTGGGATTAGTATCATATTCCTACTTCAAACAGCAAATTAGATGATTAAATTGGTCAGCTTAGATAGCTCAGTATTGTTTTTTTATTATTGGCTTTTGAATTTTTACTGAACTCCAATTATGACATAAGCTGTTCTTTAAGAAACTTCCTCCTTTTGTAAAAAGACAAAGATTTTGCTCTATGCTTCAGACCAGATGGCTTCTTTGGAGCACAGCTATTGATTACTTGGGTGGCCTTAAAATGGTCACATTCTTTCACTTTCTTCCATATCCTCTCTTCCTAACCTATCCAATGGGACGGTTGTCACTATAAGTGAACAGGGAACACTATAAATTCTTCACAATTTCCTGAAATAAGAATAAATAATAAATATGATTAAGCCAACCAATCCTGATTTGGTCCAAATTATAAGAAAGATTTCCTTGAAATCTTAGTGACTTGTATGTAGAAGTATTCCACATATGCATTGACTAGCAACCTATCAGTGTTTTCTCAACTGAAAAATCTCACAAGAGATGTTAAATCCCACCCCAAATAAGTAAAATGGCTAAAATTAATGAAATATTTCATATGGAAATAATACATTTGAAAACTCTTTGAAAAATGTTATGACCTGAGGTATTTTTCTCTGTAGCTAGATAATAATGATATTGATGTTAGTGATCCATAAGGCAGTAATAAAATGGCTTACCTCTCTGTGAAGAAGTACTGGACTGATGTTAGACTTGGAAATGTAGAACTCAAAAATTTAGTTTTGTAAGCAGTTTTGTTGCAGGTTTGTTCCTCATTTTTCACAAGCCTGGCTTCTCTCTCTCTAAAACATCCTTCCCACTTCCCCCTATCTGGATCAAATGCTACAAATCTCAAGAAAAATATTCACATACCAAATATTTGGAGGTATCTTATTCAATATGAATCTTTTTCTGTAGACAGAAAAGGAAACATAGATTGCATGAAGCATGCAACTGAGTTTGGCTAAACATAACAAACAACCAAGAAAAGAATGCTGCGAAAAACTGATAACATGGGCAAGAAATACAGAAATAAGAAAAAATGGCAGTATAATATCAAATGTATGTGTATGTGTGTTCTTTTCAATGATTATTTTTAATTAGTAGGATTCTAAATAATGTAAGAAGTCTGTAGGATAGTGGATGTTGAATGGCAGTTTGTGTTCCATACAGTTGTAATGGCTAATGTCCATAGAGAGACTCAATTTTCTTCGTATGCTTTTCTGCTTGCCTTTATTTTTTCAGTTCTGAACAGAGATTCTTATTTTGCATGACAGAAGATAACAAATTTGTCCCTCAAAATACCTCTGATTGATGTTATTTACAAAATGACAGTGACCAATTTTTCTTTCTAGGTCGCGTAAAAATGTTTATGGAAGTAAGTAGAAGTGTTGGTGGCACTGTAGAAAATGTTCTTTTCATTGACTAGTTCCAGAAAGTGAAAGTCCTATTCTGTGTCTCAGAGAAAAAAGAGAAGTAGTGATGACAGAAGTACATTTTCAATTGTATCACCCTGTTTTCAAATTTCTCGAAAGAATTTTATCCAAAGCAACATAATTTTTTCACAATACCATCCATTGTTTGTGCTTCTAGTGTATGTCCATGTTATCCTGGTTTCCTAACTCCTTACTAAAAGTGTATTTTACTGTACACTGTACCTCGATACTCACCATTAATTGGTTCCAGGAGGTGTGATGAATACCAAAAATGACAGGTACCAAACAAATTTTTCCCATAAGAACTAATGTAGTGAGTCACAAGCCAAGTAGCACTGACAAGTTCTACTTTGTGCATTGAATACCAAACAAATAATGAGTACCGGAACAAAATTTGGTATCAAATTCAATGAGTTTCAAAGCAGTTGAATACCACTGTATTTTTATGAGATTTTTAAATTTGTAATTCATTGTGGAGCAGATGAAAGCATGGTCAAATTAATAGTGAAGGCAACCTCCACCCCACAACAACAATAAAAGAAAATTGGATACAACATTTAGTCTAAACAGCACTATTGTGCATTGAGTGGATGCAAATATCTGGCATGATGAACAAGTCTTTATGAATGACTTGAGTTGTGTTCATTAGGATTTTTGAAGAATTTACTAAGAAAGGAGATATTAAATGTAGCCTAATTCTCCAAATGTTTTCTTTAACTGACGCTTTTGCAAAGATTTTGCATTTCAGTTTCTTCTTGATAAAAGTGAAATTATTTTTCTTTTGAATATTATTTAATGAAATAAGTATTACAGTACTTACAGATCAAGCAACAGATATTATAATGTATGTATTAATTCAGATTAGAAAATAACTACTGTGTCCTTGCAATAAATTTCGCCCAAGATGAACTTGTCCAGATGTTTGAATATTTCTATTCAAATTAGGTGGATTGCAACCAGAGTTAGAAAGACTGCTTAGCTGACATCGAGCTTCAAACTTTGAGATCTATCATGTTGTGATTAGATTTTCATGTCTGTTTTTTAATTGGTTCCACTTGTGTCTTATTTCCTTTTGGATGTTACTTTTTAAATATACAAACCACAACATAGACCTACTTTCATTTCTCATTTATTTAATTCCCTAATTGATCTATCAATATCCTAGCAATTTCTTCAAGCAAAACAAGGGTCAAAACGGTTCCCCAGTAATTTGTGAATTTAATGAAATAATTGTCCATCATACAAACATATTGTGCAAGATTTCTAAATCAGCTTCATACTGGGATTTGAGATTTGGTGTTTGTGGCTTTTACCATTGTAGTTTGCCATGATTGTCTCACTTATAATTTGCTACTTCAGTTTTTTCCCCAGTAATTAGTTAGCAATTGATTATCATTTTCATCTCAGTAAAATTCAGTTTTATATTATGTGTTACATGACATCCATACTAGAATTATAATAATTTATATATTTTAAAAAATGAAATTGAAGAACATGAAGGCATTTATTCATCTTAAGAAAGCAATTTAGAAAAAAAGGCTTACTAAGCAGAGTTTTTTTCTTTTTTCAAACGCATATTTTCTGTTATGCATGGTTTTCCCCCCCAAAATATTACATCATTTAACAAAAATAAATCGTATAGGACATTATTTTATTTCTTAAATTATTTTTGAAGGTACTCAAACAGTGATTTATGAGATGTTTATTGATATAAAACCCTGAAAAAAAATCTATGTGGTCACTAAATATCATAGATTTGATGGTATAGTTCATAATCAGACACTAATATGCAGCAAATAAGAACTAGACCTTAAAAAGATGTAAAATTACTAATAGTAATTTCTGAGTTGAAGATTTTGAAACATCTTTTTTTTTTAAATCTATAGGATTTCTGAGTGATGTCTCCTTATCACTATCACTGAACTTCTTAATAATCTTTTATTGTTTTTCTATGCTTAGTGCTCCCTGCCTTCCTCTAAAGAGCTTTTTTTCTTTAAGTATAAAGATTTTTTTTTACTGTCCAATTAATTTTTTGTTAGTGCGAATCAATCTTTGTAGCTATGATATTAAAAGAAAATGCAGCAGTGATAATTCTGTAGCTGGTTGTTAGTATAATGGGCTATGTGTGATTCCTGATTTCTGTAAAACCAAGAATGATGAATTTCTATTAGAAAATATAACTTGTATCAGAGTGATACAAATTATATATGGCTAGGTTTCTTATCTACATTGGTGTCTCTTCATCTGTAGTTTCCCTACTATGATCCTCTCTTGTTTTCCTTAAACATTTATGCAAATTATTTAAAAGAGACTTTCTAAATGATTTGCAGAGGGCAAAATAAATGAATGGGTCTAAGCATGCATTCAAGGAAGTCAACCACAAAGTGGTCTCTTTTATGTAAAACAAAATATTCTGGGTTAAACACTGAAAAACATCTCTGGTTTGGCTTAGAGTATAAGGAATTCTAGCAAAATGGAAAGGAACAAAGCAGACAAAAAATACACCAATAATTATGAAAATCTTGATATTCACAGTCTTCTTGTTTGCCTTTCCCAAACGTCTTGTTCTTTTGTAGGATTTGTACAGTTCCTGGCTAATGAGTATGTAGCATACAACTATGATAACAAAATTAATCCAGAAGATAAACTGGCAAATATATGTAACAATTTCATGCCATAGTAATCCTAAGGAAGATTTTAGGTCAGCACATTTCTTCACATTCTCATATGTTGGCTTCTTGTCTGTCAAAATCATGTTTGGGAGGGAAACAGAAAACATGAAAACCCAGATAATTATAGACAAAATCTTGGCTGCTGATACTTTGTTAATTATTGATGATTTGAAAGGCTTGACAGTCTTCAAATATCGATCAATCGTTATAAGTCCCAAAAAAATAATGCTGATGTACATAGTAAAGTAGAATATGACTTGAGTCACCTTGCAAACAAGCCCTCTCAATTTCCAAGAAGTCAGTTTTGCATCACTGAGAATTTTGAATGGAAACGTTAATACCATCAGGATGTCAGAAATCACTATGTTCTTGAGAAAGACAATGAAATTTGATTTGCTGGGGATCTGGAAAAAAACTCCCATGGCCAGGCCATTCATGATTATGCCAATAAAGAAGATAATAGTATATAACAAAGGAAAGAGAACTTGATTCATCTTGCTGTCTGTGGTGCAGTTGCTGCTGTTTTCAGGAGGGCTGTAGTCTAGTCCCATTGTAGCTTTAAATTGCTTTCTACCAAAACAAAACAAGCGCATTAGTCATAAATGTCAGCTATTTTAATTAATGCTTCAATCCAGTATTTTTAAACCCTCTCTGTATACAAGTAACAGCATGAATAGCTTTTTCATATAGAACTTATGGTATAGAAAGATTTTTCAAAGTGGGGATTGGATCACTGTGTGAACAGCAGACCTGTCCTGAAACAATGTCCTTCAAATGATCTGAAGTGCAGCTGCCAGAAATGCCAGCCAGGACTCAGCCATGCTTGTTATGAATTCTAGGAAATAAAATCCAATCCACATGGGAAGCAATAGTTTGGGAAAGGCATTGCTGAAAATAATCTGCATGTTTAGGAATCGCAAAGTACAAGAAGATTCAATTAAATAATCTTGCAAATAAATAATTGGCAGCTTAGATTTACATCTCTGTAATCCAGAGGATAAGCATATAAAATACACCGTTTCAAGAATCCAGATAACATATACTAAATGAAAAACTTCAACCAGTTTTATTGTTATAATGTCACTCAGAAAGTAATGTACACACATAGTAAAGGTAAAGGTTCCCCTTGCACATATTTGCTAGTCGTTCCCGACTCTAGGGGTCGGTGCTCATCTCCATTTCAAAGCTGAAAAGCCAGTGCTGTCCGAAGACGTCTCCGTGGTCACGTGGCCAGCATGACTAAACAGACGCGCACGGAATGTTGTTACCTTCCCAACAAAGGTGGTCTCTATTTTTCTACTTGTATTTTTTTACATGCTTTTGAACTGGTAGGTTGGCAGAAGCTGGGACAAGTAATGGGAGCTCCCCCCATTATGCAGCACTAGGGATTTGAACCGCTGAACTGCCGACCTTTTGATCGACAAGCTCAGCATCTTAGTCACTTGAAGGAATGTCAGTATTGTCAGAAAATAAAGAATTATGACTGCAATATCAGTGAACTCAGAAACCTTTTAATAGGAATCCTAGTGCTGCATCTCTCTCATAAAACCAAAACAAACAGATTTTGGTCAGTTTCAAGAACTTTTTTTCCAATTGTTTTATATACTTTGATAGGAAAAGTTAATTAATGCAAGTGTAACTGGGCATACACAAATGCATGTGAATGCTGATTTGTCCATTTATTTCAAACACTCATATTTAAGACATGTTTATATTTAAGATGCATCTCCGGATTTTATTTATCTTGTCCAAAATAAACTGAAGTAAAAATGTGGTTACTTTTAGAAGATATAGAGTGAATTGTTGTTGGACTTCAGAACAGCAGAAATGTCCATTGTAGCTAGGATTTTACTTTCAACATTTCAGAATTACGGCAAAACAAAACATCAATAATCTGAGAATTTTAAAAGATTAAAATGTATATACTGAACCGTTTGCTTCTGCAAATCATACAAAAACATCTATTGAACAGAATGCATACTAAAATTACAGTAAAAGATATGAAGTTACCTTAAGTATCTGGATTTTCCTTCATTGGAAAGCTACCTTTCCTGGAAACAATAATTTTCTGATCTGTTTTCCTCTCTTTTTATTTTGGATTGAGTCTTTGCTCCAAAATGAGGCTTATATAGCAAACTCCATCAGTTTGCAAAACAGAAGTGATAGAACTGAGTGAGTCAGAGCACATATGGGGAAGTAAAGGGCTTAATTTTACTTTTTCCCTTTAAACAGCTGGAATATAATCAATTAGAAACTAGAGGGAGGGTTTCAATTTTTCTACACTTGCTGTCCTGCATCATAATAATAGAAGGTTTTCTGACTAAGAAAATAATTTAGAAATATATTTAATAGGCCAGTTTCATTATTCCTTTAGACTTGACTAGAAGAGCAGCTCATATAAGCTAGCAGAGTCTGGCACTAATCTTTTTATGCAAATCAAATTAAACAATACTTCTGAAAAACAACCAAAAATACTCACCATAATATAATTTAAAAGCTTTTTGGCAGGATCTATGCTGGGTAGCTCAACTACATTAATGAAATGAATGGCTTTCTGATTAGTAAAAGATAAGAGTACCTCTTTTCAGAATGGATTCAATACTGTATTCTTTGTGCATCTTTTATTATTGTGAAGCCTTGTTTTAAGGTATAATCTGTTGTTCAAATTTATAAACCCTGCACAAACCTCTGTTGATCACAATTATGATAATGCTAATATTTTATTATCATCAAAATGAATTTTCAAATGTTCATTGAAATGAAGAAAAATTGTGCATGGCCAACCATTATTATGTTGGTTGGGATTGTTGGAAGTTGTACATAGGAAGGCTTATGATGAAATATATAAAATATAACCTTATAATTATATATTCTGGAGAACTCTCCCAATCAGATTAACCCAGCTCAAGTTCACAAAATGTTCAATGCAGGAATTTTTTCTAACTAGTTACTTTCTTTGAAATAATATTTAAAGACTACTGCTTCTAAATATAGAGATCTTGACTTTTGTGTTCATGATATTTTAGAAGCTTCTCCTCTCCTCTCCTCTCCTCTCCTCTCCTC
>JAOYMU010000002.1:38742777-38754357 GCA_025802295.1 Psammodynastes pulverulentus
ACAGGTTCTGCGACCCAAGCCCAATTCCTGCTAACGGTTCTTGAGAGCCGGTGAGAACCGGCTGAATTTCACCACTGATTTTAAAAAAAGGAGTTTAAGGTTAAGTGTTCATAGCTCCAGTGGGAGGCTGAATCAATGATGAGTGAACCCTTCAAGGACTGAGCAGCAGAGTAACTGCATAAAGTGTATTTGGCTAAAGAAAGATAATTCTTTTGTAGATGCTTTCTGCTCAAAGAGGCAAAAGTTTCTCTGAAATTTTTCCTTTAGTTTTATTTAGTGAGTGAAGCCCTATCTGAGCACATGTGGGATCCAGGCAGCGGGTGAAACCATACCCTCCCCAGTCCATGGAAAAACTGCCCTCCACAGAACCAGTCTCTGGGACTCAAAAGGTTGGGGGACAGTGCACTACAATAGATAGGACAAACAGGCAGAAGTCTAGCAAAACACATTCATTAATACCAACTAGCAATCAGAAAACATGATGAAAATTTAACTTCACAATCCATGGACAGACTTAACCATAGGACATGTGAAAATATGTTTAAGTTTAATATGTTAATATGTTTAATATATGTGAGTTGCTTTTTCTTAATAATTTACTTTACAAGATAAAAACATTTCATTATTTATCTTGACCAGAAATTTGTTATCATTTTTATATTATATTAATTATTTATTATTTATCTTGACCAGAAACTTTTTTGTGTGTATGTGGGTTTGTATACACACAGACACACACACACAATTTTCATATAGTACACAGACACACACACACCATATGCAGTGGCACTGAACCCCAAGGATTCAACTTAAAATGTCTTTATATTATCTTTACTAATGTCTTATTGAGAGTGATACGTGAGATAAATTCAAAGACTTCCCCGCCCTCAACTTTCACTAAGCTCTCTTCAGCTGCAGACATGTAAGCAAAGTGGGAGAAGGTTAATTTAACTGATCTATGCATGGAAGTAATAGATAGTTTAAGGATTTGATTTCTTGTAACTGATATGACAGCTTTTCATAAATATCACTGGCAGGAAAATGAATATATAGAAGGGAGAGTGGGACTGTATGCATTGAATAGAGGTTCAAACCACTATGTGTTCAAAAAGCTGAATGCCAGCTGGCTATTTATGCAAAAGCCATTCCATTATTGTATTGTAATCTATATAGTTCCTTCAATGAATAATATATTTAAAATATGGTTTGGCAAAGAATGGCAAGAGGTTTACAGAGCATAGGAAAAGATTTAAAATTCTACAGATAAAGAGTCACACTAGCATTCCTTAGTCTAAAACTGCACTGTAGAGAAAGCTGCCTATTCAAACTACACTAATTGAAGGAGCAGATATAGCTAATGAATTTCATAGATACCTATGGTCAGGGCTTTTTTTCGGCACCAAAAGGTGCCGGAACGTGCCCCTCCCGTCGCGTTAAAAAACCCCGGAAGTAATAGCACGCGATTGGTTGAGACGCGTCACGTGACGCGGACTCTAAAAAGGTGCCGGAACGCACTACCGCCGAGTTCCGGCCGAAAAAAAGCCCTGGTTTTGTTCCATTTCAGTAAGGCCTTCCAGATTACTTTATAGGAATAATATGAAAGTCAAATGAACTCCTACATTTAGATGAACTTGGTGAGATATTTAATTATTTTTCATTGTAATCTTCTATAACAGTTGTCTTTGTACCAATGGAAGCTTATATGGCAAAGAGAATTGGCTTTTCAGGCACTAAGACACAATTTCCACAGGAATCCTACCCAGCAGCTGTGCAACTATCTATTAAAATCTGGCCTACACATTAAAGTCAATGAGATAGTAGAATTAACAACCCCTTTTATAATGGATTTGGAACATGTCTTAATGTTGAATTTTGTGTAAGAAAAAAATAGTGCATCAAAATTTAACCCATCTGCTTTCAAAGTGTTTTCTATAAGTCCTTGACTTATATCCTACTTGAAAAGGGGGACATGCCACTCAGATCAAAAGTTCCTATGGTTGTCCCTCCACCCAGTCATGACCACATTTTGGGTGTTTGGAAACACAGCCACATTTACATACATTTACAGAATGCCACAGTCATATGGCCATGTTTTACGCTGGTTTTGTAAAAACCCAGCATTTCCAGTTTTCAGCAAAGTGGACCATGGGTTTGTTTAACAATTGTGGCATTTACATTTATGATTGTCGCATTCACTTAATGGCCACCACAGAAAGTTGTAAAATTACATAGTAAAGTTATCAGTATTATGACTCATGGCCATAATCTGTACACTCCGTTATGGTCATAACTCAAGGACTACCTGTATATGGATAGGGCAACTAGAAAGATTATTAGCTTGTTTCTCAAAACAAACAAACTTGTATTGTCTAGGAAGGATATTTACTATTTGCCAGGGGTGTTAACAAGGGTGGGATCTAACAAGTTTGCACTTATTCGTGAGAACTGGTTGTTAATTTTCTAAGCAGTTCGGAGAACCAGTGGTTGTTGGAAGAAATCTCCTTTTGTTTTTTTTCACTTTACAGAGCTAATCCTGTAAGGAAGGCAGGAAGGAAACATTCTGTTGTTGTTTCTAGCCTAATCTTTATTGTCCTACTTACAGAAACTGCCTCTTGGTTAACCCACATAACAGCTAAAGTTTCTTGGCAGTACGCCCAGGCTTACTTCACCTGAGCTCCATCCAGTCACATGATCACCCAGCCACGCTTACCCAGCTGGTCATTAGGGCAGAGAACCGATTGTTAAATTATTTGAAGCCCGCCACTGCATGTTAATATGGGGTTTTTATATAGATATTACTAAAAGAACGCCAGTTGCGTGCAATGATTAAGGCACTGGGTTAGAAATCAGGAGCTCATGTGTTCTAGTTGCACAAAGCCAGTTGGATGACCTTGGGCCTGTCTTTTTCTCTCAGCCCTAGGAAAGAAGCAATGAGAAATCTCTACTGAAATCTTGCTACAAAATATTAAAATAATTATTCTTTTAATTGACAGAATAACAGAGATGGAAGGAACATTGAAACTTCTAGTCCAACCCCTGCTCGAGTGGAAATCGTATAATATTTTAACCCCATAATATATTAAAAAGACATATTATGTTATATAGATCTAGATAAATAAATAAAGCAGATCAGTTCGACCCACATTTTTCTTCCTAGATATTAAGCAACTGGAGGGAAGAACGATACCAAGATGATATTAAAGCAAGACAAATGATGCATGAAGCATTACAACTTCGTCTTAATTTGGTAAGAAAGAAGAATATTTATTTACTTAAGGGGATATTTGTTTATTTAGAATAATGTTGTGCCTCTTCTCAGAGTGATCTTCCAGGTTGCCTGAAGCAGAAAAGGGCTTATAAGGTTTCTTGATTTAATTATTGTTCCTTATCCTCTCTAAATCCTGTATTGCCTTATAATTTAGATTCATTCATTCATTCATTCATTCATTCATTCATTCATTCATTCTATTTCTTAATTTAATTTTGCATCTTTGAAGAGATTAAACAAGTGGTATTACAAATATAAGGTTAAATAAGGATGACACTTAACAGACAATGTGATAAATCAAACATCAGAAAATAACTGGACAGAAGTCAAATAATAATACTTTGCAGAAAAAGTAAAAACAATTCCTACAGCTTCCTTCCCGTGGATCACAAAAAGTCCAGGAGAACAGGGGAAAAGAAGTCTATCAGCTATTAATTTCTCTTAGGTGATCCTTCATAGTCATATTTTCAGCCCCTACCTAAGCTGCTTGGAATTCTGCACACAATACAGATATTGCAGTCTAAAACATTTCCAATGCAGGTTTACTCATAAAGAATAGTTAGAAAATAAGGATTGTACAGTACATTTGGTTTATCTTTTTTATCTCTATTTTTTCCCCAATGCTTCAATTGTAGGTTGGTGGAATGTTTGATACGGTGCAAAGAAGTACTCAGTGGACCACAGACTGGGCACTTCTACTCCTTCAGATAATAACATCAGGGACTGTTGACATGCAAACCAATAAGTATGTGTATTCTAATGCATAGTGTATATTATGGATCCTAGTACTTTGAGTAACAATATTATTTGTAAAGCAAAAATTGCCATTCATTTTGCACAAATTGAAATATGTATTTATTTATTAAATTTATATGCCACCATCTCACTATCACATAACTGGCGCATATAAATTTAGTAAATAAATAATAATGGTTCTAACTGTATTTTTCTTCTAAACTAATTCAAAAGTAAATTCTCCAAGTTCTATTTATGAGGTTTCTTAAATTAAGGGTAACTTCACTACCTTGGATTCAGCGAAGGATATGAATGTGGGTTGGTTAGTGGTGGTTACTATTTTAGAACAAAGTAAATATGGTAATGTTTGTGTTGACAGTGTAGGCTTGGCTGCTCCTCAACATTTATAAATAGAATAAAATAGAGTGTGGAAGACAGATATTACTCCACAATCTGATTTGAAATGTGGTGTCACATTGTATTTCTCTTTGAGAATAAGAGTTGCAGATGCCTTTCCTTTTTTAAAACATAAACTCTGTCCTTACATTCCTGCATGTGACATTGCAATCCAAGTTTTAAAATGTGGGCCTTGTGTATCATGATGTCATGATACACACAACTAAGATGATTAAAGGTCTGGAGACTAAAATATATGAAGAACGGTTGCAGGATTTGGGTTTGGCTAAGGACTAGGGAGAACAAGATAGCAGTATTTGAGAAGCTGCCACAAAGAAGAGGGGGGTCAAATTATTCTCCAAAGCACCAGAGGGCAGGATAAGAAACAATGGATGGAAACTAATCAAGGAGAGAAGCAACCTGGAATTAAAGAGAAACTTCCTAACAGTGAGGACAATTAACCAGTGGAACTGCTTGCCTTCAGAAGTTGTAGATGCTTATCACTGGAAGTTTTTTAAAAACTTCCACCTGTCTGAAATGGTATAGGGCTTGAGCAGGGGGTTGTACTAGGAGACCCTTCCAGCTCTATTCTGATAAATGTCATCAATTTTGGCATTATTTTGGCATTATCTTGGTTTGCTGTAGGACATGGCTACTTTCTTATCCTTGAATTGATGTAAAATTGGATTATTTGATATTCTAGAAAGAATTATTAAGCTTCTGCTTTACTATATGTACTTTACTATATGTACTGATATTGCTCTTCAGAATATAATTTTTCTTTTTCCTTTTTAGTGAATTATTTACAACAGTACTTGATATGTTGAGTGTGTTGATCAATGGAACTTTAGCTTCTGACCTCTCAATTGCCTCTCAAATGGGATCTGAAGAGAACAAGAGAGCATACATGAATTTGGTGAAAAAACTCAAAGTGTGTTTTCATTTGATCTTTGAATTCTGTAAAATGTTTAGTGATTAAGGTGTGGGTTGGAAACCAGGAGACTGTGAGTTCTAGTCCTCCTTAAGGCTCAAGAATTGTTGGGTGATGTTAGGCTTATCGTTCCCTATCATCCTTACCCATTCAAAAGCTTTCTGTTGTGGGGAAATTAGGAGTCAGGAGACAGCTATCTATGCACTTTGAATTATCCAAAGGTAGATAGATAGATAGATAGATAGATAGATAGATAGATAGATAGATAGATAGATAGATAGATAGATAGATAGATAGATGACAGAGACAGAGACAGAGACAGATAGACAGACAGACAGACCCCACACATTTGAAAAATATCAAATTGGGGAAGACTGGAACAAAACATCAACTAGGAGAACATTTATTTTTTTGAGGTAGTTCATTTTCCAAATTTTAAATTGTCTGGCCTCAGCTGCAATCCTGCAGATTGTAGTGTTTTGCAACTGCCAGCTGTCGAACTCTTTTAATAATAAATTAACAAACAAACACACAGTAGCAATATACTAACTTGATTAATTAAGAGGAAGTATACACAAACAATGTGATTTAAATCAAAGTTATAAATATAACATTTCCTTTCTTTCAAAAAGCCACTTCCTCACATGGGTTAGCTGTGCTCAAAAAAAGCGTATTATGCTTATTCTATAGATAGAAAAAAACATTCAGTTTGAATTTCTCTGACTTTTTGTCAGAGACAATTCCTTGCTTCCCCATTAAAAAGGGGGATCAAGTAGGATGTAATGAAAAAAACTGTGGTTGAAACCTTGGAGATTTTTTCAGAGTAGAAGATAGTCAGCTATATGGACAAATAATCTGACATGCTAATACCTTCCTGTATTTCTGTTAGAAATATCAAAATGCTCATCAAATAATATTGGTATATGGATATCTTAAGCATTAAGCATATCTTAGAAACAAAAGGGCCCAATCCTTTGCCTTAGTACTTTAAAAATTCCTGGTAGCAGATGATAGGAAAAACTTCTGCCTGAAACATTGGAAAGATTATACTTTTCAGAATACTTAATCCTGATATCGTGATGAGAGATGGGGAGGGAGGGACGGAGGGAGAGAGAGGGAGATCCTGCAATTAATTTTTGTTCTAGGAAAAGAAAAGCTTATAAAGCACTTTTCAAAAACTGTGCTACACAACTTGAATAAAATTAGTAAAAGTACAAGGAAATGATTTATCTGAAATTTCTCTGAGTTGGAGATCCGAAATGATTTTTTTTAAACATTTTTTTTTGCCTTTTTGTCCTCTTGCAGAAAGAACTGGGAGATAAAAGTTCAGAAAGTATCGACAAAGTTCGTCAGCTCTTGCCATTGCCCAAGCAGATGTGTGACCTTATTGCCTGTGAGCCTATGGGATCACTGATTGATACGAAGGGAAACAAAATTGCTGGATTTGACTCCATAGATAAGAAACAGGCAAGGATAAGTATTTTCTTTAAAACCTTCCTGGTGTATCAACTTTGTCATGAACATAATTTTGCAGAAACTTCAATATATTCCTTTGTTTCATCTCATGTACATACATGTTTCAATCCAACACATAAAATATCATTCCATTAATTGTATCATTATGTACACTATATTACTGATATTTTTCTCTGGTGATTATATTCATCGCTATTTTAATAGTAAGCTCATAGACTGCAATTATAGGTATTTGGAAATTAGAAGAAAATTGTGATCGAGCAAACTGTCATATTGCACTTTTTTGGAAACAGGGGCTCCAAGTCTCAATGAAGCAGAAAGTATCTCCATGGGATTTACTGGAAGGCAATAAGAATCCAGCTCCATTGTCTTGGGCTTGGTTTGGAACTGTTCGCATTGATAGGAAAGTAATAAAATACGAGGAGCAGCAGCACCTTCTGCTTTACCATACACACCCTAAACCTAAGCCACGAAGTTACTACCTCGAACCTTTACCTCTTCCTCCTGAGGAAGATGAGGAGGAAGAAGAGCCTACCACTCCTGCATCTCAGGAACCAGAAAGAAAGTCAGCAGAACTTTCAGATCAGGGAAAACCTTCAGCAGATGAAGAAAGAAAGGGGAAAGGCAGAAAAAGAAAGACAAAAGCAGCTTCCAAAACTGATGTAAGTGGTTAAAAAGTCTAAAGAAAGTTTCAAAAAAGTGGTCCTGCATGAATTGGCCATCTTGTCAGGTACTTGTAACCATCAGATGATTTCATATGAGTTAGCAGACATGAAAGAAATAACATAAAATTTTGAAACAATTACATTAAATCTCATAAGTTCCGTATACATGAATAAATATACAGTATCTCATGAGATTAGTTCATTTTATGAGAAGGGAAATGTAGGAGATGACCAGGATGTGCCTGAAGGAGGCACCAAACGTCTTGAGTCCTTTCATGCTCACAAGAGATCTAAGTCCAGCCACTTTGAATTCCATTGACTGATGTACCACCGTTTCCTTTGACCGCTAGTAGTTCAGGTTCTTGTAGAGAGCTTAGGCTTACAATAAACCTTTATGTGCATTTGAACTGACTACGATTTCTTGATCTCCCATGCTTGACAGGAAAGGTGTTTAGGAGATTTGGAAGGGAGATGAGTTGCTTTTGCACTCTTAAAAACGGACTGATAAGATTTTAATCCTGATCCTTTCCAGTAATATTATTGCATTACTAGGTGACATCTTGCAGCACTTTAGAAGAATAGGAAACAAAACTGTACTACTCAATCCCTCCAATATGTTCCATTCTAGGGGCATTATAGAAGCTGCAATGCCAACTTTTACTTTATAGAAGCATATTGTTTACTCTATTTTTGGATAATACCTTTCTTTTTTTTTTTAATCAATTGCCTTTTGGATAAGGGTGATAGCTTTTCAGTACTAGCAAGTGTAGCTTTCATCATAAATGAGTGGCTTGTGGAACCATCATAAACTTCATAAGAGTCATTCTTTTCATGCCTGATTGCTTAATCACTTGTCACTCACAAGTATAGCACTTAGGTCATCTCTGCTGATTTAGCAGAACAGTTGTGTGCCTTTCTAAGACTTTTGCAGAACTGATTGCTTCCTTCTTCAAGACTGAGACAGCACTGCTTTTTAAGATTGGGGTGAGGGTAAAACCATTGAATAGACCACTGGATTCAATTCTATAGATGGTTCTCATGATTCTTGAAATATTTTTTTTAAATTCTCACTTATTTTGGGAAGCAAGGCAAAGTTAGAGGAGATGTTTTAGGTTGAATCTCATCCTATCAATGAAATTGAAAGGACATAATATCAAATATCAAATATATAAAACTCCAAAATTGATTTATAGAACTGGTTACAATGTGGTAGCCAGTTCTATAAACTAACTGAACATTAATTCTATTGATTTGAGCTCCGAGATTGGCAATTTGGTTGCAAACGTTTCATCACCATTTGAGGTCTTCAAGCTCAGAGATCAAACCAACAGTCTAACTACCAACCTGAGCTACTAATATTCAAACCCATTTCAAAATATTTATTTATTTATTTAACTTTTCCTGACCATTCTGAGAACTTCTGTCTTTATACCCACTTGATTTTAGGTTGTATTGCAAGTTATTAAGCCCCTCAGTGAAACTATTAATAATGGACAATTGCCTCAATGCTATGAAAATGCAATTTCACATTTTGAAATACATTTGAAAAAAATATATTGTTCAGTGAAGCCCAGTAAATCTAAATTGTGATACATACTCATCACATATAACTTAGGGCATGCTCAAGAGTATACTGTGGTATTAAAACAAATGTGGGAAGCATTTCCTGAAGTTATAAAATTTAGAAAGCTTCATTTAAAAAAATTGAATTTATTGTCTGTTTACCTAATTCCTTCCTGTAATTTCCTTCCCAGGATATGTTTCTAATTGCCTAAATAATGATGCTTTGGTATAATTATAGGTGCAGTTAATAAATAGTAGAAAACTAAGCATTATGAGACAGCCAAATAATATTTGAGATAAAGCCTAATTGTAATAGTCATAAATTGCCTAATAATTCACCAGGAAAAAATGACTTATTTATAAATTGGTATCATTTGAATGTCGATAATGTTTAATGTTTCCTATTTTGCTCAAGGAATATCCTCAGAACAATGGATGTAGAATGGCTCCTAATTTTTCACCACTTTATTCCCAAATGTTGCATCATCCTCAGTCTGCTTTGTGGGGCTACAATGTTTTAGGACAGCCCCAACAGTCAGGTTACTTTGTCCAGAACCAGCCTCTTCCACCAGGTAAAGCAGGGAAATCTGTCACAGAAAATAATTATTTTTAATTATTATTGTTTTTTTGGGAAAGTACTCATACTGGATGAATATGCTTAAATTAAGTGTAAATTTATTGTAGTTGATGTATCATTGCAATGAAATAGTTGAAAAGTGCTTAAATACAGCTCGTTTTTGCTTTTTGTAAAAAACAGGGAGAAGATTTATTAGGAAGAAGATTTAGATCAGGGGTGTCAAAGTCGTGGCCCACAGATGCGTCATGTGCTGGCCCCGCCCACACCTGGTTTAGCGAAGGGGGAAAAGTCCCTATACGTCACATGATACAGCCATTACGACACAAGTTTGACATTCCTGATTTAGAGTTTATATATACATATATATATTCCCACTAAGTCCCCATAACTTACATAGAAATTTTTCCCACATATTTTAGAGCAGGGGTGTCCACTCCTGGCCGTGGGCTGGATGCGTCATGCAGTGGCCAAACCCATGCCCGGTTTAGTGAAGGGTGAAAAAGTCCCGATACATCACGTGAGTTTGACACCCCTGCTCTAGAGGAAGTAAAACAGTAAAACTTTAGACTCTGAAGGTTAACAATCTATACTCTAGCATACTATATATCTACTACACCACTATAGTATTTAGTGTTAGATTTTTAGATACTTCCAACAATATTGTTCTTCTACCGTATTATCTTTACCATTAAAACATATGTTGTATGTCTAGGAAACCTTTGCTGGTTCATAGTTAAAAAGTGTAATGTCTATATAAATAACCTGATTAAAGTGGAGTAGTCAGCTTTCTTCCCAACTTATTGTATCACATCTGGAGCAGGCTTAGTGATCGTATAATTATTCTGTTTATCAATGTCTTTGAAGGTGGTTCCAGATTGGATCCCACAGGCTCCTTTGTGCCAAGCAACACAAAACAAGTGCTCTCAAACATGCTGCAGAGACGTTCCAGCAATATGATGCAGCCCCCAGCAATTCACACTATTTCTTCTCATCAGCAGCAGCAACAATTGCTTCAACAACAGCGGATTCTAAGGCACCAGAGCCAGGCAAAGCCTTTCAAACTGTTATCATATTTAGAAGTGGGATGGATGGGCCATGATTTATTTCAGTTTTTCTTCATTTAGGACAATGAAGCAAAGAGAATAATGATGAGGTTCAAAGTAAGCTAAGTGTATATATGCAGGACCAGAACTGGTTCGTTATATTTTGCAACCTGAGGTAGGAAACAAATAGTATCTCCCATTCCATATCCAAAAATTCACTGGACTGGAATACTGGAACATAATCCAATTTCAAGAATACCAAATAGATTCACTACACATGTTAATATTCCAATGTTCACTGCTATAGTCTGCCCATTGCTATCTGCCATTTGTACCAACTAATGGCAGGCCTGGTCTGTGCACGGAGAACTGGACAGCACTTAAGGAGACAGAATTATAATCTGCCCACAAAAACAATCTCACTTTAAAAAGATATTCTAGTTCCATCAATTTACTTTTACACTACATGTATTTTAAGATACTGACAGTGCTTGCAATAAATTGCATGTCAATCTAGCAGCCACCTGCACCAAGAGCTGTGGTGGTGCACTGATTAGAATGCAGTACTGCAGGCTAACTCACTGCTCACTGTCAGGAGTTCAACTCAAGTTTGAATCAGCCTTCCATCCTTTCAAGGTTGGTAAAATGAGGACCTAGATCATTGGAGGCAATATGCTGACTCTGTAAACCACTTAGAGAGGGCTATAAAGCATTATGAAGTAGTATATAAATCTAAGTGCTATTGCTATTGCATCTATTGCTGTTACCACTTATTTTTAGATGTTTTTATTCATTATTTTTATAACTAACTCAAGGCAGCACTCAAGGCAGTGGAGAGAGCGCGCAACCTGGGGGTCCTCTTGGATACACGGCTGGCGTTTGATCATCAGGTGTCGGCCGTGACCAGGAGGGCCTTCTACCAGGTT
>JAOYMU010000002.1:38775007-38793779 GCA_025802295.1 Psammodynastes pulverulentus
GAGAGAGAGAGAGAGAGAGATATTAAATATAATCTTAATAAAAAGTATACATACATACATACATACATACATACATACACACACACACACACACAATTTATATATTGATTAATATGAAAGGAGATCATGAATACCCTTGATTCTTGATATGGGAAGTTTGAATATACAATAATAATATCTTTCAGCCTCCAACCTGGTTGATTTATAGTATATTACACTTTTCATTCAGTGTACATGAATGACTCATGTACTGGAGTCAGAGCAATGTACAGATCATTACTCAAAAAATTCAGTGAGGTAGGTAGGTAGTCATTAGTCATTCTAATGACTTCAACAATTTTTAAAAGATTATAATATTTGTCATGATTTTAACTTACATTGCAATAATACATCTTGATATTTTGCTATTTTACTGATCTCACTGTCCACACTGATCAGCTTCTTCAACATCTTAATGATAATTTATGCTAAACTGTATTATTGACTTAACGTATTAGATATTATACATATTTCCTTAACATATTTCAGATAAATCAAGCTAAATAAAATTAATTTTCTTGTGTATTCCAGCTCCCCAATCAAAGATCCAGACTGCCTTATAAGATTAATTTTTAGTATGAATTTATTCTTAATTTTGATCTTATCAGGCAAAGGGGTTTCTTTTAAGCAGCCAACAAGCGATAGGCATTCATTTCTCAATCCATACACTATCATCCCACTGAAATTTTTATTGAGAAGGCTGATGTTTTAAAATTTTATTTTGGGAGTTATAGTTTTATAATCCACTCCAGAGTTGGACAACAATCTATTCCTTTCTAGACATCTCTGTCCATCTTAAAAAGTATCTACTGTGGTTTTTAACATGGCACTTTTACATGAAGGATGTTCTTCAGCATTAGCACCATCTTTTCAGTGGTGCAGAATATCTATATCAAAAAATTTGGAAGATTCACATAACACCAGGTCGGATGATCACAGTTGTTTTTCTTTCATTTTTCACTTTCCTAATGATTATATTTCCTCAACATGTTATGTAGCCACATTGATTTACTTTGCTGTTTTCCATTTGTTGGTCATTAGAATTATTTGCAATTGTGTGTTTTTTAGTACACACCCTCTTTAACTATTTTTAAACTCTCTTATCACTTTTTCCCTAACTTTATTAAAATCTGATTTTATTAAAGTCAAATATACATGTTTATTGTATTCAGGTTTAGTTTCCTTTTGAAAGGCCAATATTACATGGTAACTTTTGTCTGATGTCCTTGCTATTTCCACTTCATCAGCTAACTTGTTCCTATTACTAATTATGTTCTTTCTTGCATATTTTAAATAATTGCCCTGAGAAGAGAATTTAAGAACAATATACATGTGTTTAGTGCATAATACGCAAAGTACTAGGACAATATTTTTGGACATACAGGTTCTGTTATTTTAAGAGCATTCTGGATCATACTGATTTCATGTGCCCATAAAGAGAAAAACACTGTTTGATCCTTTTCAATAAAGTATACTGTTAATAAATAGTATGCTTTAAAAACCTATGATATATAAAAATATTTCCTCACATACAATAATTAGCAATATAATTAATATTTACATTTTCATTTCTTCACATGCAGTTTGGATGGTACTTCATTGCAGAAAAATAATGCAAGTTTTATTTTAAAAAAAATTAAATAATTAATTCTTATTTGTTGTTCCACTACCCCTGCAAAAGGACTTCTGCACAAAAGAATATTGTAGTATTATAAACAAATCCATATTCTTTCTTTTAAAATATTTGAAACTATCAAGAATTTAAAAATGGTCATTTGCATCAATAATAAATGAAACCAGCAATCATGTTTTTCAATAGCTTTACAATGTTTATACTATCAAGTGGGAAATAAAAACTAGCATTTAAAAAATCCATTATTGTGCTAAATATTTTGTATTGCAAGTATCTTTAGAGAATATGTTGTCATTTTCACTGTTATTCTTGTTGGAAACTTAAGTGCCTTAAGTTTTTAAGGTTACTTTTTAATATTGTCTTAAAATCAACACTAGGTAATAATGCAAAATCTTCCCAAATCTAAATGTCTTTTAGCTTGACAACTGTAAAGTTAGAATTGTAATAGCACCAAAATTGAAATGCCTTTTGACTGGTTTTGATTAAAAATATTTGAAAGCCAAACGGTCCATTTTAGACTTTATTCCCATTTGAAATAACTTGAACATATGAGACTGTGAAATCCCTGCCAAACTGATTCTTAGCCATGCATTTATATATGCCTGAATTTGATGAATTTGGATTGGGAATTATTAATGTTCCTTGTGGATGAAGAATCTGACTTCCAGATAGTTGACCTTTGATACCTGTGTGAAATAATGAATGGTTAGGCAGCTCCCATGTAATTTCTGGATCAGGTATCCCATATGCCATACAATGAAGCTGAATCGCCAACCCAGCCACAGTGTGAATATTTCTTGGGGGTCGTTTTGTAATCCTTGGTGAATGTCCCACAATTGTTACAAAAACAACTGCTGTTGAATCACCGATATAGTTCTGAGCTTTGCACATATAAGTTCCTCTATCATGAATATTGGTTTCTCTAATAAGTAAGGTACCATTCTCCAGTAATGTATATTTCCCGTTAACTTGAGGCCGGTCTAAGACAAAGCCACTGGGAAGTGTCCATATAATGTTTGGCTTGGGATTTCCAGCAGCGAGACAGTGAAGCGATAAAGATTCCCCATTCATGCTTTTTATTGCCCCTCCTGAGTGGAAAAAAATTGTGGGTGTTTCACCAGTTTCCAATATGATCAACTTTTCAATGTAGCCTACTTGATTTTTAGCTGTACATCTGTATTTTCCTGCATCCGCTTTAGAAAGTCTATTGATGACAAGAGTTCCATTGCTTCCCAAATAAAACCGGAGTGTTCTAATGCCAACATGGAACCATGTACCATTTGGTAATATCCAAATTATCTCAGGACGCGGATTTCCATCAACAGAACAATTCAAGAACATGGTTTTTCCAGGTTTTGCTATGACTTTTTCATTAAATGGGTTCCTGAAAACTGGGCGCCTTAGGATCTCAAGCACTTCCAAATGGACTACCAGAATGCTTTCTCCCCCATCATTACGTGCTACACAAATAAACTCTGCTGTATCTGAAGATCTTACATTGCGAATTTCAAGAGTCCCG
Source organism: Psammodynastes pulverulentus (assembly GCA_025802295.1). NCBI lineage: Eukaryota > Metazoa > Chordata > Lepidosauria > Squamata > Psammodynastidae > Psammodynastes > Psammodynastes pulverulentus. The sequence continues at coordinate 38,778,199 of JAOYMU010000002.1, forward strand.
TTTCTATGTATAGTTATCCGACTTCCATAGTATGGGGCTGTTAGGAAAATATTATCAGGCAAGATCCACATAATGTGGGGCACAGGATCTCCTTCAGCATTACAAGCTATTTGTTTTTTTGAGTGTTTTATAGCTGTTGCTTTAATGAGAGTCCTGTTAGAATACAAACCATTGATCAGAGGTGGCCTGGAGATTACATCTAGTTTATAAACCTTGGTATCATCTCCACCAGAATTGCGTGCTACACATATATATTCTCCAGCATCTAAAAGCCTTATTTTAATGATTGACAATGACCCATTAATATGGAGAATATATCTCTGAGTAGAAGATAAAATCATATTGTTAGAAGGCAACAGCCAAAATATTTTTGGCTTAGGTTCCCCTATAGCATCACAGTTAAAGAACGCATCATCTCCTGCTTTTATCTTTGCGTAGGCCTTTAAATTCTGCTTGATACGAGGTGCAGCTGCAACCACTTTTATCTGGATTTTCATCTCATCTTTTCCCAGTGTATTTTGAGCATGGCAAGTGTAATCCCCCTCTTCCATCAGTCCAACCTTATTGAAATATAGAGTCCCATTGTGAAACAGAGTATACTTCTTCAGTGTATGTCCACTATCATCGGCTTGCATTGCATTATTGATTGTTGTACCATCTGGCAAACTCCAAGAAATTTCTGGCTCAGGAGATCCTGAAGCTTTACAATCCACTTTGAAGTCTTTTCCATAAGGTACCAGTTTCTTAAAATACTGTTTGTGATCAATTTTTGCAGGCTTCATTGTTACGCTGACTTTCAAAAGGGTCAAATCGTCGCCCATTCTGTTTCGTGCTACACAAATATAATCGCCTGCATCCTTTTCTGTGATTGACTCAACAGCTAAGGATCCATTAGGATACACATGGATTCGGCTTCCCATTCTTGGAAAAAAGAGGAAAAAAGAATCATTTATTTTGAGCAGTATGTCAAATTCCAAAGTTGTTGATTCTCATTGTAACTGAAGAATTTTTTAAAAGGCTATTCTAGAATTACAGGATTGGAAGGAACCAAACTCCCCTTTTGGTACAGGAATCCAAATTAAAGCATTCCTGACAGGCAGCCTAAGCTTACCCACTGTCAGAATTTTTTTTCTAATTAGCTGTCAGGGTCAGTGCTGATGAAATATAACATATATTAGTGGGGTCCTAAAAGTGAAAGGAGTAGATTTCTATGTAATACAATGGCTGCTAAGAGAAATTTTGCCACTCTCCTAAAGATATTTGTTTGTTTAGTTCTATGGCTGCCCACCTCAGTCAAGCATATAACATCTGAAAATAAAACAATTTTCAAACAATAAAAACAGTAAAACATGAATGTTTGGGTTCTTATTGAACAATAAGCAGTATTGTTAAGTAAGAAGAGAGTCAGTTTGGTCTAGTGGTTAAGGAACCAGGCTAGAAAAGGGGAGACCACGAATTCTAATCTGGAATTAGTCATGAAAGCCAATGGGTGACCTTGAGCCAGTCACTCTCTCTCTCTCAGCCCAACTCACCTCACAGGGTTGTTTTGTGGAAAGTAGGATAAGGAAGGAATATTGGTATGTTTGCTGTCTGGAGTTATTTAAAAAATAATGCATCATAAAAAGATCTTTAAAAAAAGAAACAAATGAAATTGCCCTCAGAACTAGTGGAAATATTATTATTAAGTGGGATATAAAGTAGGCTGCACAAAGAACATCTAAAATATACATAGGTTGAGTTTCATGAAACAGGCAGGATTGCTCTACAAATCAGGTATGATACTTTCTCTCCAAAATTTCAGAAGGTAAAACAAAAAAGGAGGCTAAAGAAAAAGCTGTGCAGTGTGTCACATGTGTCAGAGTCCCCCAACCTTTCTGCCTTTGTGAATTGGCAGGGAGGAGGGGGAGAGAGTGGATGGTTCCATGAGAGAGGCCAGCAAGCATGTGCACACTGTTCTGTTTGTGCGAATAGAGTGCATGTACACCACACACTTGTCTGCTGCTTACACAAGTGGGGTTGTGCGCATGCACACGAATCTTGCCCACCCAGTGCTTCTACAGCCAGAATCCGAATGGCTAGTGGCCCGGAAGTTAGGAACCCCTGTTCTTTCTTGGTACTAGAAAAATATTTACCCCTCAGTCGTATTTTCTGAAGATTAAACAACATAGCCAGTTCCCTCAGTCTCTCCTTACAAGGATTAGTTTCTAATCCCCTAATCTTTCTTTCTGATATTCAGAATTGGATTACAACACTGAAGTAAATTTAGTGAAATTGTTATTTCATGTGATTGTGAAAGTAGACTTTGAGCAAATTGCATTTTATCTAGTACCACACATTGCTTTTTGCTATATAGAACAGACAAATTTTCCGATAGGGCCATTTTACTGTGGAAGGCCCAAACTATCAGAGCTTTATATAATGTCAAAGAATTTTTTCTAGCATTAAATTTTATTATGCATTAATATTTTTGCTGTGTAAGTTCATTGCTTGAATTTTCACCAACAATGTATTACTTTAATCTGTTAAGAAAATTATCCTAATGAATATAATATGTCATATGATCTGCTCATCCTACTTGCCAACAATGAGATATCCCCCCCCCTACTTATTTGTGTTTGTTTTGGAAGGAAATTGCTGGGGGCTTGTAACATTTTGTAAGAGTTTAGAGAGATTTCCAAATAGAAATCATCCATCCCAAAACACTACTTTTCTCAGGACCTCTGCCATCGGTCATAAAAGTTACTTCCATTGTTTAGGATTTAAAGATGGATTACTCCTTTAGTGGATTGCAGGAATGAATAAAAGTGAATCAACATCTTCAATTATCTCCTTTCCTCCTATTTATGTATCCAAATATATGCCTGTGAATTTAGTATTAACAAAATATATAACTATAGCTAACTATTTATCTTTGCCCATCCATTGTATTATTCTTATTTCACATTATTTCTAATAATTTGCTCATGTCGTGATTATGGACTGCCAAAAAGCATTTGGTTATTCCCACTGGAAAAGAATTAATATCAATATTTTATTTATTTATTTTGTTGAGCACGTATTAGATAATAGATATAGGTATAAACATTATTATTAATATATGAAATGAATACGAATAAAAGGAAATATTAGGACAGGGATGGTAGGGCACGTTGATGCGCTTATGCACGCCTCTTACAGATCTCTTAGGAATGGGATGAGGTCAATAGTAGACAGTTTAAGGTTAAAGTTTTTGGGGTTTGGGGAATGCCTTTTCCTTTATTGTCAGAGTACAACATGTGTACAAGATTGGCTGAACCTCCCTTCGTGCAGCCCCCCAACACAATACAACTCACAGTGAAGACAGAAAATCCCTAATCTAGCGAACCCTACTAACAAACACACAATCCTATTGCACCATGTAAACTTATTGCACGTCACGGCGGCCCCGCAAGAGTCACTCATACTATGTTGTTGTAAGGTTATTTTCCATTCAGGAGTTTGACAGCCCATGGATAAAAACTGTTCTTCGGCCTGTTTGTGCAGCTGCCTATGCTTCTATATCTCCTTCTCCTTCCGATGGTAGAGGAATGCAGTACCATATACAAAGTCTCATATAGTAGGGCTGTTCTCAGGATCTTGCATGCCCAGTCTTAAATTATAGCTAGTCCCAAAGCCAGCAGATAAGCATTTGGCTAATTACTTTCTTCTATCTTCTATCATTCTTTTTTATTTCATTCTCCTTTAATTCCTTCTACCATTTCATTTCTCGCTTTATTCTTCTATACTATTCCATCTTACATACTAAGTGCTAAACCCCTCTACAGCTTTCCCAGTAACCTTTTTTTGCATTCCCCTGCCATCTAAGCAGCTCAAATAAAAGCAACAAAAACCTTCATATCAGAAAAATTCATTCAAGGCCAGCTGGAAACTGTTTTAAATTAGTTTCCAAAAAACCCTACCTGTGCCATTGGTCAACAACAGCTTTGGAAGGTAATCTCCACATTATCCTGGGTTTTGGCTCCCCTATAGCTGAGCAATTCAGAAGTAACCTATTCCCAAAATTCAGCTGAGTCCATCTTTGGGATTTAGCTGCAATTCGGGGTATTATGTCTTGGTGCTCCACTTGAAGTAGTACTACTCTCCTTTCTGAACCAGTGGAGCTTGTAGCTATACATTCATATTTACCGCTGTCAGAAGGAACTATATTCCTGATAAGAAGTGTTCCATTTGGAAACAAAAAAATCTTGTCATTTAGATAGTGCAGTGGTTTCACCTCTGTTCCATCAGGGAAGACCCAGTGAACAGTTGGATGGGGGTCTCCTTTGACAGTGCAAGGAAACTTCAAACTTCCCCCCATGGTCTCTAGTATAAGTTGCTTCTTATCTTCCAGTATAATGGGTGGTGCAGCAATGACTTGCAACCTTATTGCCATAGTATCTGAGCCAATTGGATTATCTGCTGTGCAGGTATATATCCCTCTGTCATAAACACTGACTTTCTTGATAACTAAAGTACCATCTGAGTATAGAGAAACAGCCTCATTTTCTATTGAAAATTCAGAGATATGAGTTTTGTTTGCAAGTATCCAAGTTATAGAAGGAATGGGACGGCCTTCAGAGGCACACTTCATAAATGCTGGCTTGCCAGAATGAACCGTAATGATCTTGGAACTTTTCCCTAGAATTCTTGGTGGATAGGTAACCACAGACAAAGTGACCAGAAGCTTGTCTGAGCCTTGTTGATTGGCAGCCACACACAAATACTGTCCACGATCCTGGATGTTGACATTCTGAATGGAGAGTGTACCATTGGGAAGAATCTCAAATCTGTTATTACCGTGTCTGTTTTTTGATGCATCATCTCCTGTTTAAACAAAAAGAAACTAATGTTAGATTTATTAAAATGTTGCCCATTGCATACTTGTTAAGTATTAATTTGCAAATGAGAAAATAAGATTCTGAATTTCTTCATAAAATCCCTTTGAATTAATTTGTTCACTTAGCTTTTTTCCCTTAAAACAACTACAGGTAGCAAATTAAATATCGCAATTAATTTTATATACTGATTATTTAGCAAAGCTCCTTATACCCATTAATCAGGCATATATTTGCGTTCTTTAAATTTAGAGCTTACATATATATTGAAAATTTGTTTTGTTTTTGTCTTAGTCTAGCATCACATGACTGCATTCATATGCAGTCCAAGAATCTTGGTCTAACTAGCATGAACAATAATGTGATGTTTACCTTCTCTCATTAATAAAGTAGATAAAAAGAAACATTTGCAATTGCTTCATATAAACAGCCAATCATGGTTTATTGTAAAAAAGCAAAATTTAACTTTAAGATGATTTATGGTTAGGATTTATTTGAATTACTTGACTCTATTATTCCAGGCTTTTGATATAATGTGATGCTATTCCTTCTTAGATTATTTACCCATTTTGATCAAGAAATGGAAAAATAATGAACTGTGTATACTAGCACAAGGCCTGTTTATATTGAGGTTTATAGGACAAGATTCCTGGCTTTAAGTAGTTTATTTTATGGTTTATTTGGAAAGATTCTTGTTGGCTCTATGTCTACATTATTTATCCATGCATGCTTTCATCTAGTTAAGAAAAAGCATAAATATTATTTCTTCATGGGATGAATTATATTATTCTGGACCAGAGAAAACATACTACAGTTTAATGCTTTTTTATGGAAAGCTGGTGCTTTAAGTGTCAGCATTCAAAGTAATGCACCCATAAAAAAATAGAACTTTGAGACAGACAGATTCCTCAAAGAACAGTTTACTTGATACTTCATATTGGCACAACTGGTGAAAACAGAACTCTGAATTTTCCTGCAGCTTTCACCTAACTAAAAGTAAAAGTTTCCCCTTCCCCCCAAGCAACTGGTCACACGGTCCAATGCAGGTGCTGGCCAGTCACGTGGTTACTTGCTCCTCCTCTGGCCAGTCATGCGTGAGAATGTCCTTGGTTCTCACAGGAAAACTTTATTGTTTTGGCTACAAAACCCCATCTAATTACCCCCCCCCTCATTGTTTTGTGGCAACCCTGAAGCCTCCAAGATGGCTTCAGCCAGGTTCACTTCAGGGTTGACATTAGGTTTTGCACAATATGCCAGTGTGGTGTGATAATCAAGAATTATTAGAAACCAAGAGTCTAAGTTTCCCCTTTTCGGTACAAAATCAGGAGAATGATCTTAGGCCAGTCATCTCTCTCAGCTGTAGGAAGAATGTGAATGGGAAGCCACTTCCCAAAAAACTTTGCCAAGTAAACGTCAAGACTCATTGGACAGTTGCCAGAATCAACACTGCCTTAAAACCCCACCTTACTGTATTAAGTGTATATGTTACATATTATTCTGTTAAAATACTCTAGCTTAATTAAGATCTCAGTTAAAAATGTTTTTAAGTATAGCTGTTCAATCTAATACTTCAGAAGTATCTCAGAATTATTCTGAATATTCTGAGTATGGCTTCAGAGCAACAATACTGTATTACTTTCTATGCTTAGAGAAATTTAGTTAAAATCTGGATTATTATTGTTTGTTTTCTTTATATCCATTGATTTTTCTGGCACATGTAATTCTTTTTCAATTTCCAATAGAGCCTTGATGACACAGAGGTTAGAGTGCAATAATTGCAGGCCAGCAGCCTACAATTTGGCAGATCGAATCTCACCAGGCTCAAGGTTGACTCAGCCTTCCATCCTTTCGAGGTGGGTAAAATGAGCACAGCTGGTTTAAAATCTGACTTTAATCCTAATGTAACATTATATCACATTGTGGTTATTCTTTCATAATTTAATTCTAGGACTGTAAACATACATAAGAAATTAATTTTGTATGCTTTACTTCTTAAGTCACATCTTGTTTATGATAAAAGAGAACAAATGTAAAATATTAATTTGAAAGCTTACCTGCTGATATCTTGGTCCAATGGATGGTTGGTTGAGGAGTACCACTGGCTTCACACGGAATGAAAGCATCTGAATTAGCCAGGACAGTAAACATTGCAAATTTTCCTCCACTTATTCTGGGTTTTGCCAATCTGATCTGATTGAATGAATTTAAATCCTCTAGTTTGGTAGTGGTGGCTACTGTTCTTCCAGACCAGTTTCTGATGTAATTGTTCTTATCTGTCTTCCATAAAGGAGTATACAGGGTGGAGCTTTGAGGTGATTTTAATACTGTGTATGTGCTCATTATGAGTGGTTTTCCAATATCTCTGATTTTAGAAAATGGAAACTGCAGTGAAATTTTATCCCATCTGGGAGATGAAGTGATTTGTGTAGCTTGGATGAGCCTTGCTTGGGATAATGGACTAGTGGTCATGTAAATTGTATTAGTAGGAATCTGTGGATTTATCTCATTTTTCACATGAAGAGCTGTTTTTGTTATTTGTGTTTTTGGAGCTGCAGTTAGTTCCAAATACTGGTAAGATTCCTTATCAGCTTGCCTAGTAGTTTGTGCTATTTTAGTAAACTTTGGTCCAGTTGTTACCAAGGATGTGTCTGGTAATGCTGTGCTTATCTTTGTTGTATCCCATGACATTTCAAACTGTGGAGCTGTAGATAAAAGTTTTTCAGATAACAGTTCCGTTGGTGGCTTAATGGTGTAAGCATTTTCAAAGGATTCCTGAACAAAATTTAAGAATGTATTGTCTTTTTTTATATCTGCTGTGCTAAGAACTGGTGATTGTGCTGTAACTGTAACTATATCTATAGTGGTGAATTTTGAAAATAATTCAGTCAGTATGAGATTAGGAGGTTCAGTTACATTTTTTATAATAGGAGAAGGAATACTTTTTTTAAAGGGTGTGACAAATTCTTTATTGACCAAAATGTTTCTATGGAAAGGTGTTGACTTCTGCAAAGGTCTTCTCCTCCTTTGACCCTTCTTTCTATGTCGTCGAAATGTTTTGAGTTTGGAAATCTTGTTTGCAACAGTGGTAGTAGGATTGTGAATTAGTTGGATGGTTGTAGTATTAGTTTCTTTATTAAGATCAGTAGTAAAGTTGTACATAGGCGCTGGAGATGGTGATTCTATAGTACTGAGTGATACTATTGGATTGTCTTCTAGTAATGATACATTCTCACTGATATGTTTAATTGAGTCTATAGGAACATTATATTTATTGCCACTTTTGGAAACATCAGTTTCATATATTGATGAATTTTTGTACGTTGGTCCTGAGGTGTGAAAATCTGTAACAGATATTTTAGATGAGGGTTTTGTTTGTATTATGGATTGCTTCTGCAGTAGCTCTTTTTGAACGTAGCTGGTAACAAAAGAATGATGTGAAGGTGTTTCTCCATTTGAAACACTAGAAGAGACATCATGGATACTAAAGGAGGAAATAGTAGATTTGATCATGAAAGGTAATATATTAGCTTTGGTAAATGTACTGTCCATGTTAAACTTAGATTTATGGATATTGGTTGTGAATTGAATGTTAGCTGATGGATCTATATCAGGGATTGCTTGATGTGTATCTGATTTTATTTTTCTTTGTGGTACAACTTGGGTACTCTTAGAGTAGAAGGGAATAATTGTAGAAGCTTCATACACTTCATCTGTATCTATCTTGTTACTTGAGGATATCATGGTGTGACTTGAAATTGTTGATTTTGGATACTGAGGTTTGATCGATGTATACATAAATGTTTGTGGGGTAAATGATTCAACAGATATATTAGAAGGAGTTGGTATGCTTATTTCTGCAGGGAGTGTAAGACTTGAGCTTTCTGGAGCAAACCCCAATCTAGGAAAAGCGAATCTATGCCCTGCATTACTGGGAATACGGTCAGGTCTAATTATTCGTCTTCTTCCAAAGGTTTTTCTTCGTCTGCTGTACCATCTGGGGAATGGGCTATGAGTTGCAGAATCCTTAACTACCTCAATCTGTTGATGGGCAAGAATGGCTGAATCTGGAGATACCTGATATGTTATTTTTTTTCTACTATAAATGTAGCCGTGTGGTGATGTATCATTAGACAAACTGATTGCTGCTGAGGGCACTTGATGGCTTGATTTTTTTGATGCTTTTTCAGCATTTTCTGCAAATAAATCAGGTTTTTCAATAATTTTATGTGCAATTATAAATTCACTATTATTAGTTATAGCCATTGTTGGTGTTACGGTTGGTTTGCTTTTCAAATAGACATTAGCTTCTTCAGATGTTACCGATTTCTGAAAAGAATTTGAAGTGTTTGCTGCACTGTTGGGTTCTTTAAACAATAAGGGCATTGTTACTTCCATCAGGGTTGGTGGTGTAGGCAGTGTTTGATATCTTTCAAGGTTTATTCCTTCCATTTCAGGTTTATTTAGCCAATTCTGGTTTGTAGGTGTCTCAGACTGCATAACCATAGAATTAGTTGCTGAAGGTTGTGATTCTGGAATTATGATATGTGTTGCAAAAGAGCTGTAATTGTCTGATATACTTCCAAGTTTTGCTGTCACTACATTTCCTGATGCTTCTCTCAAAGTGTATTTTGATTGTCTTCTAGTTGCTAGAAACATAAGTTCTTCCTCAGCTAATATATCATCCCCAGATATCTCACCCTCATTTTCTGAGCTCCTTGAAGACACAAATAACTTTTCTGTTGGTTTTACTGTTATATTTACTTGCCTTCTTAACAATGTGATATTCCTTGTTTTTTCTAAAAATGTTGCCCAGTGCAATGGATTGATTCGCTTGGTAGAGAGACCAAATCTCTTTTGTCCTCTAAACCTTCTGCTTATGTTGCCTCTGTTGATCCTGTAGACTTCTTTGTACTTGCTTTTTGTTTTATTTTGTATGAAATAATTTGTAAATGAATTTTGCATGGATGCTTGGTTGGTTACCTCGGCAGGAACAGTAGAAGGAAAAACTGCAATTAGGCCATTAAAGTCATGTTCTTGGTTGCCAGACCCTTCTGTTGCTTCACTATCTACCTGAGTATCTTTTTTTGTGAGTTGTTGTAACTTGTTCAAATTCCTTTTAACAAGTACTTGGTAAAGTAAATAATCTACACCATATTTATTGGCTGTTACACACATGAAGTGGCCATTGTCTTGTCCGGCTATTGGTAGTATTTTTAAAGTGCCATTGTGAAACAGAAGTTTATTTTTAAAAGAACTATGAAGAATCATGTTTCCTGGTATGACCCAATGAATAGAGGCATCTGGAACACCTGTAGAGAGGCAGGGAAGATCAATAATTTCACCTAAAAATACTGAAAGTTGTGGTCCATTTAAAAGGTTGTGCTTCAGACTTGGATCTATCACTGTAATTCTAAAAGTTAAGACATCAGCATCTTCATAGTTGGTTCCTATACAGTGATAAAGTCCAGTGTCAAAATGATCTGCTGAATTTAGTAAGAGCTTACCAGATTTTTCTATTATTATTCTTCCATCTTCACTTACATATGGAGCCTTAACCTTGGTCCCATCAGGTAACAGCCACTCAGCTACAGGGGCAGGATCTCCAATTGCTTGGCAATCCAATTCTACAGAACCATTGACTAAAACTGAATATTCAGTTTTGGAATTCTTGTCTCGTAAGATCATGGCCCATGTTTGTTTGGTGGGCTTTGTGGCATCATCAGGAAGAATGATTTGAGCATCTGCTGAATATTGGATATACAGCATATTGAGTGTAGTTGCGGTCCTATCCAATTGCATTGACACTTGATTCTGCATCAACCAAGGAGGCTCACCAGTCAGTTCAGCTTCTATGTCAGTAAAAAGTTCTTCATTTTTAGAATCTATTTGTTTGTACCTGTAACTGATATAAGGCATTTCTGTTAATAAGTGTTCCCTTCTCAATTTTAGCGGAGAATCACTATAAAGAGCAAGAATGCTCCACAGTTGATGAATATGATTGTGGTCAATGCTACACTTAAGAAAAGTTGACAATGATATTTCAAGTAGTGTGTTGTTATCAGTTTTTGTAAATATAACTGGAGACATTTTGGAAGGTTTCTGTACATTACAAGCTATATTTGCTCGATTTCCTGTTTGGTCTATTAAGTTTAATGTCATAGATCCTATAGGGGCCATAAAATCTTTGGGAGACACTGAAGTGAATTCTCCATCATCTACCATGGTTATAGTTTTCATTTTAAAATCTGAGTCTATAGTTGGTTTACTACAATTAAATGAAGACAGTGGAATTTTAGTTAAGTTTTTCTCTTTAGAATTCCTGGGGTTGGTGCACAATGGACATTGCAGTGCATCTGTAGCCTCTTTGCCTTTTTTGCATTTTACAACGCCTAGAAAGAAAGAGATCAGAAAAAAATAAATTGATGTTCTATTGTTTTTGTAGAAAAAATAATAATTTTTAATCAGTTCAAACATATTTCTGGGATCTGTGAGGCAAGCATTTGGTAGCCATTACAAAACAGAATTGGAAGGAGCAAAGTAAGCCCTTAAATCAAACTTCTGATCTGTGAAGGAATCCAAATTAAAGTTTTGCTTAAAAATTATGGAAAGCCTTTGCAGTTTAGCTGACTCTCATATACCTGTCTCCCCACCCACCTTTGTATGACATCTTATTATAAGACTCTACTTTCAATGGCTATGGCAAATATATTTGAAAGAAACTAACAAGAGGGAATAGTAATTGGGAAATTAAGGATCTATGATATAGATATCTGAAGGAAAACATAGGACTGGGCAGACTTTACTGACCTTATCTGTATTTTATTCTGAAGTTAGGACTAACAAGTTTCCATCTTACTCCAGTGCTCTTGTTCTTGTCCTAGTTCTTCACATAAACAATTATGCTATATAGAAGAGTGGAAACAATGTAAAAACTGAAAAATAAATGGAACTATTATTCTGAAGTTTGAGGGCATAAATGCTTTAAATCTTTCTCCACAACCTATCACTTCTCAGTTGACTGATGGAGAAAAAGAAAAGGGATTGAATTTACGATTTACAATTTTAGTTGCATAGGACAATTATGCCATTGTTAAAGCATCTTCAAGCAATGTATACCTAGCTGTTGAAGACATCCAACAATAGATAACCCACTATCGCTCTGAATAATTTATCCCACTGTGAGAGCACTCTTCTTATTAAGGTATTTTTCCTGATATTCCATCTAGAATTTACTATCATTTACTGTAATTTTATAATTCTGTGTCTTGTTCATTGGGATGATAGGAGAACAAGTTCTTAACCTCTGTATGATCATCCTCAGATATTTGAATATATAGAGATAGATAGATAGATAGATAGATAGATAGATAGATAGATAGATATTCAAGATTTTTTCCTCAAAGCAATCATTTTAAATTAATTATTTCCCATTTTTTGAAAGCATATTTGCACTGTTCCAGTCTAAAACCATTGTTCCTATCCATTTTACAGCCACTTTTAACTGTTGGATCAACCCAAAATTTCTTATGCTGCAGGTGAGCATTCTATATTAATTGCTATAGAAGCTGATTTTTTTTTCTTTCCAGCATAGGATAGGGTAAACCATAAATGGGAAGCTCCTGTCACTTCCTTAACACTCGCAAACCCCAAACTGTCCCCCAAATAGCAAATTGGATTGCAGTTACAGGTTTGCAAGAATTGAAACTGCAAGTTGTGTCATAACATTCTTTGTTCTCAATTTTTTTTCCCTTTAAACACATTTTTATTTGCCTCTTCAGCTTCCACAAACTGACTGACAAGCTTTGTCCCCGTTCCTTTTGTTGTCACCACATTCTGGTGGTTTCTGTCATCACCATTACCACCATCACTGGAAAGTTAAGAGACTGAATTGCGACTCAAACAATCCCCAGTTCTGCTTTACATGTGAACTGTAGCTGAGTCAAGTGCATTTTCTCTTTTTTCCCTGAGTGAAAAACTGTCTATGTGGATCAGCTAAATATCATTGTAATATTTTCAATTTATTTTCATCTCACGTTGATTTATAGGTAATAGATTTCTCACTTAGTTTTGTGTTATCTTAATAAGATTTCCTCTACTTCATTACCCAAGTCATTAATAACAATATTGCAGAAAATGAGATCAGAATCCTGTGACATCCCACCAGATGCTCCATCTAGCTTTGCAAGCAGATTTAACAATCTTATTTTGCACAATACTTGATGCTCTCTATGCTTGGTTATTTGTTTCCAGATATTTCATTACTTGACTATGTAACATCATCAATGCAGATAATTTGGGGGTTTGCTCCTGCTTATATACAATAGCTTGTTCTGCCAGTGTTGGTTGCGGTGTAGGTTTTTCCTTGGTAGTTTCTTGAATACGATATTGTTTTCTGGTTGATTATCTAATGTTAATCCCTGAAAATTTGGATATTGGCCCACTAGAAAGGGTGTGTTTTTTTCTTTTAGTTTCCGTCTTCTTTTTTGCCTCTTTTGAATGACATATAAATATGGTTTATCTGTATGTGTCTATTGATAGATACAATAATACAATAACCTAATCAATGAACCACCAAAGAGAAAACCACACTCTACTAACAATGGCAGAGAAAGCTACTGTGGCCTGTAGAGCAAACCCCACATTCATTAGTGATGATAGTTGAATAATAAAATCCACAAGCAAATAGCCAACCTTAGAGAGCACCAAGCACTCCACAGTTGAACCAAGAATTACATATATTCTTTTCTATTGGAACATATTTTAAAGTATAATATATTCTCTGTGCATCCTGTCAATTACTGCAACCTTTGTGAATGAGACCAGCAGATATTTGAGGTATATTGTTGCAATTTATAAAAAGACAATACGTACCTGAATGCCTTTCTGCCCATTTGGCAAACCATTTCAAAGCACAATCACAAATCCAAGGGTTTCCATGAAGATAGAGACTTTCTAGTTCAGACACATATGAGAAAATGTCTTGTGGCAGAGAAGTCAGGAAGTTGTCTGACAGGTAGATATGCTTTATGGCAGATGTTCTGAACACCTCGAGATATCGCAAAGTGACAAAAGTATCTGGATGAAGTTGTTTAAGTGAATTTCCTTCCAAATGGACTAACTTCAATGATGTGAGACCATAGAAAGCTTTTGGGTTTACAAATTCAATTTTATTATGATCCATGTGCAAACGTACCAAAGCCACGAGACCATGAAATGTGTCTGCTTGAATAACTTTGATTTGATTATAGCTCATCTTTAAGATCTGTTGATAAAAAAGAGAATAAGAAAAAGAATCTAAGCTGAAGTTACATGTAATTCAAAGACTTCTAAAAAGTGATTTTCAGACTAACACAACAATAGAATATGATCTCAATTCACACATTATACTAAATGATGTGGTTTCATTGATTTTGACTTAGTATGTTGTATATCCCAACACTGTAGTTATTCAATAAATTGTGGTTAAACCATATTTAAACCTATGAATGAACCTGTAATTATTATCAGTGAGTCTTATTTTTTATCAGATATGTTTAGGATTGCAGCCATTTATTCAATGAGAAGAGTGATGAAAATGAAAGGTGAATAGAGTGTAATAAACTTAGTTCTCACAGTCCTCAGAACTATTGTATTTTTTTCCACCTAACAACAAGTTTGAGGGCAAAACTTTGCCAATTCTAAACAAAATCAGTGATGGACAATTTCCAGCTTAATCTTACCTTTAACAAATGTAAATCAGAGAATGTCTTGTCTTGAATTGTATGTATCTGATTACTGTGCAACATCAACAATTCCAGTTTCTCCAGGCCAGAAAAATCTGTCTCAGTCAGTTTAACCAAATTGTTGTAACTGTAACAAATATTTCATTCCATATCTGGGTTTAGTTAGTCAGCTATAGTTTAAACGTTAAACAAACAAAAAAAGAATCTCTGTTCTGAAGGTGTTTAAGCAGACTGTAATTAAATTTTCTCATTTAAAATTGAAAATACTTTGATCAAACCAATAGTAAATGAAAAATATGGCTCTTGTTATCATGCATTTGGTTATGAACTAATCAGTGTTAAATCTATACAATTTCTTTATTGTTCCCCTCAAAGTGTTCAGATAATAAAAACAATGAAATACTGCATATATAATACATTTATGAAATTACATTACAACAAAGTATCATCAAACCATCATGAACACAACATGTATAAATGGAAGAGTTAGAAAAAAGCTTAGAACCCAATCTCTTAATACTCTTTAAGGAAGACAGGAAGTCCTCAACTTACAACAGTTCATTTAATGACTGTTCGAAATTACAATGGCATTGAAAAAAAGTGAGTTATAATTGTTTTTCACACAACCATTGTCACATAATCAAAATTCAGATGTTTGGCAACTGGTTCATATTTCTCACAGTTACAGTGTTCCAGGGTCATGAGATCCCATTTTGCAAGCTGACAAGCAAAGTCAGTGGGAAAGGCAGATTCACTTAGCAACTGTGTTATTTACTTAACTAGTACAGTGATTCACTTAACAGCTATGGCACGAAAGGTTGTAAAAATTCATGTAATGAATGTCTCATTTAGCAACAGGAATTTGGGGCTCAGTTGTGGTTCTAAGTCGAGGACTACCTGTATTCAAAATCAGGGTGTTTACAGATAATTAATCATTTATGGCTGTCATAGACTAGCATAATAGTGAGGGTTTAATGATGCTGAGATTGATCAATAGTAGCAAAAC
>JAOYMU010000002.1:38832750-38845624 GCA_025802295.1 Psammodynastes pulverulentus
CTTCTTCTTCTTCTTCTTCTTCTTCTTCTTCTTCTTCTTCTTCTTCTTCTTCTTCTTCTTCTTTCTTCTTCTTCTTTCTTCCTTCCTTCTTCTTCTTCTTTCTTCTTCTTCTTCTCCTTCTCTTTCTCCTCCACCTCCACCTCCTCCTCCCTTCTTCCTTCTCCTCCAGGGCACAGGCCCACGGCTTGAATATCTTTGTGGATGGTGTCTCCCCATCTCTGTTTTGGGCGCCCGCAAGATCGCTGGCCATTGACTTCTAGTTGGTAGGCAGTCTTGGCCATGGTGGAAGATGCTGTTCTCAGGACATGTCCATACCAGCAGAGCCGGCCTTCTCTCATCTTCTCTGTAATTGGTACCACATCAAAATGCTGTCGAATGGTGTCATTTGTGATGTGGTCAAGAAGGGAGATGCCCAATATCCAATGGAGCATTTCCATTTCCATGGCATGGAGAGAGCTTCCGTCCCCTGTTGTTGCTGCCCAGCATTCAATGCCATACAGTGCAACAGCGTGAATGGTTGTCTTGTAAATCTTAGATTTAAGATGGGTTAGCATTCATCTGTCACATAACACACCAGTGGGTTCTGGCCAATGCATCCAGATTGCATTCACCCCAGGATATGGATAGGAAACTAGAGTCACCAAATATAACATTTATATGGATGTTATTAAAACAGAGACGGTTTTTCTGATTTCATACTGACTCCTACATCAAAATTGAATTTTGGCGTCTGACTTCCAAATGTGTCTACACAATATGCAAATGATATTGCAACATTATACATGAAAAATGGGCTTAAATTCTTGTGAAACAGTCAGAATAATGAAAACTATCAAAAACAGTCCTAATGATTTCTCTGGTTCTGTGGAAAAGTGAAAATGAAAATGAGTGCAATGTTCTAGAGCCTAGCTAAGTTTTTCAAAGCCATTTTCATTCTTCCGATCAATTCTAAAAAATATCACACTTGGGTTTACTCTAAGGATAAGGAAATCAATGAAAAGTAGTTCACAAATAGAAAGCTGATATACTTTGGGATACAACTGACAAATGCCCTTTACTTTGGAGACTGGCTTTTGATTTCCATTCAATTTATCCTATATTTCTTATTTGGAGCAGACAAATTCTATAAAATACCATGCTGATTTCCATAAACCTATATTTCTCTTTAATACGTAGTTCATTGTATATCGTTTAGTTGACTATTACTTGCACTACTGTGGAATCAAATGAATCACAATAATTCACTCATTAACATACAAGTTTCATGCTGATGTCATCAAAATATCGAACATGAACTTTATTTCAATGAATCAATGAGAGTTTAATATGTTCATTCAGTATCCTAATCTCCACGATTATAGTTTCCTTTGTAGGAACCGAGGAGGCTGATCATAGATGGTGATGAAATTCATACCAACATAAGAAATCTTATACTAAAATTCAAGTAAACATCCTTGAGTTACACAATTATGGTAAATATATTACTTGAATCTGGTCCAGCCTGTTTTCAGGATACCGAAAATAGTGTCTCTTGCCATCTCTGCCCTGGATACTAACTGCTATAACAACATTAACTGGTTTTGATTTAATAAATTTTTAAGAGTTGCTGAACCACATCTCCATATTTATAACCACAGTGAAATAATACAAGGTTGAGAGATCATATCATGCACTGTAAATTCCATCTCACTGTTCAGAAATGAAATATAAATCCTGTTAGTGCAAAAACCTTTTGGGACTGGGAAAAGGATTTTTAGATCACTGTTAATCTTCTTTGTTACATAGATAAAGTATTTCATTTTGAACAACCGTTATACACTTTCCTATACCAACATTTCTATATGATGTAGTGGGCATTTACATTCATCCTTGAGTGGCATGTTCTTCAGATCTCACAAATGTTTGAATAATATTCCATAGTACAAAAATAGTACAAAAAACCCCCAAATCCAGCTACAGAATATATGTGTTGGGGGAGATGTAGGTCCTTGGTAAACATATGGACAATTGGATATGAGGCCACATGTGCCAAACATTTATTAAGGAATATTTAGAGTCCAATCCAAGAGTTGAAAGCTTGAAGAGAGGAGAACTGAGATCTCAGTAGTGTCAAGTCTCAAGTTATATATGCAAGTGTGGACTCTAGAATCAAAAAAGGGAAGTAATATATGGTAAGCAGGAACTCTTTACTGAGTCTCCATTGCGACCTAGAACCCTTTGTAATTGGGTTCCAGATCTGCATGAGCTTCTTCTCTCCCAACAGGTTATGGCCTGAGACCAAGAATGCTTTCATTATGTATAAAGCTTATACATGAGTTATTATGTAGAGAGGCAGCTTTAAAAAATCGTTAGATGGATAAGTAAAACTACCCCCAAATTAGCTAAGCCCAGTTCCATCAAAATTCCAATTTCATCAAAATTTGCAGGGGTAGAGAAACTTCCATGTTTGCCTGGGAAAAAATGTATGTTTGGATCAAAGAGGATAAAGTTATGGATGGGTGTGCCTCTAACTTGTTTCAACTTCTGCCCTTAAAGCAACGTTATAGAGCATTGCACACACCAGAACAACTAGACACAAGGACAGTTTTCCCCCAAATACCATCACTGTGCTAAGCAACTAATTCCCACAACACTGTCAAATTATTTACTGTATTACTATTATTCTTCTCATCCTTCCTATTATCTATCTCCTTTGATTTATGACTATAACCTTGTTGCTTGTATCTTTATGATTTATATTGTTTTATTTAGTTTCCTAGTGTGATTTAATTACTTATTTAGTATCCTATGACTGTCACTAAGTAGTGTATCTTATGATTCTTGATGAATGCATTTTTTATGTGCACTGAGAGTTTATGCAGCAAAGACAAATTCCTTGTGTGTCCAAACACACTTGGCCAATAAAGAATTCTATTCTATTCTATTCTATTCTATTCTATTCTATTCTATTAAGAGCTAAATCAACTTTGGTACAATATCGTCTATGGTAATGTATTACAACTGACAGCACCAGTAAAAATCTAGGTTAAGAAATCCAAGAGTTACCATTTTAAATAAAATAAATAAAGCTGTCTCTATTGTCTCTTCATTTCACAATCTAGCATTGCCAGAATTACAAGATGTCATTGCTAATGCTATCTGGTATTGAATGAGATATAGGAGGAGGATTGTTGGAGTGAATATATGATTTAGTACTATTTCCAAACCAATCTTAATTAGAAAACTGCATTTTTATTTTCCTGGGAAAAGCTATACTAAAGAGGGAAGATTGTTTTTTTTGGGGGGGGGAAATTAAAAGCTGCAAGATTTATTATTCATTTTATACAGGATGATAGATTTGATAGAAACTATTACATCTTAGAACACTAGCAGTATTTATGACGCATTGTCCTTAGAATTGTATCCATTCCATATGGATTTGTTTTTAAAAATCAGCAATCTGCTTGTCCACAGGTTGTCCCTTTTTCATTCTTTCAAAATAGCTGTCCACAATTGTAAGAACAGTTCCAGCGCTTAAGAAGACTCTTTACCTATTAATAGTTAAATATTTTCAAACAGCTCCCAAGTTGCTGGGATGTGATTGTTGATGTTCCATGTCAGTGGAATTCTTTGCAGACCTCTGGCATAAGTCAGTGCAACTTGGTTTCAACTGTAGCTTATTAATCACAACTTATTTCAGACTGAATGCACTAGCCAAGGAAGCTGTATTATATTACTGATAACTCATTTACTTTCCTGGCTATGATGGCAGGACATATTCTCTTTTCTGACTTCTTCGGTGGTGGTTAGAAAACTGGAAGAAAATATTGCTGATGCTACAAAAGCATTGAGCTATGTAGATCCTGTTGGATTGGCTGTATGGAAAGCTTTCAGGTTAGTACCATCTCAAAAACACATGTGTGTTAGACTGAATTTATCTTGAATATTCCTCACCGTTTAATCACTTGCAGGACTGTTTATATAAGAATTGTGGGAGAGAGGGATTGTAAGAAATAATGAACAATTGTCACATTGTGCTAATTAGTAAAATACATTGAATGATGATCAGAAAGTGTTCATAATAATAGGATTGAATGGTTCTTTTTCTACAATTCCAATAATTCCTAAACATACATTATTTAGCAAAAATACTTTCAGGCTATTGCTTATTCTTGTTTATTAAACATAAAATAAGAATAAGCAATAACCTGAAAGACTAGGTTAGAAACAGATTATGAACAAAGTCTATCTATGTTGTTGCTAGGAGTTGAGACCTGACGGAGGTTAATGGGAATGGGCAAAACCTTTTCTGACCTGTGAAATTTACAGCCTTGATAGAGGATAAGAGCTTTTCAAATTTAGTAACAACTATTAGCTATGAAAGCTGAATGTAATGGCAGTGAGTGTCTATCGCAGGATGCAATCAATGAAAATAAAATATTACATATGCGGTGTGTTTGTGGAAAGTACCTAGTAGGCCATTTCTACTATATATAGAATACTAAACTTGGCGAGCTTCAAAATGATCTAGTAAGGCAGAAGTGGGGAAACTATGACTCTTCAAATGTAACTGAACTATACTTTCCAGCAGCTACAAACAGCAAGTCTGATAAGAGATGTTATCAATACTGGTATCTTCAGATCATTATAATGCTCCTTTTTTCTGCTAATTTGCATCACTTGAACTTGAACTTGAACTTTATTTGAATTATATCACCAACTAGGATCACTTAATATTAGAGACTGACATCCCAAGGAAGCTGATGTAGAAGCTGAAACTATCTCCCTTTTCATTTGTAAAACTCTCATGAGTGTATGAATCTTTCCCTCAGAAAAACTCTTCAAATCACAATAATCATGGGAAATGTTCATATCAAAAGACTTGTATGGGACATTCTGGAACAGCCATTTCATACAGCTGATAGAAGACAAATTGGACCTAGCTCTGATCTGCTGTTCCCTCAAAGATCTACTCAGAGCAGCTACTTTAGTGCAGTTACAAAGTGCTTTGCCTATGTTTGCTGAACATGTGGTTGTGTAATGTTTTTCTGAGGAAGACCTATAACTGAAATGATAACCACTGTGATCACCTTCCATTGTGCTTCTCAGAGGATCCCCAGAGAGATGTAACTGGCTGAAAAAAGTCCCTCTGCTGGTGCTGGTACCTCTGAAGAAAGTGGGAGAATCTACACAGAAGTAAATAACAAAATATCCTTCCCTCATTACTTTAGAAGACAGAGTTTCTTGGGCTGCTTTCTGGTGTGACATGGTTCAAAACTGAAATTAAGGTTGAAATTAAAGTTAAGGTGAATAGAATTGGCAGAAATGGCAAAACTGACAACTTTGATTAAAGAAAAAAACTTTGACCATTTTTATTTCTACTAGGAAACCATTTTGGTGTTTTGTTTTGTTTTGTTTTTGCAAGAACATGAAAGAAATGAAATTGTGACTTTGGAATTTGATTATTGGAATTGGGGATTAGGAAGGGATGGGATTATAGAAATAACATGGATTATTGTTAATTTTAGAATAAGAATTTGGTAGAATTTATCTTTACATCTGTAATAAAGAAAGTCGGGAATTATTACTATTTTCTTTACTTTTTTGTTGCTTTTATTTTCTGTACTTCTATCTTGCTTTTTTCTTGACTTTTCTTTCTTTTTAATTCTTTTTGCTTTTTTTTTTTTTAAATTCAATATAGGAATATATATGTAAAGATAATAGTCAATTTACAACCAGTCCTTTAACAACCATTTGAAGTTAAAATGGACATACTTTGGGGCTACTTACAATCCAGATTTATGGGTGTTTGCAGCATCTAATTGCTACATGATCACATTTTATGGCAGGGTTTTTTGGCACTTACTTTGGTTTTTGGCAAAACCATTTCCCATAGCAAACTATTGGTTTGCTTAATGACTGCCTCATTCACTTAATGACTGCTGTGGCACTTATATCTGCCACATTTACTTAACAATTGCTTTTTTAAAAGGTCACAATTTTGCTGACCAAACTAGTAACCAGATTAGCAGTATAATGGAGCAGTCACCTCTGCTGCATCTACAGCAGAGCAGGATGCATCTACATTCAAACAACTTGCCATAGTGTTATCTGCATGAAACAGTCAACTTTGTATATAGGCAAAGGAAGTCTTATAGAGGGGAAGCGATATTTATACCTTTCATATATGTGAAACCATCTCCATAGTTCATGTAGGTAACTAGTGCTGATGTCTGAGTAAAAGAAAGATTTCAGGACTACCTTTATGGATTTAAAAGGATTGGATGCTTATAGTAATCATGATCTTGTATTTTACTTTCTTTAATACAATAAGCTATATGTTTTCATTATTTAGTGCATGATGACATAAAAAAACAAACATATATACACAGTCCATTAATGATAAGTAAAACATCTGTGGGGATATGGTAGTGGCCTCATAACTGGATGCCCAATTCAGCTATCCAGGTGATCACCTATGGCAGGACTGTCAAACTCCCAGCCCATGGGCTGGATGTGTCATGCGCTGGCCATGTCCATAACTGGTTTAGTGAAGGGGAAAGAAGTTCCTATATGTCACGTGACACCACTGTGACAACGTGAGTTCGACACCCCTGATCTATGGCCTTGCTTCATGCAGGTATTCTAGGGAACCAGAGAATGCACATCATGGGCAATCTTGCGCAATATGTGTAATAGTTTGCATATCAGCACCACAATTGCAACAAGGGGAAGTTATATGGTAACTAAGTTGTCCTACTTCACCTCTGAACTTTTCATGTTCTAACCATCTTAATACCATCTGATTTCCTCATTAAGAATGTTCTGTTTAAATATTTTATGGCAAACATTTCAACCTTATTCTTTTACTTAATTTTATCCCCATTTGGATTCCTTGTTTGTTTGTTTGTTTGTTTGTTTACCTGCCTGCCTGCCTGCCTGTCTGCCAGGTCTTAGGAAGGAATTTATAGAAGTTCTGAATGTATCACCCGATGGTCACTTTACAAATGCATACAGAATTTTATGCAGTTTTAGGCATTTATTCTCCCATATTTTACCTCTATTGTCAAATAATTCTTAACATAAAAGACTCTCAAAACAACAAAATCTGGATAACTGAGGAATTAATTTGTCTCTGTTGCTAATAAAATAGAAAGATATGTATGTCTGTATGACCTAGACTTTATAATCATCTTCAAAATAAATTTGCTGTAACAAAAACCAGCAGTTTTCCCTTTTTCTAGGCCAAAAAAGAAATCTGTCTCTGGAAAAAAATAGTTGTTTCATACAGTACAAAATACTGAGGTGCACATGTATACATACTACAAACCTATCCAAAACCATCTCAATTTTTCATGAATGTAGTTTCCATTTAGTAAGAAGGGAAGGACATAATATTCATATGTTGGTGGATTTCAAAGAAATCATTTAAAAGGCCAATTTTCCACTTTACTGTTTTCATTTTTTAGAATAGGTTTTTTTTATTCTTTCCTCCAACATACAAACACAATTTTCTACTAATACAATTGTTTCAAGTGTTTTTAGCAACACTGAAACAAAAGATCATCTTACTTGACATACCATACTTTGTGTTCTGCCAATATCTGACACACCGACCAATAATTAAATCCAACTAATGGATCTTTTCTGAGTCAAAACAAGTTATTCACTTAGGTACTAACTAGTTCACATCTTCTGCTAAAGGGTAAAGCCACATATGGTAAGAAAACACTGTGGCATTACTATGCTATTGCTATTGAATGCATAAAAGCAGATGAGACTTTGACCATTTTACTGGAAGAAACCAGATTGGGAGAGGCTGCTGGAACTGCCTGGAAAACTTGCCTGGAAAATATAATCATTGTTTGCCTCCAGCCTTGCATTGTCAAACTGAAGTTTTGGTAAACTATGCTGCTAAATGAAGTACTAGATATTTTGCTCTAGAATTAAGCTGTGCAGTTCTCTATAATCACAGAATCAGCATTTGAATATTCCAGTGGGAGCACATATAAATGATTTATTTCAGAGACAGAGTCAATACAATAAGATGTATAATATAACTGTAGAGAGATATGATATGAGAGATAGTGCCAGTGGAGGGGGAGCTGGTGTGATAGACTATAGTAAAGTGGCAATTTGTCAGGAAGGAGAAAGTACAGACCAGAAAGAGGTGGTGGTATTGAGACAAAAAGCAATTTAGAGGAATTGCATAGGAAGGAGCGGGAGATAGCTATTCCTAGCATCTCCTAGGTTAGGAGAGAGTTAGATCTGTTAGGGTCACAGTAGTAAGAGTTTAATCTGGCAAGATTCTGTCTATTCCCATTGTCTACTGAGTCTTCACCATTTTCCATCCTAGTGCACCATTTTTTTCTCATTCAACAGTCTCAGGCTCCTGATTGATGGCTGACTGATTTGGTACTATCTTACTGATTCTACAGATAGGGTGTTGTTCCTGTGAATATTTGCTCACTTGATGAATATCTGTAATTCATTCATATTGTAATGAATATTGAAATAATCTCCTTGCAGCTAATGGCAGATCCTCCCTTTGTATCCTGATATTAATATTGTTTGTACTGTTCTTGACATTCTTCATTCTTCTGATGTCTGATGTCTCAGTCCTAAACACAGTTATCAGATGTATCAAAGTTGGAATCACAGCATGAGGTACAGAACATACTGTATATAATAACACGCAATCAGCACGTAACATGAATATTATTCATAAAGAATTATATAAGACACAAGTATTACAATATCTTCTAATAGCACAAGCCAGGATTTCCAAACAAATACCAAAAATCAAAGCATCTTCGACTACAGCTTTTGTAATGGGGAAAAGCAGATGAAAGCATACCATTAATTTTTACTTTCTATGAAGAAGACATATGTATATGTGGCCTGGATATATTAATTCTTTAGCAATTTAAGCTAGAATATTAAACATAAATTTTGTCAAACTTTTTCAATATCCCGAGATATGACTGCAACATGATCATCTTTACTTTGATTTGCAGTTATTGTGTTGTGGTCATTTTGTTTTTGTAGTCCGTCTTGGTAAAAAGATTATAATCTTTGACATTATCATTATCATTGTCATCGTCATTGTAGCTAAGTTGGCTGAGGACTGCTTTTTTCCCCTTCAGATTCTACATTCTCTTTAATATGTGGAATGGATGCTCTTATTTCCTTTGAGAAAAGCTGGATTGGTGAGTATGAGTTAGATAGACTTCTCTTTACTTTCTAGAGTTGTAGCAATGCATCTTGGTAAATGCAATGTAAATATCTCAAGCTTCTTGAATTCTGATATTTCCCCCTGCAGTCTAAGGACAGTTTTACTGCAATAGTAATTTGATTTTTGATATTTTAGGACAGAACGCTTATTTTATTACTGCAACTGATTTTTTATTAATCTTTGTGTTTAATGTGAAATACTTTTATTCTATGAACCACTTAAAAGGAATTTTATTTCCTAAAAGGCTATATAAAGATATCTAGATATTAGTAAATCTCTCATTGCATTTCTTCATTTGTCTATTTGTACCCTCAAGATAGCCTGAATGTTCATTATAGTGCAATCTTTGAATCATGTATCTAAAGTCACATAACTTAAAGAGTTTGTAAAATATCCAGGACCCATTATTCCTGTGGAATTGAAATTTTCACAATATTTAGACCACTTTTATTTGCAAAGTTGTAGCATCCCCATGGTAATGTGATAGTGATTTCAAATGTTCCTTGATAGCTTTTCACAACCAAAGTCAATGGGAAAGTTGGCAGGAAGTTTATTTACCCATTTATTATTAAAAAAATTTGTTACCTGTCTCGCTGCAAGGGAGACTTGGAAGTCATTCTCACTCCCACTTCTTTGTCTTCCCAGGGTATTTTTGCTTATTTTTTTATTAAATAAATGTTAAGTTATTACTAAAAGTTTTTTAACACTACAATTATTTTACTATTTATGATATCCATTCTTCTTAGATGATAATTGGACTGTCCAGCATTGGGATAAAAAATATGGTCAGCCTAAAACTTAATATTTATTTTGGTCACATCAGACTGCATTACCTGTCTCTCAAATGATAACCCAATGGGTCACAGGTTTTCTTGGTTTTAAATGAAAATGACTCCTTGTGTAGTCTGTGAACTAAGATGCATTATCTGACACACTGTATGCCAAAGATAACAAAGTTTTATTAAAAAAGCAAATAAACCCAGTTGTTTGGGACTAACTTTGAGTTATTTCCCAATAAGATGAAATAAGTCATTTCAAATTTATGGAAAGTTCATATAGGGTCATGAAAGGTTCTGTATTAATATAATCTGTATGCAACATACATAAACACATTCTTTTTGATCCTTAAGAATTGCAAAGTTAGCAGATGTTTATAATTTAAAGAGAATATGACATTGCTTTGATATTATATGAGTTGCATAATTATGTCTCATACCTAAAAACAAGGCATACTTTCATTACCTTTTGGAATAATGATGCTCAGTTCTTTTAAAGGCCAGTGCACAAATGAGTTAAGAGGAAGTACCTAGACTGCAATGGATCTATATACATACATTCTGCTATTTTATTGTGGTAGGGAGAGAGATTATTAGCACACTAGGCTATACAAGTCTACATACGAGCTCCCTTTTTATGACCCTGTAATCACTTAATTCAAGGTAAAATCCGGGCAACTGGATGAAGCTGAAAGTTTACTGGCTGGATGCCCTTCCTGATGCCATGCAGAGTTCACAGCAGATTTTTTTCTTTGTGTCCTAGGGGAAAAAACATCTGCCACTACATAGGATTGAATTCTCAACCTACATTTACATTTTATCGTCCAAATGCAATGACTTTTTTTTTAAAGATACTGAATTTGAGAAAAAGAAAAATGATAGGTTTACTCATTTCTACCATGCATAAACTGAGAATAATGCTGTGTGGATTATTTTACTACTATAAAAGTAAAAATCAGGCCACCAGCATGCTCACATTATTGGCAGTAAAAATACTGTATTATTGTGAAGTAGAGAAGGGTATACTGTATGTAGTAATTGCTTTTTCTGTTATTCATTTTCCCATCACACTGAACTTCCGTGATTGCCCATATTTCCTAGTGTGGTAAGAGTAGTTCTGCCCTGGGGATTTAACATAGAATTCCATGGAGATTTCATCTGAACAAAAGCAGAGTCTCTCCTTTTTTTATTAGACCTCTTAGAACTTAGAAGTTCAATATCACTTCTTGACAATTTAATTGAAGAAAGTGATCGGTTTGGCAAAGAGCTTCATAGTCTCACTCCACAAATGATTATGATGTTTCCAAACCATTCTGGCTTCTTTTCTTTTTTTCCATTTCTGTATTCTTCAAAGGGTGAGAATTTGCTGATACTATTGATCATCTATTCCATTCTTTGAAATATAAGCTGCTAAACAATAACTAGTCTTCCACACAGATGTCACAGTTGCCTTTAAACCACTAGGACTCCTTGCTAAAATGTGTTATTGGGGGGGAAAAAAGAAAGAATTTATTTAGGTCAACCAAGGACAAATATTCCTTTCTGGATTTTTTTATAAGCGATGTGCAGATGAGTAATAGGCTCAATGCCACCAGGGTCCCTTGGCATATTCAGTATATATTTCTTTTGGATGCTGTTTTATCAGAAATATTGCCTCAGATGGATTCCAGAAATCAATCTCTGAAACCAGGCTGAATCATTTCAGGGGAAGATAAATTTTCTTCATACAAATTAGGTTTCTCAGTGGAGAAATCTTTTCTTGTATTCTGGTGGAAAGAGCTGCACCAGAGACAAACAAGAAATTTATTTTTTTAAAAAAACTTCAGCTTAGCTGTACAGTCTGAATAATAACGTGCATGATAAAATTCAAAATAAATCCACCATTTAAATGGTGGCAGTCACTCAAAAAAACTAAAAATTTAAAAAAGGACAAGATGTCTGTCTGTATGCGCAACTGCAAGATGGCTGACTACCCCTGAGCTCGGCAAGCTTATGGGGCACTTTAGGCGTTTTTACTATGCTCCCGGCCCGAATTAGGAGCTGTTCGGGTCGGGGCTGTGAGTGGTTCACCCCAGCAGCTTGTTGAGGCAAAAAATGAGCTGCTGGGGTGCTGTCCGGACCTACCAGGTGGTGTGAGGGTGCGCGCTGGGAGGAACGCGGCCCGGAGATGCCCGAAGGAGCGCGGCCCGGAGATGCCCGGGGGGGCGCGGCCCGATGGAGCGCGGCCTGGAGACGCCCGGAGACGCCTGGAGGCGCCGGAGACGCCGGCGTTGCGGCGTTGCGGCGGCCTCGGCGGCTTCTGATGGTGGTGGTTCAGCGTTGTACCGGCTTCAGCGGCGCTGCAGCGGCTTCGGTGGTTTCCGACGGTGGTTTCCGACGGTGACGGTGACAGGCCTTGGGGATCATGGTCGTCGAGCCGGGGAGCCGTGGAGCCGTGGGAGCCCGCCCTGCTTCCGAGCTGTGGCGTGAGGGAATGGAGAACGGAGAGTGGAGGGCGAGGCAGGACGTGGCAAGACGACGGCAAGGCAAGGAGAAGACGAGACCCAGAGATGTTTGGAGATGAATGGAGGAGGATGGAGGAAGGAGGAAGGAGGAAGAATGAAGCCCAGTTTCGGGAGTTGGAGTTGTGGAACAGTGGAGCTGGGACTTGGAAGAGAAATTGGGAGATTTTGGGAGAGATTGGAAGAGATCTGGAAGAAAGAGGGAGAGAGAAGGTGAAGGAGTTGGTGGTCTGGGTCTGTTTATATAAAACAGCTGCTTTGTATTGCCTTCGTGGAGATGGATGTATTGATGTCCTCCATGAAACATCTTTCTCTGGCGGTGCATTTGGAGGTTGTTGCATGTTGGTTTATACACCTGGGGCCAGAGTCTACATCCCCCCTCT
>JAOYMU010000002.1:38908825-38921002 GCA_025802295.1 Psammodynastes pulverulentus
CTGTGCCCCGCCCCGAGTCCCTTAGGGGAGAGGGAGCGGGTTATAAATGTGATTAAATTGAAATTGAAATTGAAATAGATTGTCACTAAACCTTGCTCTCAGTGCATCCCAATTTATTTATTTTTTTGACTTTGGAAATATTCAAGTTGAAAATAATAGAAAATGCATCACCCAAACAGGACAAAGAACACATATGGTATTTGCATAAGACTTTGTATATGGCTCATATGAAAAATTGAAATTTGTTTTTACAAGTAGGTGGGTAGGTTTAAAGGGAAAAATGAGTACCTCAAACCTTGCAGATGCTTAAAGCATTCGTTTCACGTCATATATTTTTTATCTCCCTGAAAGAAAGAAAAAAAACACACCTTTGCCTCATTCTCTTCTGTAGCAAAGTCTGATATGGCCTTCAAGCAAAGTGAAGTGGAACACTTCTTATACATATTCAGGAACTGTGAATTATGTAAATAAAATTAAATGTCCTTAAAACATGTCATTTTCAGAGAACTTCATGGACACATCAATGCACTTATCTTGGCAAGAATGTGGGAAGGGTTTTCCATTGGTTTCTTCCAAGATATTTTTTATTTACCGCTCAATCTAATTTAGAGTGTAGAATTCCCTGGAAGAATCCTATCCATATTAATCCATATTAGTCAGGTCCAGTTTCCAAGTCCAAACAAGTTAAGCCAAGTCCTATTACATTGTTTGAACATTTGGTAACTTTTTATATATCTCTAGTTATCTTTACTTCCAAGGACTGGGTTTACGCTGTTTAAGGAAGAGTAGCTTCACAGACCTAACATTATATCTAGAAAAAGAACAATTGTCTGTGGATTAATATTTATTTTGGTCTAGATTTGATGATAATAATGATGATAATAACATTTGCCTATCCCCTGTCCTTGGGAAGGACTCGGTGGGTGGATAAAAAAGCCAACTCTACTCTAAATATCAAGCTGACTGCAACAAACCATAATAAAAGAATTAGAAACAGACCCAACTTTTGTCTGTTATGTGTTGCATCTTGGGGGGCAGAGAGCGGGTATTCTTTCTGCTGTTCAGCCATATCCAATTCTTAGCCTGGACAGGATTCTGCAGTTTTCTTAGCAAGCTTTTTCAGAAATGATTTGCCATTACCCCCCTTCCTAGGGCTGAAAGTGACAAATCCAAAGGTCATCCAGATGGGTTTGTATCCAAATGGGGCTGGAATTCATGGTCTTCCAGTTTTTTGTCTGATGCCTTAACTACTAGACCAAACTGGATTTCAATAAGAAAACCACACTTTTCTTCAAGTTGATACACAATATTGTTTGAGTAAGCATGTCTTAAATTAATGGATAAAATAAATTTAGATCATTTATATTGCTGTACAATGGCAATACAATGTGACACATATACACACACATATTTTAATTATCAAAAAGATAAAGGCTGAAGAAATTCAGTTACATTTAGATTTATGTATGTATCTCAGTTACAGAATTTGTTAGATATTTGTTAGATATGTTGGCATTAGAATATAGATAAACTGTATAAATAGAAAAGTAGCATGCAAATACTGATTTAAAGAAAAATAAATTACAATTTCCACTTATGCTTATTTATTGTATTTTTCAACAACCAATCAGGTTTATTAACAAAAAATAAATAAAAATACACATTTATTTTTAATCTACTCGGCCTGGCCTATTATAGCATTGTCTTTTTAACTGTATGAACCATTCAGAAATGTATCCACATGGAAGAAAATGTGATTTTTAAAAAATAGTTTGCGGCTATTTTTATCCAGTTGGTTTCCTTTGCTGTGATTAACCAACCAAATCAATATTTATCAGTGCCATAGTGAGTCATCTAATTGGAAGAAAAAACATGTGCATGTCAATAAGAATTCTCTGAGCCATTTATCACTAGATTAGTCTGCATTCTGTGCATAGAGACATTTAGTGTGTAATCCCTATAGAAATCATGCCATCACCAAAAAAGGAGAAGCCAATTTCTCTTTGAAATACCTCCAGGTTTCACCTGCTAATTTATTGCTTTCTGTACTTGGAGCCATAGAATAGTCACTTCTTGGTTGCATGCTCATTTATCAAAATGTAAGGAGCTACATTGTGAAGTGATTAATAATCTCCCAAATCAGCCTGCATTTCAGTCTGGAACATTCATTTTAGTGTGTGGAAATCAAATGGATTTTTCAGGCCTCCTGCTAAAACAGGTGAAAGGAATGAGGAAAAAAGACAGCAAAGGAGAATAGCAAAATGAATTTAAGGACTGTATGCTGCTTCCATATAGGCAAGGTAATCCAGAAATACAGAAAATAAATGCTTCAAATAGAGGCAATGAGGAATTGTATTTTCTCAGAGCTGAAACAAAGGGCAGAGTGCCATATATTGTCCCAAACAAAAGCAATGTTTGCCCCATCTCAGAACTACATTGGAATGTATTTCCCCAAAACTGAATCTATTTAAAAGAGTAGAATAAAATACTGCTACTGTGGATGTATATAGACTCGTTCATTGGAGCTATTTAAGCTAGCAGCAAGGGATGCTAGAAAAGTGCCCTCTATTTTAAATCTTGTGCTCAGTGGTCTGTGGGACAACATCAGGGCAAAACATCCTTTCATACCATGCATGCCATGTCAGTTGGTTAATTACAATAGTACAATAGTAATTACAATAGTACAATAAGTACAATAGTACTTATATACAACTTCACAGTGCTTTACAGCCCTCTCTAAATGGTTTACAGAATCAGAAAATTGCCCTCAACAATCTGGGTCCTCATTTTCCCGACCTTGGAAGGATGGAAGGCTGAATCAATCTTGAGCCTGGTGAGATTCAAACTGCCAAATTGCAGATAGCTGCCATTCAGCAGAAGTAGCCTGCAGTACTTCATTCTAACCACTGTATCATCGTGGCTCTAAAAATGCCCCCTAGATCATAATTAGCAATAGCAATAACACTTAGACTTACATACCTCCCCACAGTGCAGTTTACAAACAATATGCTGATATTGTTCCCAATAATCTGGGTCCTCATTTTACCAATGTCGGAAGGATGGAAGGTTGAATCCACCTTGAGCCTGCCAGAACTGAACTCCAGGCTGTGGGCAGAGGTAGCCAGCAATATTGTATTCTAACTGTTGTGCTACTATGTCACATATAATGAGAAGAAGTATACATTTGTATGCAGTGGTCATACCTCCAAGGTATCAACTGTATCCTTGTCAAGAATGCCAACAGCTTGTGAAATTTATTGAAATTGTTGTTGTGGGATCAACAGCCACAACACATAGGAGTGTGTTTTCAGTCCCTATATTATACTGAGTAACTTTCAAAGACCCCTTTCAAATCTTGGATACTACAAACTTGGATGCCAGTATTTATTTATTTTATTTATTTTATATTTATTTTATTTATTTTGTCAAGCATGTATTAGATAACAGATATAATTAGAAACATGATTATGAATACATGAAATGGGTATGAATGAAAGGGAACATTAGGACAGGGACGGTAGGCATGATGGTGTGCTTATGCACACCCCTTTGATCAAAAAATATATGATCAGTAAAGAATGAATACCCTTTCCAGGAATATATAGAAACAAAAATGCATTCTTCAGTCTTTGTTTCTTTGAAGTCACTCATTTCTAGAATCTTTAAATTGTGTTTTGGAACAGCCAGGTTTTGCTTTATAGATGAGTAATAAACAAACATTTCCATCATAAGAAAACATAAAACTTTTTTTATCCTTTGATCTTGCTTACACAGATTTTTTTACATGAGAAAAAAAATAAGAATACAAAAAAGAAATCTTCATTAGCAGCTTTTTTCAGCTTGAAGCTGTGCTCTGCATCAAGTAAGAAATTCCCTAACTACTTCATTGGAATGTGAAGTAATCTTTGTAGTACAGATAGCTACATGGCTTTCAAATAATGATTAGTAATCATTATACTTTTATGATGCATGATTATAGTTAGGATATGAGAGTGGTACGTGCAATATTTGAAGAAGATCTCTCAGCAGGTGCCAGGGCTTTAAAACTGAATTGGGTGTCTCAACCAGTTTGCAACTGGCTCTTCAAGATAAGAGAGGCTGAAGCTGTAAAACTCTCTTCCGAGAACTATGGTCTTTATGCTCTCGTGTGGCTAAAATATAGCACTGCATCTTGTTTATTTGGGACACGATGAAGAGACTTGGAGGAATATGGACTTGCATGTTATTTTTTTTAAGTGTACTTTTTAATGGAATGTAACATTTATAAGCACAATTGTATGGAATTTTAAATTAATGATCTTTGAAAGAGTTTTATTTCTTTAGTTGATGGTTGTATGTCTTCAAGAGTCAATTTTTGTGAGATGCACAGCTATATTCAAATTTGGTTAATGAATAAAAAAGAGTTTGCTTCTGAAATTAGTTTTTTTTAATTTTGTTTAAAGCAGCAAGAATCCTTGGAGAATGAATTAGGATCAGGGCGCTAGTAGAATAGTGCAGGTAGAAGGAGCTTTTGCTTCACCATGTTTTCTGCTCCAACAATTGGCATATTGGTATTTATCACACACAGGTAAGTAGGTAGTTAGAGAGAAGGAGAGAGAAAGAAAATGAGAATGAGAGAATGATAGATTAGAGATGTGTCACGTCTTCTATTCAGGACCTCATAGGGCTTTTTTCCCTTTCACTTCCCCCACAACAAGTCTGTGAGGTAACTTAGTCTGAAGAACTGATTGGCTCAAAGTCACCAACTACATGACTGAAGGTAACTTGAATCTGAATCTGACTAGCACTGATGATGTTACCTAATCTGGGTAATGAAACATCGATAACAAAACAACCAAGAGAACACCAAGAATTCCCCTAAATTTTAATCGACCATTACATCAAGCACTGATATGTTTTAATAATAGTATAGAGATTGGTCTGGGGAAAAAAACATGGAAAGGAAGAGTGCTATGACTCCAATGTTTCAGTCCAATGTCCTTTTAAGACATACTCGGTTGCTTTTAAAATAAAAGATGAGCTATCCTTTCATGGAATCCCACAGTCTCATCCTCATGGTTCCACAGAATAATTTATCATCAGACACTTTTGTCATATAGAATCTATGTTGAATTCTCTGGAAATTCTGTGAAAATTCAGTAGTTCTGAATACAATGATCTCTTCAGGCCCAATAACCCATGGGTATTTCCTCATCTTTCTTCTTAGGCACTCAGGCCTCACTGTCACCTGCAGCAGTTGCTCTGAGAAAGTTGAGATAATGGCATATGGATGTTGCTTCACTTGTGTGGTTTCTTCTTATTTCGGCATAGACATTACTCCACAGACAGAGGTTTACGTTCAACGGTCTTTCCTGCAGGATGTGTTAAGCCCTGGCAATAAAACAAGAAGGAGCATATTAGGATCTAAAGTTGCTCGTAAAGTGGCCCAATCAAAAGGTGCCTAGTCATAAGCTTGATGTAAAACTCAGTAGGTTACATCAAGCTTATACCAGCCATTTCCCCTGCCTCAATAGCAGTTAGAAAAAGTATTTGCTCAGTCAGAAATAAAACTATGTCCACTTCTTTTTTCCACCCCAAAACTGACATTTTGACTCTGCGGGTTTCTTAAAAAAACCTTTTTACTTTAACAATAATTTTTTCAATAATATTGCAGATAATGAAATTCTGTCTACAGGCATTTGCTTCCTATGATTCCCTAAGTGCCCAGTTATTTTCAAGCATATTTTTACCATGATCCAGGCTGGACATATGCTTCTTTTCTACCGAATGAAATGTTGGATTTGCAGCCAATAGTACTGCTTCACAGCTGATATGAAAAGAATTGCTATTAAAGTTAAAATAGGTGACATATTAAAATACCTTACACCTTCTGGAAATTATGATGTTTTCTGAAGGGGTGGCTTGGAAAGAAATAATAAAATCTATGCACACCTGATTACATCCCCAAACTGTTCATCTCCCTATCCCCAATATTAACATTCCTATAGACAGACATATTAAATGCAATAATTAAAACAGACATTAAGCACATGCATTTGGAGTTTCTATTTTGCATTGCTTGTTACATTAATTGTAAGCAATTAAAGGGAGCACCAAATCAGTGCCAAAGTCATATCATAACTCTTTGAGACTGGCTTGGCAACTTGTGTAATAGTCATTCCATAAATGAAAAAAAAACCGTAATCCAAATCTACAAGTTTGTGTATAGTCCCTTATGGTTAGTGCCAGTTTGTAATATTTCATGGACAGAAAAGAAAAGTTATGAATATTATGAATACATACGAAGCAATATATATGAAGTAGTCACTAATATTAAAATATATTTAATTAATACCATATTTCATGTAATCATTGTTGGTTTTGAATTTTGGTGCTGGAGAAAATTTCTGAAGGTATTATGAACTGTCAAGAAAATAAACAAATGGATAATTAAACAAAACCGAGAGTTTTCACTCAACACACAAATGATTAAGCTCAAATTATCACTCCAGCTATCTAGAGAAGGCTGTAATGCTGAGAATGGTGGAAGATGACCAGCAGCAAGATGGATGGTCAGTTATAGTGATGATGAAAACCTATTGGGATACTTGAAAGACCAAGTTAGAGACATGGAGAAAATTGGTCTAAGTGGTGGCTAAGACTTGATAATCAATTTGATGGCACATAATTGATAATCAGTTTCAAATTGTTTGGCATACTGTTGAAAGGGCAAGTACAGCCTTAATTTGCTCCTATCCATGTGCATCCTTGCCATATGATAAAATTTTATTAATTTAGAAAGGCTACCTGAGTTTTAATTAATGTCCTTACTCTGGACTTTTTATCCCCTTAATAATTGTAATTGTGTGAGTGTATGTGTGTATGTGTATTTGTGTCTGTAGTATGTCTGGGTAGAACTTGTAGAGCAGACATACCATTCTATCATCTCTACCTGTAAAATTATATTAACTCTGAAGAACAAAGGCTATCTCCCACTCTTTCAATGAGCATTCAAGGGGAAACTTAAATGTTTGATTTAATCATTTTATTTCTAGTATCTTAAGTTCACCCTAAGAAGCTTTTCTCAGGTTTGGCATATGTACATTTTTATATATTTTATGCCTCCTTGATTTATGATTGTTCCTAATTTTGCTACTAACCTTCTAGACTTTGTCCTTCCCATTCTTTCTTTCCCAATAAAATGTATGAATAACTACAGTCAGTTCAAAAGACCTTGAAATCTGATAAATCTGTCAAATTTTCAGCAATTTTATAAGATGGAGAGGACTTGCTTCTCTCTTTTGAAACATCTTAGTAGCAGTAGCTTCCTCCAAGAATTGAATCTTTCACAACTTTCAGTTATGTGTCCAATTCTTCAATTAAGTTTTAAGATTTATAATGAGTCCTAGTTTATTGGACATACAAAAAGATGCTTTGTTTATAGAACATTGCATCATTGTATAATACATTGCAAGCCAGTCTAATTTCATCCTAAAAGTTTCTGCCATGATTCTAAAACTAAGGGCAGCATATGGGAATTTGAAAAGCCCTGACCCTTTCATCAGGAAGAACGTATTCACTTCTTGCATTTTGCTGTACAAGTCTTAGTTACAATGCAAATACTTAAGGTCTAGCAGTAAAATGGGTATATCTAATATCTCAAAATTAAACTCTTCTATTATGGAAAAGTACCAAAGATAGAACTGACCAGCTATAGTAAACTAGTAATCAAGGCTTAGAACTGACTTTATTTCAGAACTTGATACCCAAGTCTAGGTTACAGAAACATTTTGTAAACTTTTCAAATTCGTATGCTGCTTAACATCTGCATGGGGCACTGTTAAATTTTGTCAGTTCGGCGGTAATAGCTAAGCAGTCAAACTCAAGGCCCAGGGGCTGGATCCAGCCCATGGGGTGCTTAGAACTGGCCTGCAGGGCCACCCTGAAAACAGTGAAGGACTGGCCTGTGGTGCCTCTGCCAGCAAAAATGAGTTCTGTTTTCACTGGCAGAGGGTTGCAGGAGGTCATCGCAGCTGAAAATGGAGTTTGGCCCATTTTTGCTGGCTCAGGCTTCCACAGGCGCCTCCTGATATGAGTGATGTCACGTGGCCATGCCCACGCTGGCCACCCAAGATCAAACATATCCCTGATGTGGCCCTCAATGAAATGAAGAGCTAAGGAATCAGGCTGGACACTAGAAGACCCTACAGTCTAGACTCACCTTAACCATGAAGCCATCTAGTGGCCTTGGTCCAGTTGCTTTATCTGAGTCCTAGGAAAGTGGCAATGGGAATTTTCTGAAAAATGCTACCAAGAAAGCTGCAGGTCAAACAGGAAAAAAATCTAGATGCATTTATTAAAACAAATACTGAATTGAAGACAAGAGGAAAAAAGTTTTTGAAGACTTTAAAACAAATTTCTCAATGGATACCATTTCCTTCCTCCCTCCTTCTTTCCTTTCTTCTTTCTATTCCTTCCTTCCTTCTTCCCTCCCTCCCTCCCTCCTTAAAATGTCTCCAGGATCTCTGGATATTGCAGACATTTAAGGACTAGGTGAGGGAGAAGAAAAAGGGCTGGACTGTTTGTTGTTGTTATTTCCATAACATGCCCCTCCTGGCAGACCTGGTGGAATGAGTGGGTATAACTGGGAAGAGGTGGCTTTTTATCGTTAATGAAAGATAGACCTGTTTGGTGACTCGTGCAATGCTAATCTGAATATGGATTATTGTAATCAAGGAGCAGATTGTCACAGCTTCTTCCAGTTATGTGTATCAAAATCTACAAGATACCATGATAAAGCCCTTTCCCTTTTGTATATGAATCATTTTTGAGTTGGCCTAATTGCCATAGGATTCTGAAACCAATTCAAATTGATGGTTATTGCCTATAAAGTCCCACACAATGTGGTTCTTAGCTTCCTTGGAGAAAACCTTGTTCCAAATTATTTTGCACACCCTTTCAAATAGTATCTGCTAGCTTCTTTATTATTTAATGACTGTTCTTGTAATTTTTGGAATTGCTTTTATGTTGATATTCTTTTGTACACTGCTTAGAGACATTCGCCTGTGGCAATAGATAAATTTTATTAATAAGTAAACAAATAATAAATAACAACAGCCAGCAGAACAACTTGTAAATCTTCTTTTGAAAATGTTTGTTTAGCAGACTGCTCTCTCATTAATAATTATCCTTCTGACAGCCTCCTGTGACTTCTTACATCAGATAGTTATTTAAATGTTGCAACTGATTTATATTTACTGCACTTGCTTCAATTGCTAATATACTACAGTTCAATAAGTGACCACATAGGGTAGATTTATTGACAAATGCTTATCCCTAAAGTAGACATAGACATGTATATTAACACTAAAGGTATTTGAAATATATTTTCAAGATCTATATTTGCTGCATGTAAGTCTCATCTGACACTGATTTCTCCCAGTGCATTTGTATTACAACTCCAAGAATAGATTGATAAATGAATGGTAATCTAACCTTGTTCAGGAAAGCCATCTTATTATGGACAATAAGAGATTAAGGTATTATTAATAGGCTATATTTCCTTGTATTCTTTGCAGTAATTCTTTTTCTTCTGTCTCTTTTTAAATTGAAAAAAGTATCCTTGCTTACAAAAATGTTGACTGCATTGTATTTATATATCCCTATTTGGCAAATATTGGCTGCTATTGGTTCATTTAAGGAAATGCATGATTTGATACTGTAATAAGATATATCTTTTTAAAAAATTATTATTTCTAAGGTCAATGGTGGCAAGAATCAATATAGCACAGGTAATCCTCAACTTACGTCCAAAATTGAGACCGAAATTTCTGTTGATAAGTGAGACAGTTGTTAAGTGAGTTTTGCCCCATTTTATAATCTTTCTTGCCATAGTTGTTAACTGAATCATTGCAGTTATTAGTAACATGATGACTTTGAATCTGGCGTTCCCTTTCACTTTGCTTGTCTGAAGGTTGCAAAAGGTGATCTCATGACCATGAGATACTACAATCATCATAAATATGAATCGGTAGTCAAGCATCTGAATTGTGATCACATGACCATGGGCATGCTGCTTTGGTTGCAAGTGTGAAAAATAATCAGAAATCACTTTTTCAGTGCTATTGTAACTTTGAATAGTACTAACCACATTTGTAAGTTTAAAACTACCTATACACCAGCTGAGCTCACTCCATTCACCATCTATGAGCATCTGCAGGGAAGACATGGAAGTGCCCATGACATGCATTGGTATGTCATCACTCAAATCATATTAATTATATACTTCAGGTCCTTTGCATTATGACATCCTTGGGTCATGTGGTGATTATGTCACAATACACATAAGATTATCATGGTTTTTACTGGATGTCTATGTTTTTTTAATTTTCTGGGTTGGAAAGCAACTGTTATGCTTATGGCAACATGAAATTTTGTGGAGGATTTCTGCTGGCATTAAAAATTATGCAAATGCAGTTTTATGAATATAAGTTCCTTTGATGAAACGTCTATTCAACTCCTAGCCAGCAGGAAACCAGATACAAATGGGAATGAAGGACACTGTGTACCATCCCACTGCTTCATTCATGCTTCGGTTCTATGCATGGAGAGACCTATTATGAGGCCTCCCTGAGCTATATAATTAATGAACTGAAATGTGATGGGGAAAACAGAAATTTGGCTACAGTGAAGATACATTTCTGAATGTCACTTTTATAACTGCTGCAGTGTCTGCTTCCCTTCTCAAAGATGGCTCCCTCCAGACATTCTGATTAGGACATTCTGCCTGTAAAGATATGGGACAGGTCTTAATTGCAAAAGCAGCAAGGGACTTTTGATAGATTCTCCCACCTACCTACTCCATTACCACCCATAGGTATCAGCTGCATGAGCCATAACAAGAGACTTTAACATGAACAGTAGACTGAAAGAAAAGATTTCTGGTGCATTGTGATTGAGTTGCCAAGTACCTGGGTGGCTTTAGAGATAATTATAAATAAGTGCACTGTTATCCTGCAATAACTCTTTAAAATAATTTTATTGAAGTTTTTAACAAATACGGTAAAAACTAATGCAAGCTCAACTAGAAAAAATAGCAATAACAATAGCACTTAGACTTATATACAGCTTCACAGTGCTTTTACAGCCCTCTCTAAGCGGTTTACAGAGACAGCGTATTGCCCCAACAATCTGGGTCCTCATTTTATCCACCTCGGAAGGATGGAAGGCTGAGTCAACTTTGAGCCTGGTGAGATTTGATCTTCCAAATGGCAGGCAGCTGGCTGTAAGCAGAAGTAGCCTGCAGTATACAGCACTCTAACCACAGCGCCATGATGGCTCAAATGGGAAAAAGAAAGGACAAAAGATAGAAGAAGAAACAAGACAACAGAAACTATAACAAAGAAATGGTTTCCAACATTCATCACACCAAACATAATCTAATTTTTCTTATTCTTTTAAATTTACCAAAAAAAAACCCCTCTTCTCCCCATATACTAACTTTTATCTATACACAATCTAGAAATCGTTTTTTCCAATCCTAGTGCAAGCAAGAATCCAATAGGAGTTACCAGAAATATTGAACAAATGGTTTATCCTGGTCAAATAGTCGAACTTCATATCGCTTTCTTCTGTACAATCTAGACCTTTAAATCATTCATATGACATCCCAGGATTTGATCTGAATGCCAGCATCTTCAGCATTTGAAATGAGTTTTCAAAACTTTCACTAACTACTTTGTAAATGTCATAAAAAATGTTTCATCCAGAATTTCTTGTTGCATGTTGCTCCATGTCAATATCCTTTTCTTGATTTGCCTTATGTAGTCTCATTTTGGTAGCTGCAATTTTATTGTCTTTCATGCCATCAAGCTCTATAACTGCCTTTCTGATAAAGATTTTTTTCAAGTTTTTTCATCTTCTAAAAGTTTATCCACTGAAATATGAATCCTGTCTGAGGTATTACTTATTAATATTTCAACCCATGTTTAAAAAACATTCTTTAAAATAAGAGAAAATTATAACCATTTGACTTAACCATTTTCATTCATTCTTTTCTTCCTCATCCTTTAGTTCCCTCTAATGTACGCTTGCAACCATAGGACCCTCGGTGGTGCAGAGATTAGAGTGCAGTAATTGCAGGCTACTTCTGCTTACAGCCAGCTGCCTGCAATTTGGCAATTTGGCAGATCGAATCTC
>JAOYMU010000002.1:38978464-39000493 GCA_025802295.1 Psammodynastes pulverulentus
AGCCATGTTTCACACACGAATATAATGTCGAATTTAGCTGTATTTAGCAAGAGGAGAAATTCAGGTATTTTATTTGCGAGGCTTCTTGCATTAAGCAGTTTGCATTTGAGGCTTCTTGTGTTAAGCTGTTTGTATTTAAGGTGAGTAGTAGATGGAATAGAGGATGTTAGGGGCGTGCGTGCCTAATTCTGGATAGTGGTGGGTTGGGTGATGGTGGTGGGTTGAATGATGGTGGTAGGTTGGGTGATGGTGGTAGTTTGGATGATGGTGGTAGGTTGGATGATGGAGGATCTTTTCTTGCACATAATTGATATTTGCACTTGATCAAATGTAGACTAAGCTATAATTGTCAGTGGGCTTTTTGGTTTGCTTTTGGTTTCAGAATCTACAACTGGTTTTGAGTTTTGAAAAGAAATGGTTGTTGTTTTGCTGAGGCTGTTCTCATTAGTGACACAGAATAACCACAAGGCTTGGTTGAGGCCCAGCTTCAGTGCTTTATAGGAAGGTAGATGGATTCAACTCAGACCACTTTAGAGGCCTCCTGGTTGATTCAAGATGAATCAGAACCTTGTTTGGGGAAATTCAAGGTTTTAAGTTTCTTGTACCCAGAAAATTAATGCATGCCTTTTTTGATAGAATTAATTGGTATTTGCAGATATAGTCACGTCTGTAAAAACCAGTCCACATTCTATGGTGACAGAGAGATGCAATGTTTTATAAATGCATGAAATATATCAATTTTTTTAAAGGAAATTATTTATATATTAAAAGTGTGGCTTCCAGACGGGAAAAGTTGCAAATTTCAAAAAGGTAATCTTTGAATCTCCCCATTGTATGTAAATGTAATAAATTTGCATACATGTGTTGTACAAATGTCATTGGATCAAATATGTAAATATTCAGCCACTATTGTAATTTGTCTTCGGGATTTTGTCTTTTATTCAGCGGAAACCACAAAAATCTAGAAACATAATTATTGATGGTTAGGTTAGTTAAACATTATTGAAGAAATTCTTACCAAAGATGGAGAAATTGAGAAATTGTAAGAAACATAAATTCTGATAGAAAAGTCACAAGTAGTATATGGTCAATTATGAAAAATGAATATGTATTGAAAGAAGTGAAAGTATAAGAGTATGTTTCTGCCCATTTCGTTATACTGAAATGAAAGCTCTTTGAGTAAGTCATGAGATACAAAAATAGGTTGAATGCACTGAGAATGGAGTACTTTCCTGAGGTCAAGTGACAAAACCTGAATGATGACATTGTAACATAAGCCCCATGGTGTACATTTCAGACACAGAATAAAAGGTGTTGTGTTGTGACTGTGCCACAAGCATGTCATCATTTTTTCTTCAGAGTGTCCAGTTGTGGTCATCTATGGAGTATTTAATAAGTGTGTGTGCTGATAAATACGGTTTGGAATTTCTCAATTCTGAGAAATTCAAAGATCCCTGCTTTATTTCACTTCAGCTGCATAACAAATCTTTTCAAAGTGATTTGGTTTAATGTAGCCGTTATCCATTTTGTCTAAAGTTGCAGAAATGCCTTTTCAAAACTATACAACTTATTTGTTTATGCTGTACTAATTTGGGGCTAAGAGCCAGTTTGGTGCAGTAGTTAAGCGATCAGACTAGGAACTGGCAGGCTGTGGTTTCTAGGCACAAAACCAGCTGGATGACCTTGGGCCAATTACTCTCTCTCAGCCCTAAGAAGGAGGCAATGGCAAACCACTCCTGAAAAACTTTACCAAGAAATGTGCAGGGACTTGTCCAGGCAGTCTCTGAGAACAAAACACAAGTGAATTGAAGGGGGGAAAGAATGGATCTGGATATTTTTCAGAACATTTTTTTTAATAGGGGGGAAGACCTCTTCAACAGCTTAGCATTAAAAATGCCCTACTTATCTTAATAAGCAATAGTGTTCATACATTCCTAGATAAAGGGTAAAGGGACAAGATAGATGGCTTTACGGAGTAAAAGTCAAGTACATTACATTTCTAACAGTATCAAAAACAGTAAATAGCATGAAAAGAGGAACTATGGATACATCCCAAATGTTCTACTTTATTTTTATTCATAGAGTTTAATTGTCAAATATTTTTTTCAGAGACAAACTGATTTTTTTCCTGGCCATTTTCAGGAGACCCTAACCCTTATTATCAGATAATTGTGGGCTCACTTCTGCCTCTAATTTCATGCAGTTATCTGTTTCTGGGTGAATAAATATTGGCTGTTTTCCACAAGTTTTAAAATATAACATGATGAAGTATCTGTTTGTTTATTTATTTATTTATTTATTTATTTATTTATTTATCCCATCAGCATATTAGTATCTGACTGATAGTATTAATATGTGAATGTAAATATAGTTAGACATATCTGGTGAAGTGCCAAAAGCAATATTGTATGTTTATAAGAATATGTTAAAGCATTTCTGAACAGGAAAATGTTCCCATATGTGATTAACAGCTGGAATATAGGGTGGGAGAGCTGAGATTGGAGAAATAGAGGTGGAAGCAAGATTTTTGAAGGCTGGGGTGGCTGACGGGTGATCCTGTACAGGCCATACTGGGCTCAAAGATTGAATGGATTGTGTATTTAAATCAGATTTTTAAAAAACAGATTCATTTGTAGCTAAAATAAAACAACTATAGGAAGTTCTGTGAAGTAAATTTTCCCTCAAACCACCACTTAGATTATTAGAAATGCCTTTCTGGAACTTCAGGGAGCCTCAATAGCCAACTTAATTCATTCCACATTGTTTTTTTGGCCCCTCAGTCCTCCATGTGGCACTGGTGGCTGAAAAAGGAGGATGAGATTTTGCCCAAAAAGTTTAATTCAATTATTTTAGCATTTTAACCATGTTGTGGTTTGGTTCACTTCTATTAATTCTATCAGCCAGCCAGGTCATCTTCCACACATTCCATATTACTCCCACAGACAACATTCTGTGGTTATTGACCTTGCTCAGTTTACACTAGTTCCTTTTGTGTCCTTTCTCCAAAGGATGTCTGGTACTCCAAAAACCAGTCTGCTGATCCTATCCCTCTTTCTGTGTTTTAAGAGAAAGATTCTACGTCTGGCTATCAGGAATAAAATGACCCTTCAGAATCCTATGCTGTTAGGTGGTGGTTTGTCACTGAAACGAAATAAATTAATTGGCTTCCTTGTGGTTTGAATTGTAAGCTGTTCATAAATATTTTGAGAGAAAAATACTATGCAAGAAGCAATGTAATGTAATTATTTGTTGCCATTCTAACCATGTGATTCATGTTTCCCAACTATTATAGAAATGTAAATAATTTTTGATGCAGTGAGTGCTGTGCTGCAGATGGGTAATGTCCTAAGTGTTTCTGAAAATGCTTCAGCAGCTGGTTTGAAGATGATTTGATAGATTTGATGCATTATGGAAAATGGGTAAATGGTTCAACTAACAAGTCCAGGCAAATACTGGGGATGATCCAGAACTCAGAGGGGAAGCCCAATGAACTTTGATTATTACATACAGTACATGAAAAAAAATTCAGGTGAGATATATATTTAGACTTGCAGTAAAAACCCTTCCTCATCTGAAATTATTGGTACTGTGCATAGGTGACTAATATACAGTAACATATATGGTAGCCCATAACTCTAATAAAATGTTTGTTGTATTGTGAGAGCTCCTTAGCATACATGAATCACATAGAAGAACAATA
Organism: Psammodynastes pulverulentus; assembly: GCA_025802295.1. Taxonomy (NCBI): domain Eukaryota; kingdom Metazoa; phylum Chordata; class Lepidosauria; order Squamata; family Psammodynastidae; genus Psammodynastes; species Psammodynastes pulverulentus. Next base: position 38,982,165 of record JAOYMU010000002.1, read on the forward strand.
GCTTTCTTTATTAGCAGTAGTTTTCATTCAGATAGTGATACATTTGGTAAATTTCAAGGATGTAAGTACCCCATTAACATAGTAGAAACCATCATCAATAATCAATTAATGTGGTCATATCAACTGCCAATCAACTCCAACCACGATTTAGCTTTTTTATTTTAAAGATTAAGATTAAAGATTTATATTAAAGATTAAGCCATAATGCAAGGTTAACAGAAAACTTTGAATTCTCTTCAAAGATATACATAACAAAAACATCCCAAAGGTGCATTTTCAAGAGGCAACTAGACTTTCTGGTTTTTATTTGAAGACTTTTTGCTTCTTATTGAAGAAACTTCTTCAGCTCTCTCTTTAGAGTTGAAGAAGCTTCTTGGATGAGAAGCAAAACATCCTCAAAGAAAAACCAGAAAGTCCAGTTGCCTCTTGAAAAGTACCTTTGGGACAACCATGATCTAGATGACTGAGAATCTCCACAGGAAACTAGATGTAATAACATTCATGAGCTCAATGGTTAAAAACAACTATCTTATCTTAAAGTACTTTTCAGTTCACCTTTATATCTCAGTGCTGATAGATTAGATTCAAGAAAGAGTGTTTTTACCAGGATAAGATTGATGTGCCAATAATGACCATCCGCAGCAAAACAAAATCAACCTAAGGTGACATGTGCTGTAATTATATCTAGATTATATTACTGCAATGCTATCAACAATACTCTATCTTTAAACCTTTTTTCCGAACTCTAGACAATCCAAAACAGTGCAGAAAATATTGATGAGCACATGCTAGGAATCATATTATACCCATCATGTAACAATTACTCTTGTTACAAAAGAATTTCTCAGTGGAATTCAACATGTTAGTGATGATCTCTAAAATTCTAAATGGGATAGGTCAAGGGTAGATTAAAGGCTGAGTTGTCCTTATTTTGGCCTGTTCTCATTTTACTATTTGAAAGTGATTACCTTCTGTTAGTGATAATACCGGTATGTTAACATACTTTCCTATTTAGATAAGCTGCTTTTTTGTGTGTGAGATAGAGCACATCTCCCTCTCTCTCACACACATAGTAAAAGGCAGAAAACCATCTCTCTCTTATTCCAGTGTGTTTTCTTCACATTGAAGAGTTTATTTCATTATGTTTATATATACACATACTGTATATATTATTTATTACATATATCGTCCTAACTTCTGATCAACATCTCTTAGCTTAGCTATTGTTTATTCTTTCATGTTTTGAATTACTATTTTTAATTCTGTGGGTGCAATTGAAGTATGAGTAAACATGTTAAATATAAAATAAATCCTGACACATGCTTGTGCATAAGAGTCTTGACATAATTTGACATAGCTAAAGCATTACTGCAGTGTGTAGGTTTAAAAAAAAAAAAAACAAGAGCAAAAGAAAGTTCTCCATATAAGATGAAAAAAATTGTAAAGTGTATGTGCTTGAAAATTTAGAAGTCTTAAGAATGAGGATTGAAGAAAAGCTTTAGAAAGTCCTTGAATAAACAGCATGGAGTGAAATATTGTGTTAGTGTAGAGATAAGTCCCATAACTACTTCTCTTCCTCTTTGAGGAAAGGAGAATTATATAATTTTAGAAAACAATACATGCTTTGTCCAAAATTAGATCTCATCTGGATTATAGCTTTCTTCTTCTTCAAAAAATGCAATTAGTTATAGCATTTATTAGAATATTTTGTCTAGTGGTTAGTAAAAGTAATGCCAGACCACGATTGTTCCGACAAAGAATTAGGGATTGGTTTTCCATTTGTAACCAGGACGAACTAATTTTGCCCAGTAACCTTTTAGTTTTATTTATTTATTTGCGTTTTGCATGCGGTTTTAGGAAAATAGTCAATTTCATTTACATGAAGGGGGAAGAAAAACAGAAGCTAAGATGAGGAACTATTCTGCTTACCTTATTTCATTATCTTATTTCATTAAAAATACCTTTGGCGGTAAATTGTGTCACTAGACAAAGGACTCCCTAAAGCAGTGTTTCTTAATTACAGCAACTTTTAAGATGTGTTGACTTAATCTCCCAGAATTTCCTAGCCAGCTTAAACTCCCAATTCCAAACCAGCTGAGAATGGCTTAAAGAAGCCAGAATTATAAATCTGGGGAACTCCATCTGTAAACTGAAGAAACAAAAATATTTATCTACTAACCCCACTGGAAACTATAGGTGAAAACAAACAGAGCTCAAGTAGAAAGAACATAATAATGGTGTGGTATACAGGATACAGAATAACAGATTGGAAGGAACTTTGGAGTTCCAGTTCAACTCCCTGCTCAAGCAGGAGAACCTCTATCATTCTGGACAAATGACTATCTATTGTATTGTTGTAAACCTCCAGTGATGGAACCACCACAACTTCTACAGGCAAGCTATTCCACTGATTAGTTATCACTGTTTCTTCTTAGTTCTACATTGACTCTATCCTTGATAAGTTTTCATTCATTATTTCTTGTCTTGTCCTCATGTGCTTTGGAGAATAGGTTGACACCCTCTTCTCTGTGACAGCCCTCAAATATTGGAAGAGTGCTATCATATCACCCCTAGACCTTCTCTTCATTAAACTAGACATACCTATTCCCTGTGCATTCATTGACCACAAGGGATGAAACTCAGAATATTCCAGGCATGTCCCATCTTCATTTTCCCAAAACAGCTACTTAGTTCTGTATAATGTGTGTGTGTGTGTGTGTGTGTGTGTGTGTGTGTGTGTGTGCGCGCGCGCGCGCGCGCGCGGGGCTTTAATGATACTGTCATACACTGTATTTCCAAACAGTTTGTTCTCTTGCTAGTTGCAAATACACTGAAATAGTGATAGGGCAAAGAGTCATTTGTAGGTATGCTAGAAATAACATCCTGATAGAGATTTCAACATTGTTCTTAACTGTTTGTTCCTTTTCTCATGGCTGTTGCAGAATGTCTAGATTAAGAGCAAAATGCTGAGAATTTACCTTTTTTAGTCCTGATGAATACCTCATATTTTCTGTTATATTTCCTACCTTCTCAACCTGTGTTTCAATTAAATTTGGTAAAATATTTAATGACAGAACTTTCAGATTTAAACATTAACCTGAGAGATTCTCTCAAACTCCAGAACTGGAGGGAGAGCTCTTCAAAAAAAGCCATAAAAGGAAGGGTTAGGATTTCACTTGCTGATATGTCAGGACTGAAATGCTCAAACAGGAGAATAATGCTGTGCACTCATTGACCGGAAGGGCTGAAACTAAAAATATTAATATTGTTCAAGCTTAACATTTTCTTGACATAGAGCAAAGCTATGGCTACAGTCCAGAAACTGGTACAGATGACCTAATTACCTCAAAACATATTTCTCCATTTGCCTTTAGCTAACTGAATAGTCTGATCCCTAAATAAATGGCCAGGGCAGAAAATTTATTTATGATATAAAACATCTGTATCTTGCCTTTCCAAAAGATCATAATAGTCCTACGTTGAAATTACATAAATTAAGATTCCTATACACAGTTGCTGATATGTTGATTTATTACTCACAAGTAGCCTCGCTGAACTCTATTGTGCCTGCCTCCTCTTGGCCCTGAGCATTGTCAGATCAGGTGGGGAAGGCAATTCCTCCTCATCCCTTCTGGCCAGCTGCAGCTGTGCACCTTCTCCATCCTGTTCTTCCAGTGAGGCTTCTAAGTTTTCCAGCTGCAGTACTCCTCTCCTTTTACTTCTTCAGCTGGCTGTTCATCAGTTTCCCTCCAGTCACCACTCCATTGTGCCTGGCCTCTCCACTCCTGGTTCAGAGCCACTTCCTGAAGCTCCTTTTCAACAAAGTCCCTGAACCCAGTTTTTCCTCATTGTCTGAACTGGCATCTAGGGAAGCTAACACATACTGTTATGTTTACACTTCTTTTCATTTCCCCCTAGAGTATTCTCACAGCGAGATAGGTGACAGATAAATTTAACAAATAAATACATAACAAATAAATAAACTTGTTTGCAATTTAGTGTGAAGTACATTCAAAGAAGCCAAGTCCACTTTCTCCAACATGGTATTTAAAGGTATATGTGGGCAACACACCTATGCTGCCCTGTAGGGAAGTGCTACTAGACCTTGGGTTTTATTCCCTGGTTATTGTATTTTTCCTTGTTTGTAAACCATCCTGTATTTTTGGAAGTGTACATTAATGCAAGCACAGCCACACACCTCTGTGTATTAATGATTCAACTGTGGAAATGGTTAATAGCATCAAGTTTTTGGGTGTGCAGCTGACGAGTAGGAGACACTGGTGAAGCGGGCACAGCAGCACCTGCACTTTCTGCCTTGCACGAGGAAAGTACATCTTCCTTCCCCTGACCTTACCATTTTACAGAGGGATAATTGAGAGCATCCTGTCATATGGCATTACTGTCTGATTTGGAAGCATTACTGCTTCAGTGCAGAGAGTGGTGAAGATGGCAGAAAAGATTATTGGTAGTTCACATCCTTCTATCCGGGACATGGATTATAAGCGCTGCTTGAGTAGGATCCGCACTGTTGTCAGGAACTCTACATATTATTTCCCTGACCAGTTTTGATTGTTACCTTCTGGGAAGAAGCTTCATGGTATCTGAAGCAGAAGTTCTAGATTCAGACACAGCTTTGTTCCATATAGTATCAACCTTGTGAACTCTCTCTCTTTCCACTATGTATTCAAAATGGACAGTGATTAAAATGTTATGTATGTGTATGGGTAGATATATATTTTCTTTTGAGAGTGGGTAACATAATTTCCTTTTTAATGTACGCCAATATGCTCACAATAAAAAAATACAATAAAGGTTATCTTATCATCTTATTACACTTCCATTACATAAATGACTGTGTAAATAAATACATAAATAAATGTAGCTTTTAGCTTCCAAAATACTGAACTCTACTTTGTTAAAGGTAAACACATTTCTTCTTAATGGTGATGTCTTATTATGGAACTGTTTTAAAGTTGGGTGCAATTCACATAATAACCATCTTGTTTATCAACAGACAATCTGGTCCCAATTGTGACCTTTCAAGTAGTCAACTACCTGTATCTTTTCAATATGACCTTGATATTAACACTGCGTGAATGGTTAGGATTTGTAAAGGGGAGGGGGATAATAAGAAATTCTGAGCAGTGGGAATATTTGCTTTTCCTTGGAATGATTCATTGTACGATATGACTCTGCTTTACAAGCCTGTTAAAGATTAAATGAGGAAGAAAAAGAATTTTGAACTGCCATGGGAATTTGGGGAGTGTACAGAAATATAAATGGTGTGATGCCAGGCTCATATGAAACAGGCTTGCCAAGTTCATTTATTTATTTGCAGCTAGGTTTTCTTAATAGCAACTAGTTAATGATGTTTGGCTATTTCTTCAGGTTTCTTCCAAAGATTTGTAGGATGCGTGTAGCCTACAATGTTAGGTTATGCACATTTCCATTATAGTGATGACTCTGAGAATAATATAAAGTAAAAATGTAGCTTAAATATGTACAATAAATAATAAAAAACCAATCAATTAGACAATCACTAAAAGTGGCAGAGAATAAATTAATCAAGGATAAAACTACATAAAAAAACCATACAGTGGCATATTTACAGAAAATTAAAGATTAGACTGAGTTCCTATTAAAATCAGCAGGACTAAACTTCTTTATAATTATGTAGAAGAAATGGATATGTACAAGGGAATGGGGGAGGATAAGGAAGAAGACATTAAAAATTAATATAATATTTGCATATACCGGTTTGGACTAGAATGTCCAAAGTTGGAAGCTTATGTTCAAATTATTATCACCCATTCCCTCCCACTTGTGACTGTGTGACTATAACTGTTGCTTGTATCCTTATGATTTATATTGACTGTTTCCTAGTATGATTTGATTGTTTATTGTACCCTAGGACTATATTAAGTGTTGTACCTTGTGATTCTTCACGAATGTATCTTTCTTTTTATGTACACTGAGAGCATAGACACCAAGACAAATTCATTGTGTGTCAAATCACACTTGGCCAATAAAGAATCTAATTTAATTCAATTCAATTCAATTCAATTCAATTCAAGAGCTGACTAATTCTGAAAACTAAGCCTTTTTTTTCAGAATTAGGAATGTGATAATGTTTTCTACCACTCTCATAGGCAAAACAATAAACCTAGTAGGCAGTCTTTTGCAGCTTGTACACTTTCTAGAATTTAATTCCTAGAATTCTGGGAATCAAAGTCCACATTTCTTCAGAGTACCCGAAGTAGAGAAACCTGACTATCTAAAGCAGTATTTCTCAACATTAGCAACTTTAAGATTTCTGGACTTCCCAGTATTCCTCAGCCAGCAGGGGGTTGAAGCCCACCAATCTTAAAATTGCCAAGGTTGAGAAACACGACTCATAATTGCGAAAATATGGCAAAATAGTTTTCACCATAGGGATTGGCTCAGTGGTGGCAGTGCTTGTGCTAATGTTACTTTATAGAAGAAATGGCTGTTATCATACCTACATTTGCATAAATGTATGCAAATCTGCTTATTACCTAAATTATTCTTTCTGAAAAGTTGTATTTGTATCAGTTGTAAAGAAAAAGTGAGAAGTTCCATCTGTCTGAAAAGAGAGAACCGGCCAATTGGGGAAATATTATCTTTTTCTCCAAAAAAGGCAAGACAAGAACAAGTTAGATTTCCTGCACTGAGCATGACTTTCCAGAGCACTTTGCTCTTCAGGCTATTTGCTAATAGGAAAGAGTTGAGCTGACGACCTGACTTGCTTAATGCTTGCTGTACTTACTGAGAGTAGACAAGCTTGCAAATGTCATACCCAGGACTGCATTTGCAGTATATTGCATAACGAAAAGTAATTTTAAACATCCTTGAAATCTATGAGGCTGTGCTTTTCTGATAAATTTTGAAGGATAGTGAGATTTTGGCCTTTGTGGAGATGAATGTCTAGCATCAGAAATGTTTCCAACTCTGGTCTTCTCATTTGCTTCTTTGCATCATTAATTCCACTTTGTCTAAACAGAGCTGAATCCGACTGACACTAACCAGTGCTATAGCCTGATAATCTCTGTAGTTCCATACCTGTATTTTCAAAGAGATGGCTATTCTAAGCTCAGATCAGTTCATTAGGTTTATACTCCTCCATTAAAACAAAACATTTTATATAGATCACAGCTGGTAGGTGGCAATAGTTCATTGGACCAGTATAGAGTAGTACAGTAAGGGTGAAAATTATTTTATTTGGGAAAAATCAAGGGCATGTATCATAGCAGAATTAATATTTAAAATATCCTTGGACCAGAATGCAGACATTTAGAACACTGTGGAGGAGAGTGTTGATAATTTAATGCTGTGTGTTTGTTGCTAGGCTGCAGTTACTTGATGCAAATGAATGTTCTGCACACAGGGAAGGTAAGATAGAATGTTTGATATCACTGATTCATTTCTAATGTTTGTTAACTGGTTTTGCTAAGCCTACTTGATGATAAACAGGAGAACCATTATTTCAGCTGTAGACACAGTAGACACTCCCTTAGTAGTGTTAAGGGTGGTATATTCTAGCCTAAACCATCTTGGCATTTTCCAGATGTATTGCACCAACACTCCTCTTTGCTGACTGGCATGACTAACGTTAGCCAAAGAAAAATAATGGTCTTGTCTATTTGAATATCCTAGATAAATTACTGTATATCTTTTATGAATTCATTTTTTTCTTTGCGCATTCCCTCTTTTTGCTTGACAAAACATAAGGACCATCTGGAACAGTAAAAACACTATACCAGTGTTTCCAACCTTGGCTACTTCTAAAATGAATGGGCTTCAATTTCCAAAATCCCCCAGTTTGCATGCTAATTGGGGAATTCTGAAGAGTTGAAGTGCACCCATCTTTAAGTTCTTGTGTTAAAAAAACCAGTGATCTAATCAGCAATGGGATGTAACTCTGTGGTTTCTTCCCCAAACCCCCAAACCTTTAACCTTATACTGTCTACTATTGACCTCACCCCTTTCTTAAGAGGTTTGTAAGGGGCGTGCATAAGTGCACAAATGTGCCTCCTGTTCCCTGTCCTAATTTATTTTTCTCTTATTTGTATCCATTTTATATATTCATAATTATATTTATACTTATACGTATTATCCAATGTATGTATGCTTGACAAATAAATAAAACAAACAAACAAACCTATTTGCAACCAAATAAGATGGTCATTTTCTATCCTATGGTTCACCAGCAATTTTTTAAAAACATTCTTTCTTGCCAACAGTTTCTCACAAACTAAAATTTACCTTTCATTCTTCCTTAGGCAAAATCTCTGTGATATCAGAACAACCAAGCCAAGCCAAGCCAAGCCAAGCTAAAGAATTATAATTATTTCTCAGATAGTCATGAGCTCGTAATAGATATGCTTGCTGCAAGTAAAGAATGTCAAAAGGCAAGACTATGTCAAAGCAAATAAACTAGGAATTCGTTTTTTTAAAGCTAATGCTAAAAATATTTGAGTAATCTAGCTGTGTGGAAAAAAAATTGTGAATCTCTTACAATGTATATACAGAGATGTAAAAAGAAAGTCAGTCTGTATCAGAAATACCTAAACTTTATTGTGCAAGTAAATACAGCTTTTATTTTGACAGATATAAATCTGCTTGTAGCATAACTAAAAATTCCCAATTACTCCTTAATTCTGTCATAAGTGTGCTTTGTTATGTTTTCAGACCATTGCTCCAGGCTTTCTCTGTAAATCACGCCTCAAATAACATTTAATTTTTTGAAGAAAGATTCCCACAACTGTCATAATCCTGCATATACAGCTTATCTTGTTTCATGCCGACTTCCTATTTTGAGTTAAATAGAGATGACATGCAGTTAAATGTGTCACTTCCCCATGACTTTTTATTTTATTTTATTTTTAAAATCTAGAGCACTTTCAGATCTATTTGGAGAATGGGAAGAGAGAAGGCAGGAGCGGGTGAATGTTTCTCTCTACCACTTAGTGCTCCAGTAAAACAATCATATTTCCACCTCCTGTATTTTTAGCCCAGCTTCACCCTGCCTCAGTAAGAGAAAGGCCACGAGACAGAAGGTTCACTTTGATCAAATTGTCACCAAATGGTTGGTAGAATGGGGCTTTTCAGTGGCTAACAAGGGTGCTGGAGGAACCTTTCAACCAGAAGAATCATTTCATTCCAAGTGATCTAGCTAGACTAAATGGTACGCTAAAGAAGAGAGAATTATGAGTGATAGAACATCTAATATATAATTCTGTATGCATACAGAACACACCTGTGTTTTATTTATAGACACAGATACACACATAAATGGCAGGTGTCCTAAGAAATGCATGCAAATAGAGGCAGCTTTTGGCCAATGCTTAGAAACACAGTATTAATAGCAATAGCATTTAGCTTATATACCACCCCCTAGCGCTTTACTCTCTGGGTGGTTTACAATGTAAGCATTATTTGCATATTGCCCTCAACAAAAAATTATGCTTCTGGAAAAAAAATTCCTCAAACTCTACATGCATAAAACAATTCTGGTTGACCTCACAACACTTTGCCCCAGTAACCCAATAAAACTCTGCCCAAATTTCAATAGCTAAACTTTAACTAATTCAATTTTAATTAAGTAGTTAATTTGAGTATGTACACATATTTATTCATTTTCCCATTTTAAAGCAAGTAATTTGGTGCCAATTTTGAAATAACCAACTAATATTTAATAAAAGGTAAAATATTTATCTGACGATAAACCAGTTCATGTGGACTGCAGTCTTAAAGCTGAAAATTTTGCATCAATCATGGATAATTAGGCATATTAATACTATAGGTTATTTCTAATCAAGTTTTAGGTCATTTATGTTAGTGAAAGAGAGTTTTGGAATGACTAAAATTGGTCCAGATGCATTAGCAGTCTATAAAAATTAATATTCAGATTGGAAAATGCTTTAGATGATGGGTGTACCATATTTTTATAAACAATTAAGCAATATAATGTGAATGTTAGCTTATTTCAAGAACTCCAGAATGAAGGACTGGAGCTCAGAAAATATTGCTTTTCATGTTTAAAATCTCAGAGAAAATTATAACACATCTGGCTCTTAATTTTATTATGATGGAAAAGTAAAATGGGCGAGGTGACACTCATATGATATGAGCTTGTCTCACTATTGTGTTTTAATAAATTTTGATAAACAAATAACCACATAAAACACTAAGATGTTTTAAAGAATATGCTTTTTACAATTATATACCTAAAATGTGGAATTTATCATCATATGAAGATATATAGTTCAGTAAATCAGAAAACTATTTTCAATTTTGAAAGTACAGTGCAACCTTAGAGTTACTGTCTTGTATCACTGACATGTGGTTTCTTTCTGTTTATGAACAAGAATGATGATGATATAATGAAAAGATTGATCAATATTACCTCACACGGTTAAAAAAAGATGTGTTCAAATGCTAGGCTGAATTAGTTTTTCAATGCGAAACTGTCTTTTTCTTTTCTATATTAAATAACATTTTTCAAAAAGTTATACAGTACAACCCAATGCAAATTGTCAGCTCTATTGTAATAGGTCTAAGGCGATTATGGAATCTGTCATGAGGATTTTGCTCTGGATTCTTGGATTTCACAGTTTATGTTTACTGAATGGATAGTGATATATTCTCTTGCCACCAGTTATTTATAAGCTCTCTTTCCCTACATCTTACTGAATACTATGAGTGAGATTCCAAAATGAAATTCATATCATGCGTATCATTCCTATCTGCATTTGAGGAAGGATAAGCAAAAATGAAATTAAATGAATCCAGTTCAATTCTATTGTCTATTTGGCCTTCAGTTCATTCTTTATGCTGTAGTTTTGGAGCAGTAAAATAATAGGATTAAACAACTCAGCTTATCTTTACTAAGGAAACACTTCCTTTCTTTCCATGAATGCACTGATCTGGCCCCATGTCTTGCTGGAATAACTGTTGCCAACCTTCTATTATCAAGAAGTCTCGTATGAGGAAAACATACCTTTAGATGAAAAAGGGAGCAGGAGAGATATCGAGGTCAGAAAATGATACTGACAGATTCTTATCATCTTAATAGCTACTATGTGTCTGAGGCTGAACTCAGAGTGAATCTTGACCTGGAAGCAGATGGATCTTAAGCAAGGAAATAATATACATCATAGCACTTAGTTCGTCCCAAGATACTAGGAACACAGAACAAGGTAATCCAAAGACCAGAATAAATGAGGTTGTACTTGACAATTAGGACAATTGCAAGGGTGATTCTGATGCCAAATATTATAAGCCAATACTGTACAGCATGTTACAAATGTCTTGGCATTGCCTAATTTCAAACAAGCTAGCAATTTGCTAATTGTTATTATACCTATTGTTATTCCACAATAACAAAAAGAATGGAAATCTAACCACATATTTCTCTCTCTAGCTGTGATTACAAACTAATGTGTTCTCATACAGCCTGTAGATCATGGGTGACAAACTCAAGACCCGTGGGCCAGATCTGGCCCACAGGGTGCCTAGATCTGGCCTGCGGGCCACCCTGGAAACAGGAAAGGACTGTTCCACAGTGCCTCTGCCAGTGAAAATGGAGCTCTGGAGGGCTGCGTATGGCCTTCCCAAGCTCTGTTTTCACTAGCGAAGTGCTCGGGCCACAACAGATGCCCCCAACACAAGTGACGTTGAGCTGTCCATGCTGCCTACAACCCTGATGCAGCGCATGCAGTGAAATTGAGTTTGACACCCCTGCTGTAGATGAAGTAAATATAGAAATATTCATAAGAGTATGGTGATTCCTCAGGCTATAATCCTGACTATTTATTTTTTCAATATGGGTAGTATTACAACATTGTTTCCACATGTGTAAAAAGGATCCTATCTGTACATTACATTTCTAGAATTTGGGGGGGAAAGGAATTATTCATTTTAGTAATCAAAACTGGAGTGATATACCGGTGGTAAAATATTTGTTCTGAGTGTAATGTTCAAGATAACCTTTATGTTCTTTGTCCACTGAAACTTTCATTGTCCCATTTATAAACTATATTCAGATTTTGCATATATTTAATCATACAGTATTTGACACTTCAGCAATTCTTTTGTTGCTGTGCTTCTTATTTCAAAAGATACTGTTCAGAGTTAAATTAACATCTATATACCAATCAAAAGTGTATGCTGTTTATCTTTAGGAAGGAAAAGGTTGAGGGAACCAAGCCCATATTTCCCTTTCCTTTGAGCTTATCTTTCATTATTTAAGTGGTCTAAAATGTCAGATTATAAAAACTGCTATAGAAAGGTCTAAAAATGTACAGCGCCAGCAGCATGATGTGTAACAAGGCTGAATTTAATATAGAATACTGCAAAGGGTTAGGACCAAGGTAATATTTGGTGGGGAAAAGAAAATTATTTATTATGTCATTTTCCAAACAAATCTTAAAGAATACATAAAGAACAACCATGGAAAAGGAAAAAAAAATGCTTGTCTTAATGCTGTCCAAGGTTATATGGAATGGTTAGGCAAAAGGCATCCCAATTAAGAATGAATACATTATCCTCTCAGTTACAGTACTTCCCCTTGTTTTGTTTTCCATTTTTTAAATAATGCCCTATGATTCCATCTAGAAGTATGTTTGGTGATTATTGCTTTTGCCAAAATTATAACATTGCCCATTTTAAAGAGTTAAGTTTCAGTCTCTGTGTTGATTCAGATAAGAAATTAAGTAAATCAGCATTCAATTTACTTAATTGATCCTGATTCCTGATTCATATTTCTATTTGCAAACTTCCTATTTCTACTTGCAAACTTCCAAGAAGAGAGAGATTGTTAAATCAACATAATAAGGACAAATTCCTTTCCTAGCTATTATTATGGAAGATCAAGAGATAGGTGGTGTTGGGGGTGTAGGGGGTGAGGAAGAGAAAAAGGATGAAGAGAGATGTAAAAATCACGGCAGAGAACAATTTTCCAATTTTCCTATGAGAGGGGAAATGCAAACAGCAAGGGAGCATCTGAAGGGTACCCTTTCATTTTCCTTCTCCTCTAAGGAGGAACATGGCTGCTTTTCATTCCTAGCATTCCTCAGAAGAGACTTTCACTTGCTAATAGTTCCCCTGGGTTTTAATCAGACTTGAATCAAAAGGTAAGCCTGCTACTTGCTCTCTATTTGTGTTCCTGCCACAGTGGTTTCAACCATAACATCCTGCCATGGAACAACAAAGAGGGCTGATGTGCCGTAACAGATGGTCTTAACAAAGAGGAATCACTGTTGTCTCACCTCTCAGAGATTAACCTTTGTGGATTTACAGTATCTTTTCTGCAGCAACAACATCCCACAGCTAAGGATAGCTGTGGTCTCTGTGGCAAATTTGTGCTGTGGAAAGGGAGAGATAGTGGTGGATGGCACCTGAACTGTATGAGTTTCTGTTTATTGCACATCTGAGGTGGAATCCAAACAGCCCAGGGACCCTGCTATTTCTCTAGTTATAAATAACTAAATACTCTATATTATTTAATTATAATTTATTTATTTATTTATTTTAAAAATTTGTACCCCGCTTTTCTAAGTATTCAAAGCGGCTTCCAGTTAAAAAGGGTAAAGGACATAAATACAGTGTTAAAAAGCAATTAAATTCAATTAGGTTAAAAAACATTAAACATATAACCAGGATAAAACATTACAATATAGTTATAATATAGTTACAGTACATATTAATTACATATATACAGAGTATTGCATATTGTGGGAAATTTCATGGCCTTTTTATAATAGGTGGCCCTGCCAGGAATAAAAATAGGCTTATCCCTTTCACCTTCTGTTATTCTTTTTTTTCATTCCCTATCTGCATTTCTTCCATCCACATTTTCAGATAGTTTGCACTTTTCTGATTATCATAGATATGTTTCTCTAATGTGCAGCTGTCTAGAAAGACTTTGTTGTCTATTCAAATTCTTCAAAATACAGGAATGTGGAAAACTGCCTCTTTAGATAGGACTTAAAAATAAAGGTCTGTCCAACCACCCAGCTCTCTGAAATGGCAAAGGGTTTTAAACTAACCATCTATTCAAGCTGTGAGGAGGCTAAAATGTTATGTGTTGTATGCTACAAATGATAACCAGGTCACTGGTCTACTATTCAGAGCTTTATATGACAGCTCAAACAAGACAGAATTTTGGACCTGAAATTCTCTCTAGAGACTATCAGGACCCGAGAGAATATCAGGTTGAAGAAAGCTAAGCCAAAATATCACAAGACTTCTGTTTTCTTTTTTTTAAATGTTAACTGGAGATTTTTCTGAATAATATTTGAGGGATCTTCTTGCTTAGTGTGTCCTCATGTGAAAGTTACAAAGTTGTGTTGCTGTTGATTAACAGAAACCCTGAAAAGTCTATTTACTGCAATTCAAGGGTGGTATTCAGCAGGTTCTGACCAGTTCTATAGAACCGGCAGCGGAAATTTTGAGTAGTTCAGAGAACCAGTGGTAACCTCCCCCAGGAGTGGGGAGAGAATGGAGATTTTACTGTATCCTTCCCCTGCCATGTCCACCAAGCCACGCCCACAGAACCAGTAGTAATTTTTTTTGAATCCCACCACTGCTAAAATTGTACAAGCACCATCAGTACACTCAAAAGGTAGCCTTGTATTATTTTGGGGGTGATCATATCCTGATTCGATTCTGTTTGATAAGTGATAGAAAAAACTTTATTATCCCTGAGAAAACCCAACAGTGGCTAACAGTATTTGTGGCTTTCTTTTCCTCAGAACAGGACTAAGGTAGCAGAAAAGTTAAAACAGTTCAAAGAGATAATTCCTTTAGGTGTAAAGTGTTAGTTGAATTCTATTCCTTTATTATATTGTGAAAATCATTAAAATACTCATTGCATTTATCCTTTCCAGTGGAAAGGATGAATTGTAAAGGAAAATGTGAATATTTTACAAGGATGATCTGTGTCCGATTTCATAGAAGTCACAGAAGTCACTCCAGAGACTTTCAATTACATGATCTTTGCCTATAGCAATTTTTTGCTTAGTCCATTTGTAAGGCATTTTCTGTAATAGTGCAAAGGCATCTGTCCCCACCATTCTTTAGTTTCTCCAGTGGTTTTGACTAAAATACCAACACAACACATACACACACTTTGAATCAAAATGGGATGGAAAGCAGATTCTATTTACAAGAGCAAAAGATTGGAAAAGGACAGATACTCAGATTAAACTACCTGTAATTATGTATAAATTAAAGTTAACATTTAGAAACTAATATAATAAATCATGCTCTGCAAGACGAATAAATGAATGCGGGACCAAAAAATATTTAGAGAAAATAAAAGTTGGAATATGTGAAGAAGGAGGAGGTGGGAAAGAAAAGGAACGAAAACAGGATAAACAGTCTAAGGAGGATTAATCAAATCAATATACTTAGAAAATTAACCTTTCCAGTGTGAATTCATCTGCTACCCTTTGAATTCTAATTATCTGTGAACTGGAGATAGTGAGACGTGTAAGGTTTAAAGCATTTCTATATAAATTATATATATGAAAAGATAATGGCTGCCTTGTTATTACCTGATTATTTAAAACTGTAAGCTGTATTTAATGATTTGAAGAAAATGATGTTGTTAGAAAGGTCCCAGTTGTAAAACTCATGTAGTTCAATTGCTGTTCAATTATGAGAGAACGTTTTGTGATACATTCCATTTCCTACCAATGCAATGATGGTAGAGGATACAATTTTCAGTTATCCCCCCACCCCTTATCCAGAAGTCTCCCCTTATCAGAGAATTGGAGACCATTCAAAACAAATCTTCTCAGTTTGGTTGACAGAAGTTGATAAAACAAAATAAAAGCATATGGATACGTTGTGCTCAAATAACCCTCTTACGTTATAAACATCTCTCTATGGTGCTGAATGGTCATGCTAAACAAAGACAGCATAATAATAGCAGACTAAGAGCTCTGGAAAGTTCAGTGGCTGAACATATACACATTTTGAGAGCCGAACTAGTTTAAATCCCTGGCACATCCAACTGAAACAGCCAAATTACTGCAAAAACTTCTTCACATGTGATGATAGCTAGATTCAGACATCATATTACAACATATTGTTACTTATTTGATTTTGGTTTATTATGACATATAGACCCACCCACAATAGTTTATAAGTTTATGATTGTCAAAATTATGACTGAATACAATGTGTAAACATCTGCATAAATATTGAAAACAAATAATTGCTGGTTGGGAGGAAATGGATCAAATCAACAGCAGCCTGGGAAAATGATAATACAAAAGAAACCAGAAAAATATTTGCATAAACAAGATCTTTTTAGAGAAAATTATTCCAGTTCAAAATAAAAGAAAGCAATTGATCTTAGCTGGAAACAATATTATGCATGACATTTTCTTTTAGAGTTCATTAGCACCCATGGTGCATGACAACACTAAAAGAAAAGCATTTTGTATTGTTTGTTTGTTTCTTGCAATTATCTTCTGTCTTTCTTCCATATAGTTTCCCTTTTTTCCCTTTATCCTCACAGCAGTTTCGAGGCCTTAGAGAGATTTACAATTATCTCCTTAGTCCTAGTCCAATTTTATAACATTTGTTTTAAAGAAGTCATTAACGTTTTAACTTCTAGTAGAAAAGAATATATGTAGTCAGAGTTGAGCTATTGGATTTTTGGAAGGCCGAGTTTGATTGTTTTCTTAGAGACATTTTCCTTATCAGGCTAAGTAATATCCTTAGTGTGAGGCTATATATCTCTCTGTGTGTATGGGTAGTTTGGTGCATTACCTTGCCCTGTCAATCTTGGTGAGAGGTTCCTCCTTGACAGTTCCTTGATTTTGTTTCTTTCCTGTTTATATGATGTTGTCTCCTATTAATCTTTGTTTTGCCTGCTGGAGGGAATATGTTCTAAGGTGTTTATTTCCTTCCTAGGCATTTGATTGTATCTTTTTAATAGTTTGTAAATGGTTTGTCTTAATCTGTTTCCTTATCTAGGTATAGATATATTTGCATTCATTGATACCATTTGCAGTAAAATCTCAATTTAACAGACAAATCTTTGATTTTACAGACATAATCTGTTATATATGGAAGTGAACTCTGAATCCAAACATTGACTGTCAGAACTGAACTCCTCTAAACTGAGTTCCATTAAACCAGGGATTTCTAGATATACTAATATAGGTGATAATCCAGGATATGGAATAATGAAATTAGGCTTGCAGGGTGAAGATATCTGCTAACAACAAGTTATTTGCTACAAGTCAAAAATGACGCAAATATAAAATGCAAAATTATATATTTTCTCCAATAAGTCTGGAGCAAAGGGCCAAAAAGGATATTTAAACTAGTGGAAAAAGTGTTTTGGGAGACTGTCAACTAACCAGAACATTTCAATCTCTCCAGTACTGTCAATCCTTCTCATAAACAGCAGGGAGAAAGAGTGGCAGAGCTCCAACCAATAGCAGAAAGGTTAAGGCAGACAAATATCGAAAGAAGGAGAAGGAATTCAAAATACCAGGAAGAACTACTGCTTTTCTTAAACCTGAGAGGATTTTTCTCTCAATGTGTGCACATTTTTAACATCATGCCTTCGTTCTACTAACACCTATAAAGAAAAAGTCCAAATAAAAAATGCATGCCAGAGGAAGCAACATGGAATAAAGCATGTGATATATAGCAGTTTTAAAACTGAAGGTCTTTGCAGGCCTGACCTGTCATAAATTGATAACTCAGACTACTTGCCCTGAAGTAATCTGCATACACATTTCATCAAGTCACCTCTAAAACTGTTGAAACAGCACTGTTTACTTTCTGTTGAAAAACTATATACAACTGAGAAAGTTCAGGATGACAGCCTAGAAGAGTACTAAATATTGCAAAATGTCATTCTGTTCTGACTACTTTTTGTTGAGATCTACTCAGAAGGGAAAAAGCAAAAGTCCAAATAAAATGTTGATGTACTGTCCAGAAAAGCACAGAGGAAGCAAATTGATACCTCAAGTATTCCATCAATTGGAGATCCGTATTATGCTAAAACATGAATAAGCTACTGCTGCTTGGGCTGTTTTCACAAACTAAGCCAAAACCAAACAAATGACATCACCATTTAGCATATTTGGTGAATTAAGTCACTGAATATTATATTAGATGTTGGAGAAAGTGGTGCTTCTGGTCTCTTTTTCTATCCCCAAGGATTCAGTTCCCTTAAATCCATTTAGTCAGGTCTCCTTTCTTAAAGGTATGCACTTTTCTTATTATATTGAAAAAGCCAGTTAAAATTTAGCTTTTCTATAGAACTTTCCTTTCGTGTT
>JAOYMU010000002.1:39081152-39093430 GCA_025802295.1 Psammodynastes pulverulentus
TAGGACAGGGACGGTAGGCACGCTGGTGCGCTTATGCACGCCCCCTTACAGACCTCTTAGGAATGGAGTGAGGTCCATGGTAGACAGTTTAAGGTTAAGGTTTTGGGGATTTGAAGATTTAATAACAGAGTCAGGTAGTGAGTTCCAGGCATTGGCCACTCTATTGCTGAAGTCATATTTTCTGCAATCAAGTTGGGAATGGTTTACTTTGAGTTTGTATCTATTGTTGCCTGTGTATTATTGCGGTTGAAGCAAATAATTACATAGTCTCTATGTAATTTCTATGCTATTTTAGCAAACAAATTTGAAAGACTTTAGCAGATTCAAATGGAACAGATTTTGTACCAGATGATGATATATCAAATCCTGATTGATAAACACACAAGCACAAACACAGGAATAATAAATAAAGTAAATAACAAGAGCACAAAGAAGAGATCAACGCTTTTGCAAAGGTGTAAAGTCTCACAGGAGAGTGTCAACATCTTAAAATATCTCTTAAAATAATTTCAAGATCTCTTAAAACCAAGCCAGTTTCAAAATTCTTATATGAAATGCCAAGTTTAGGAGGTGGATTACTAAAATGTCATGAGATATATGAGTGCACTGGGTTTACCTAATAGTATCACCTGAAAGTTACTATTTAATTACAAAAAATTGTATTATACTCTGTTAAATCAATCCTGGGTAGTTCACATAAATTCACACAATTAGGACTGGAAGACATGTTGCCTGAGATAATCACACTATGCTGCTTAAAGGCTAAGAACAGCACATTGCATTGGGCTTGGAAATGGATTGGCAGCCAGTGCAGCTGTCTCAAAATAGGTGAAACATGAGAGATCCTGTCCAGCCAGGTGGTCATATTCAGCAGTAGCCCAGTTTTCTTCCATATTTTTAAAGGCAAAAGAGCAATTTGTAATAACCTAATTGGAAAGTCATTAACTAAAATGTAGGCTGTGAAGTTTATCAAACTCAAAATTTGATGCCAAATACAGGTTTAATCTGTGTTTTTACGATTAAGAATCATTGAGAATCTTTTGATCGATGTTAATACAGACAGTCTATATTTGACTGTAAAATAAAACACTCATTTTATGTTGTTTTGTAAATATTTTATGCTAAATAAAAACTATTTAGTACATTTTTTCCCTATAAATGCATTTGTCACTTAAAGGAAATTAGCATCTCTGCTGAGGCAAATTTGATTTTTCTTCGTAATAATAATAATAATAAAAAAATCCATATCATGAACAAAAAAGTTTGGTGATGAGTCATTTATTGAATTATATTTATTGCGTTAACACTCTAGCAGGAAAATATATTAATCTGTTAAATATATTTAATGGAATGAATGGCAACATAACAAATAACAAATTGTTCCTACAATTTACCCTTTCATACTAGAAAGAACAGTGAAAATATGACTTTATGTTATGTGGATTTAAGTAAAAATAAGCAAATGAACTAACAAAAAATCCTGTTTTTATGAAAACAAAGCTGAGACATGTTTATCAAACAATATGTATTAAAGAAACCTTTTGAAATCTCTGTAGGCTTACAAAAGTGAACAAACTTTAAAGTAAAATGTGCTTCTAACTCTTGCTTAGAGGTACATTTGAATTATGAGGCAGATATATTTCAATATCCTTTTGCTTTCAAATGGCAGAATTATCAGCTGTGCTGATTTCAGAGCTTGGTAATGCTCATAGGTATCAGCGTATTTAATATATTAGGGCAAATATAGGAACTTTTCTTCTGCAAGATAGATAGGTGTACATTTGTATGAGAGAGCATTGATCATGAGTTGACCAGCAATGTTTTGAATGAAGAGGGTTCCAGATTCAACTGAAAAACTATCACCTGAGATGTTCACTTTTGCTAGTTATAGAATAGGTGGACTAGTGAGAGGTGATACTTTATATTTTTAATTATGATGTCCTGATGTATTATCTATCATTTGACCAAAGGATGCTTAATGACAATTTTATTGCATATACATACAAACAATAAGAATAGTAATGGGCAACCTTGCTTAGGTGTATACTTGCACTGAAGTCTCTTGCTACCCAGCCATTAACTTTAATCTGGATCTAATTCTGATTATACAATTGATACAATGCAGGGAATCTTACCTCTATGGAAGCTTCATAGCTGAATCAAACTCTTTGAAACATCAGTTCTCTTTATTTGTGATACGAATGATAATGACAGTGATTTGGTTTACATCAGGGATCAATAACTTGTGATTGTAGGTTGGTGGGTGATGTACGTTCAGGCTTGGGAATATATCAAGGTGAAATTGTCACCAAAATCATTTATTACTAAACTTACTAAACATATTTTCTTTGCCACCACAGAAGTGAGCAAATCTTAATGGCTTACATTGAAAAAACCAATATAAAACAAGCCCTATCCAAGAATAAAAGTATTCCATTGCAAAAGTAGAAAGAAAATAAAAAAGATGACAATTTCAAATAAAACCAGGGCAAGGCTCTCCAAAACAGATTGATCTTTAATAGCTGACAAAATTGTGGCAAAAAGGGAGTCAGACTGATCTTCATAGACATACTGTTCCAAAATACACTAATCAGATCATTAGCAGCAAATGAATAGAAATCTGTTGCATTTGGGGGGGGGGGGGCTTTAATAGGGTTAAGGTTGTTATGAATTCCTTGCAGGAAGGCTGGCAATATATTAGAAAGAAAAAAAACATGTTTTCTAAGAATCACATAGATTAGTAAACAGTTAAAAGAGCAGCAACATGTTCGTTGTAAATTGAATTATTCAGAAGCCAATGAATGTTAGTTATATTGACAGCTACATTCCATAAATCCCAATATGCCCCAGTGATCAGGCACTGATATCTCTGCCTTGTTGCTCTTTATTGAAATATTGCAGATTTCTTTCCATCATAAATGCATTAAAAATCAATAAAGATAACCTTGTGAAATGTAGTGGATCACCTTCCTCCATCTTAAAGACAGTAGAAGCTTAAGCTTTGTCATTTCCCTTACTCACTCCATCTGTCATACTGCAACCATGGAATGAGCCTATAGCTCTTAAATGTTCAGAGTTTATCTCATTAAGGAGAAATATTACAAAGGCCGAGTTTGTGCTAGCCAAATAGCTGTCAAGGTTTAGCATTGAATTCAAGTGGAAACTTTCCTTTTTCAAATTGACAAGTGAAGAGAGCCCTTGAACCTACTCAAAGTAAACATTTGCTTCCATATTATTCTTTAAGTACTTCTTGGAACCAAATCTACTTAAAAAATAGTTGGAGTAGTATATTAGACCGTCCATTTTAGAGGATTTTTATGTTTTTGTATGACCAAATTTTTCCATTTCTCTCTTTTTGTTTTGTTAATTCCTGAAATTAAGAAAAACTGGGTTATAAAAACTAAAACCTGCAATCCATGCATTGTTGGTTTGTATAAGATGTTTAAAAACAATTTCCAATGTTTTTCAGTGTATTTGTTTTCTGATGTTTTCTGTGAAAGCATAACAGATACTCCAGTGAACAGCATAATTATTACTGTGTTTATTGATTTTAGCTAGTTTCCTAGCAAACATATATGGAGTTGTAAAGAAACCACTTGAATATATTTGAACAATAATCTTAATTTTAATTTGTTCTGATGACTTAATTGGGTGGCAAGGAGGTCCATGTCTCTTCTCTATGTTTCTTTTTTGTAATACAGTCATAGGAAAAAGTAAAGAAACAACTTATATGCAGCCTCTAGAGCAGTGATGGTGAACCTTTTCGGCACTGAGTGCCCAAATCAGAACGCGTATCCATTCATGTGCATGTGCGGATGCCAGAGCGCCGGAAACCCGAAGACCAGCTGGCCGGTGCATGCATGCCTTTTTTGGGGCCGTTTTTCAGGTTGTTTCCAGGCTGGTTTTTGGGCCATTTTCAGGATGCTTTTGGGGTGTTATCAGGGTGTTTTGGGGGCATTTTCAAGCCATTTGGGGGGCCCTTGTCAGGCCATTTTGGGGCTGTTTTCAGGCTGTTTTTGCAGATGAAAACGGCCTGAAAAGTGGCCTGTTTTGGGGGCTGTTTAGGCTCCAGGCGCCTGCGAAGATGAGCTGGCCAGCACTCCAGAAACCAGAGGAGCAGCTGGCGACAGTGTGCGTGTCCACAGAGAGGGTTCTGCGTGCCACCTCTGGCATGCGTGCCATAGGTTCGCCATCACGGCTCTAGAGTCTAGACCAGTGTTTTCAAACTTAGCAACTTAAAAATGTGTGGACCTCTTAGATAGTGGCTGGGGAAACCCGGGAGTTGAAGTCAACACATCTTAAAAGTTGCCAAATTAAAAAAGACTTGTCCAGACTGTGAATCCAAAGCATGAGGACATGTGCATTCCCCAGTCTCAATCCAAGTCTCCTTGGATTGTATGTCTTAGTTAATTGAAATAAACAGAAAGTATAGCTGAAACCCCTACATTTACAAAGTAATGTCTGTTTCTCTTCCCCCTGTAAAAAGAAAGTATAAGAGTATGAATAATAATAATAATAAATAAAACTAAAGATTCCGGACAGAAAGTACTTATTTATTTAATGCCTTGCTAAAATAGCATAATTTTCAATCTATCATGGTATTAGATACAATTGTGTTGGAACCTATACTACTACTCTTGCTGACTGTTACTAGGATTCTGAAAAACATTTGAAAGTGGTGTTTCTGGTATATGAAAGAAGCATTTCTGATAAGATTGGTGAAGCAGCTATATCTCTTGCAGGACATAGTAGCTGGTTTGAATGGCAGTCCAAGCTGTCTCCACATACTTGTGATTGTGCAATCCCTTCACTTCACTGTCACAGTGAATGCCCTGTGAATAGGCACAGAGAACCACAAACAAAAGTGCTATGGAATAACAATTTATTAAAATTGTCATTCTATGAGTCTGCTGACAAATCTACCTGACTCAAACTTTGCAGGAATTTATTTTATTAACTTTTTTTTAAATTATAAACTTTCTAAATTGGAGAAATGAGAACATGATTAGCAAATCTGGAGGACAGAGGTAAGACTTGCCAGATTAAAAGCACATCTTGTTTACAAGCAGTAAATATCCCAGTATACTGTGTGGTGGCAGCACTTATTTATACTGATATGAGATTTCCAAAGAGTGCCAAACAGCAAAGTTGATATCTGTAACTTAATCCCAGAGAAATAGTCCTATTTTTAATTTGTCCTGAATTTCAAATACACAACACTTAAGCCAAATCAGTTAGTCATATAGATGGACAACAGCCAAATATGCAGCACATTTTTTCTTAGACTAAATAAATCAGCAAAAAGTTTCCTTTAGTGAGAGCAGTTGAAGTCTGGAAAGGACTGATTGTTGAAGCTTTGCCTGGAAATTACTTTATCAGAGCATCCTGAGGCCATGTGCTTGGGACAGAACAGCTCCGCCCTGATGCAGTCCATCTAACATAGTCTTTCCCACAGCATCTGTATGTACTGCCAGATTTCTTGTTGGAATGCATATAGAGAGATTTCCACAGGATGTGGAATGCTCTGCCACCAGAGTTCTGGATTACTGTGTGCACAGATGCATGGTATAGTTTGTATCTAATGTTCCAAGTTAGGGATGGAATGTAATGTCCTCAAGATAATGAATTAATATTAACTAGTTGTCTAAAAAGGGCATCTGACCAAAGGAACATTTGATGATAACATATGTTTGATGTTTCCAAAGGTAGTGAAAACTTGGCTGCTGTCCCAAACCTTCAGACAGGGTAATTGGGTGAGCCTTTGTAAGCTTTGTTTTTATTATTTTATATGATATTTCTAGTCATGTATCTCCTGCTTCTTCTTTTTTTTACTGTCTTACTTTTTTTATTAGAAAGGCACCTAGATTAAGTTGGAGTAGGACATTCAGTAAACCTGTGTAATAAATAAAATAAATACACTTAATACTAAGAATCACTTTAGATTGTCAAGTTGTTTGTAATTTGAATTTTACTGTCAGATATATCCTATTCATCATGTTATAAATCCTAGAATAAAAAAAAATACCTACTTCAAGTGATACTATATCTTGGCCAAGTTCAAACAATGCACTTAACCTAAATATTGAAATAATCTATTTTCTGGACTTACGCAATTGTTTGGCCAAATAAGCATGATTTACACTATTAGCAAAGCCAAAATAAAATACAAAACAAAACAACATTTCCAAAATTCAAGTTTGAAGAATGCTGCTATAAAACCTTTAATTACTTGATTGTGTGTGTTGTTCAAACCTTAAGAGTACATTAAAGGCATTTTGAAGTATATGCTCAGATTTCAGTATCTTCTTTCAATCTATGATTTTGCTTTAGGGTATGGGTGAAATGAGGTCAGTGGTTTTCTTCTGAACTGAAAAATTACTTTTCTGAATATGTTCCCCAAGCTATTGTTTGCAATGTTTTCTATCTTGTAACCTTATCTAGGTCAGCCCCCATTACTATTTTAATAAAATAATTGGACTCGGTTTATCATTTATCTTGTGGAATTGATTTGTTAAAAGCATGAAATATCTTGGTAGTAGATATGATAGAAATCATGGATAGGTTTGTTGTTTGTTTACCCGCATTAATAATTTGTAAAGTGTATTGTTATATTAAGGAAATTATCATTGAAACCTGGGTCTTTTCAGGAATTCAGTCACACGCTGAAGAAATTCTTTAGCACTGAGCTAGGACTGGCTCTACCTCAAGATTTCATTTCATTTCATTGGCAAAACATTAGGCTTTTATTTAAATTCCTGTTTTTGTAAAAGTTTAACTTAGTATGAGGTAAAAATACATTTTTCAGTTTCTTATTTCTAATAAAATTTGTGTTCTGCTTTTCAATAAAATATAAAAACTGGACCTATTTTTGAATTTTCAAAGACATTTGAAATAACAAGCTGTGTCTGCATGAATAAGTCATCTATTTTTGTTTTCTTTGAGGAGTTGCGACTTATTTGAATGCCATAAACATTGCTAAAATATTTATATAGTCATATATACTATTTTTGTTTTTTTTATTTCTCTGATTAGATCATTATTAAAACAAAATATTTGCTTTCAGTAAGTTTTGATATTTATTCGCTGCTACTAAAATTTTCCTCCTTGCTCTGCCCAAAGATTGTTGACTTATTCACGTATAGGCAGGTCATCCTATTTTTAGAAATGATATTCCTGAGTTGTCCCCATGGCTTTCCACTCCCCTAGTGTGAATCTGATTTGGAGACCCTTTTGGGCAGCATTGCTTACCATGCCATCTCATCCCTGACCTGGCTTGTTCTATGCTGGAATTAAGACTGCTCTTATTACAACAACACTGTTGAATTTCGAAAGAGAAAGTTAAACATTTCTAATCATGAGAATGCATTGCAGAAGAAACATGTCTATTTTTGTTTTTCTGTTTGTTGGAATCATACATTTATACTTCTGCTTAGGTTCTTATAATTAAGAAATTGCCATTTGTCGTTTAAAAGTGCAGCTTTTGTCTTGATAGATACACAATTCAAATACATTCTGTAAAAGGCACACAGGGCTTATGTAGGCTGTGGAAGTTATGTTGAGTGTTAAAATTTCCCAGAGCAAGAATGCTGATTATGTCAACAACCAACTGTAATTCATGTCCTAGACGCACAAAGCAAGGTGTTTGTTATGTCTTGGGAAAGGGGGAAAAAGAAATTCAGAAATTAAGCTTTGGTAGATATAAGAAAGAGGGAACTACACTGTCTAACTGACTGAGGTCCATCAACTGCTTAACCTGGCTTCATTCTAATATGTCATAAAGATTTTTAAAAAGCAGTGCCTGGTTGAATGTCTTCAGTGACTTCTCCTGAGCTGGAAAGCCCTATAGATACAATAATGTATAGCACATTTGCTCAACCATAAAAATTGGGATTCCTGATCTGCTTCCAATATCCTTGAATTGAGCTATCCATTCACTCATTTGCAAAACTTGAAGTGTTTATCTTTTTACCACGTATTATCCATACAAATAGAATAGAATAGAATTCTTTATTGGCCAAGTGTGATTGGACACACAAGGAATTTGTCCTTGATGCATATGCTCTCAGTGTACATAAAAAGAAAGGAAAAAATACATTCATCAAGAATCATAAGATACAACATTTAGTGATAATCATAGGTTACTAATAAGCAATCAAATCGTACTAGGAAACAAAATAATATAAATTGTAAAGATACAAGCAACATGGTTATAGTCATAAGTGGGAGGAAATATGTGACTATTCATATAACTTATTTGTAAAAAGGAAAATGAAGCTTAAGTGGCTGCATTAAGATACAACAATATTGACTTCCCTCTCAGACTCCTACGATAACTTTGGAGATAGGTGAGTTATTTATCTTTTTATCTGAATATTGAAACCTTGCATTAAAAAGCACTAGAATAGTTCCAAAGCATGCAGTTACCATTATTATTATTATTATTATTATTATTATTATTATTATTATTATTATTATTATTATTATTATTATTATTTCATTTTTTAAAAAATTGAATGAAATAGAACTCTCATAATTAAAATTATTAAAAAATTCAAGAGTTTTAGAGACTTTGAGATATGTGTTACAATAAAACAAATGGCTCTCTCTTTTAAGACGACTTCATTTTTTTCTAATGAAACTTTCAGGGGAACATAGTGAAAGCAGCAACAGTAACAAATCCTCCCTCTCCCTCCCAGCATGATTGGACCTGTGATCATAATTTATGGAAGCTTCATGTATTTCGTTTTCAAAAATATACTTAATCATTAGATTTAATTAAAGAAGTACCAAAGTGATAGTCCTTTGCTGCAGTTTGGTCATTTGGATTTTTGTGGCCCAGGTACATGGATTTAATCGGTGTACCTCTTTTTTTCTGCCTAATAAAAACAAAGATATAAATAACAGGACAGCCAAGGTCAGTTGATGTAGCAATGCAAATAACTCTGCAGCTTTAACCATTCAAAAAGAGGTGTTTTGTATAGATGATCAAGTGTTGTGACCTTTCAAAAGTTTAAATAGGCATAGTTTTCAATTTAAGGCCTAACAGTATTACAATTATTAATTTATCACCAAATGGGAAAAGACTTTCAATGGTTTGGAAGAATGTAAATGGTTTTTAAGTCACTTGTGTGTGAGATGGGTGGATTATAAGCTTGGCAACTAAATAAATCAAATTTTAACTTTAAAAGAAGCAAGAACATTTCAATAGTTATTTTGCTTGATTTTATGGCTTGGCACAGAGCTTCATCAACATTCTACAAAGCAAATCCCATTAAGGTCAATAGTGCTTACTCCCAAGAAGTTGTTAGAAGATGAAAACCTCTCCTATTTATTTCTGAAGCCAAATTGCTTGCTGTTGTATTCAGATTAATTCCTTTAAAAGCTGAATGGGCAGAAATTGATAACCAGTTTATCCTCATTTGTAATCTGTTATCTGCTCACCAAGTAGAAAATGGATCCCTTACAGATTAGTTTATGGTTGCATTCAGTCCAGTGAGAGTTTCTCATATCTACTATGACTGAATTACAATCCTTTAGTTTCTTGTTAGAGCTGGCAGCTCTGTTAAATTTCAACCCACCTGAGGAAATTGGGTTAAAATGAGAATTATTATAAGTAATAAATCATATAGGTGAATGAGCTTCATCCGATAGGTACTCTAACAATTTTATCTAATGCTCCATTTAACCACGTTATTGAAATAAAGGCTTTAAAAATTAGAAAGGATGACAAAAATCAGAAAGAGAAAAAGAATGGATTTTTCTATTCTTAAAGATTGTATTATTTTATACAGTGATTCTAGGATTCTATGAGACATTCATTCTTTAGTTCTTGACTGACTTGTTATAAAATATGTAGATTAGATTAATGTTGAGGTTTATACCACACAGTTTGGGTACAAACTGGGATTCTTCCCATTTCCACATGCAGTGGAAAAAATGCTCCCATTACAAGAGGTGAGTGTGTGGATCTCAAATGTTCTCTCATATTCTAATCTTAAAGTGGTTTGGAAAGCCCCTGGCTTTTCTTAAAGTAAAATCAAAATAAAAGTTATGAAAAAACTAAAATTGCTCTGTTTTCTAGTCATATAGAAAACCACTGTTTTGAAACTTTTAAGTGAGGCAATACAACAAGCAACATTGAATCTAGTGTTTTATCTAAGTATAAGATTGTTTCTGACATAGCAATAGCACTTATACCGCTTTATAGTGCTTTTACAGCCCTCTCTAAGTGGTTTACAGAATCAGCATATTGCCCCCACAATTTGGGTCCTCATTTTACCCACCTTGGAAGGATGGAAGACCTGAGTCAACCTTGCTTATAATGCCCCAATTTAGAGGTATTAATATAAGTTTCTTTTTTTTAATGATTTTTTGTTTGATTTATAATAAGGGCAGATTTGACTGCAAATGTATACTTTTCAGGTTACTGCATTAGGAATGAATAAACAGGGTTAAAAAGAATAAGATCATATCCATGCAACCAACAGCATACTCTGTTGTTTCAGTTCTTATGCAAATCAGACTTTATGAGAGAGAGTTGGTGACAGAAGGAAATCCGCAGAGGGTATGATTTACCCCCTCTAATCTATGGGCTCAGAAAAGTACCAGATATGTTACGTCAAATCATTCTAATGAAGTTTGGCAGAACTCAATAAGTATAGACATAAAAAGTGTCATTAATGTCATTCCATGTCAAGGTCAATTCTGCAATGAGGGATAGCCCTGATAAGTGTCCAATGATACATAATGTTTTTGCTACAAACATAAACTTCAACTAACTTTGCCTGCACATTGGTGTTCTGAAATTGTGGTACAGGTGTGCAGTGTGAGAAAATAAATCATGAGTTCACAGTTATCCTCCTTTTATTTGCTTAATAGCTGAAAGCACATGTACTATACCAGCTTGGAGTGATTCCTGTTGACTTTTATAGCATTATTCTGAGTAAGCAGAATACACCTTTTTTTAGGACAATTAATGTTACTTTAAGATAGGCAACAACATTTATTTATTTTTATATGTACCAAGACTATTTATAAAGGTAATCAGATGAGGGAAACTCAACTCCATTTTCTTCTGGAATGTACCTTGCTGTGCTTCTGACATTTCCTCTTTTCCCAGCATGGCTTTAGATTTTTGTATGGTGAACCTAATTAAAATTTCATTTTAAATATGAATGGGGTAAGCATACAAATAATTCAGCATAGCTGAATATGTCAAACATATTCAGTTTGACAATTGTTACAAATAGAAAAAAAAATCTGGAGTCTTCTACCACTTTTCCAACTCACAAATTTTGTAAAATGGCATAAGCTTTTGTGAGCCGCAATTCTTCCTCTGAAGTGAAAGACAACAATTTCCCGGCATATGTGTTTTCAAATTAGTTTGCTGATGTTTCTAAATAAAAAGCATGTACTGTGAAATTATACCACATATTATATGAAAAGTGAGTGCAGGAAAATATTGAAGCAAATTAAAAATTATTCGAAAATATAAAGTAAATAAAATGTGCTGTCAACTTACTCAGAGCACATGTTTCACACGTTTTACCATTTTGTTATTTTAAGCGTAGCATTGTTAAAGAAATGCTCTCTTCTCCTGTGTGATTGCGATGGCATCCAGGATTGGGTTGGCTCTTCTACTTCCTAGGTCTAGACAGAGTAGTTGAAACTGAGGACACACCCTCGACTCCATCTTCCCCAGTTTCGCTCTGTCTAGCCTAGGACAGACACCATAAGCTGGATCCTGTTGGATTCAGTCTTCATTGAGTTATAAGAAAATTGAGTTTTAACGTAAAGAAAATGGACAACAACTAGATCATCGGATTATACACTGAAGACAGGCAGCGCGAAGGGCTTCCCGCCCGATCCCGCCGCCCAGCAAGAATTTAAGTAACCTGAGGCACAGAACGCGGGTTGCGCCTGCCGGTAGCAGCCCGCATGGTGACAGATGAACAAGGGATTTAAACTAACGAGCAAGAAAGCGACGTGAAGGGCGAATTCAAGCCCTTGGACACCGAATGCGGGCTGCGCCTGCCGGTAGCAGCCGCAAGGTGACAGTTGGCTAAAAGATTGAAAGACATACCGCGCCGAGAGGGATGCGGTCCAGGGAGACGTGAGGGGCAGATTCAAGCCCTGGACACCTAACGCGGGCTGCGCCTGCCGGTAGCAGCCCGCAAGGTTACAGATAGACATGATCTTCCATTGGGGAGGCCTGCGCAATCGTGGCGCCAGGTAGGGCCGCGAATTATGAGGATCCTTGGTCCGTTAGCCAGCGGAAT
>JAOYMU010000002.1:39094068-39110894 GCA_025802295.1 Psammodynastes pulverulentus
GAACGCCGGAACGTCCGTTCCGCAGCGCTACCGGCTCGCGCGAGTAGCCGAGAGCCGGCTGAATTTTACCACTGGCTCTGTCCACCTCTTTCTAATGTCCAAGTTCAGAACCATGAACCAGGTCCCTCAAGGAATCCAGCTAAAGATATAATTCTCATTGAATTCTTGCAACACTTTTGGATTTTCATCATTCCAAGATAACAGGCTTATCAATGTAGTTACTGAATTAAACAATTTTCTTAGATGGCGTTACATGCTGGATCACCATCTGGCCAAATGACGTAGTTTTTCCTCACTCAAAGCCACAAAAGTTAGCATTCTTACAGAAGTCCATCTCCTGGCTCTCTTTAGTTGGTTAAGTGTGTTGTGTGAACACAGTGAAAATCTGGGATGGGGCTGAGAGAAGTTTAAATCCAACAAGCGAAATAATTTTTCCTATATCCTCTTACCTCATTTACAATGTTGACAATTTCATATACTCTTGTGTTTATAGCAGTTAAATTGCCGTCATATTTCTTGTACTAAAGAAAAGACAAAAAGGTTAAGATGAGACCATAATTGTAGAAAGGAGGGAGAGAAAGAACATTCCAGTGCAAGGACCATTGAATTT
This sequence comes from Psammodynastes pulverulentus, assembly GCA_025802295.1. Taxonomy (NCBI): domain Eukaryota; kingdom Metazoa; phylum Chordata; class Lepidosauria; order Squamata; family Psammodynastidae; genus Psammodynastes; species Psammodynastes pulverulentus. The sequence continues at coordinate 39,094,679 of JAOYMU010000002.1, forward strand.
GCTGATTCAAAGAAAAATATTTTTATCCAAGAAGTCCAAATAATTCTTTTGTGCAGTTTTTTAAACCTACATTTGTGCCATTAATATGTTAAGATTATTAACTTTTCAGCAGCATACATGGACTCTCCTCCTGGTTGGAGAAAATTTTGATCAGCCTACTGAGATGCTTTTCTAAACTGGATGCCATATTTCCATGTTTAGAGAAGTGCAGGAATGTTTCAAAGAAACCAATAATATTATTCAACCACTGTGGGATAAAAATAAATTTTGATGGAATCCAGGAAGAACAAATGTGCAAATTAGAGTATATTTAGAAATGTCTCTTAACTTTGTAAATCTTGGTTGGGTCCAATAACAAAAAATATCAAAGTTTATGATGAAGCACATTTTAAGAGAAATCCAGTTAGGATGTTTGTTAATGTCTTCAAAAATTCCTACATTAAAAAAGGCAGAAATCAATGCAGAAAGAAAATGGAATGATATCCAGGATACTTACCATTAGATTGTCCACAACTACGACACACTCAATGTATTTTTTGGCCCGCAAGTATTTGACTTGCTAAATAGAACAATAAACAAAATGAACATGTTTAGACAAGTTGTTCCCAGAAGCCAACAAGAATCTTGGTCATCATCAGATAACCAGAAAACTGCTTGTTATACTCCCTGGTCAAAAGGCTTGACCTTTCCGAAATGCTGGTTCTTTGAAGAAGACATTTATAGGGAGACAGCTTGTTAAACTTTTAGCACTTAGAGTGGGGGTCCCCAATCCATGGGCTATGGCCCACTACCAAGCCTTGGAAGTGGTGGGTGAGCATGTGCATGAGAGCGTGCACCTCTATTTGCACAGCTAGCAAGCAAGCAGAGTCAGGCATGCTCCATTTGCATGAGTGGGTGCGTGTGCCCACTGTTCACACAACTCTGCACACACATGACCCCACTGCTCGCACGGAGCCATTCCTCCCCCCCCCCCTTGTCAGTCTGCAAAGCTGGAAAGCTTGGGGAACTCTGAGTTAGAGAATGTGTTGATACATTTTTGAGGAAAAAGTACATCATGCAATGGATTGTCAAGCAGAAACCAAAGTTGTCACCCTTAAAAAAAGTTTGTCATGACATGAATCACTTTCTTTGTATTCAGATGGTGTGGCACTTGTTTCCAATTAATCTGTTTTTGGAATTTATGATGTTTCAGTAAACTCAGGCACAAGGAACAGAAACAACATGGTTAAGTGCTCAGAGTAGTTTCTTTATTGCTGCTCTCCTATAGATAGGAATTTTGCCAGACTAAAGTACACTCTGTATAACCATTGGATGCATCCTCTGAAAGTTTTAGGGAGGATCCTTCCTGGGCTTCTTTCTGCAATCCAAAGACTCACTGCTGATCTGCCTCTTATTTCCCTGGGAAAGAGCCCTTCCCTCCTGCTATCCACTGTTAGATTTCACCACTAGAATGCCCAAATTACTCAGGAAGTGCACTTATGCTAAGATCTGCATGTGTGAAGGTGTATTACTTGCTTCTTTCCCTAGGAAAATGTATTCATGTTTTTTTTTTCAACATATAGAACTACAAGGGCAAATTGCCAATTCTAGAATGCAATTTCTGTCCTTGCTCTCTGACAGCCACTTTCTTAACTCTGCTGCACAAGATCCAGTTTGAATAAAGTGACCGTGAACAGACATCGAAACTGGAACATTTATGATAAAGGACCAATTAAACATTATGTATGTAACCACAACTTGCTGAGGATGAAGAATTTGGAAATGGGGACTCATCCCTTATGAATTCTATCTAATCACCCCCCCCAAAGAATTTCTCTTTTACTTTGCATTTTAGAAAGAAGTAAATGAATCCCTGTTCTTGAACCATGTTATATATCTGAGAGTTTAATATAAGTCTTACTTCAGGAGTATTAGTTAACTGAGAGGTCTGTTCGATGGGCTCATCTGGTTTCCAAGTAGTCTGGGTTACCCCACAGATTTTGAGGGCCTCTTCCTCTTTTTCTACATTTTCATCTTTATAGACTGCATGGGCTTCACTGTCAGAAAACTTCAAGGGCTCAATAAGGTATGTCTCCCCTTGATGCTTGAACTGTCCTCTGTAAAACAAGGGTGGTCAGAGATGGAATAGAACCAATAGAAGAGAATATTTTAGTTCAGGGATGACCTGCATGGATGATGTTACCTAGTTGGGTAATGAAATGTCTGCAAGGAAACAATTAAGCTCTGAGAGCCATTTTTAACTAACCAAGTCAACATTTTCTGTCTTTTTGAATCCCTCCTTTAAAACTCACTGAAATTATTATTTTCTATCCTCAGAACTCATGTCACTTTCTCATGCTTCCCAAAGATACAGCTATGATCAGAAAAATACAAGAGATTGCATATACTCAATACATCCAGGAAATATCTGTACAGTATTGGTATGGAGATCACTTGGCATGGAACCCAATATTCTATATTTCCCAGGGTTTAAAAAGATAAAGTTTCTAGGTATACCAATAACACACACACACACCTCTTATATACCTAAAAAAATCTTTATACATGATATTCATACATCAACAATGAAGAAGGAAAAATATAACTATTCTAAAATATCTAAAAAGAATAAGAGGAAATACTATGACGTACTGTAGAAACTGTAGCTCAGTATTTGGCTGTGGTCAAGGAAATAAAATCAGATTGACCTGATAACAATTTAGGATAAGAGTCAGGATGACCAGGATATTTAATAAAAAGTGGAAATAAGAATTCGTGGCAAGCTTCTTCTTAGAGAGGGCAATGGAGAATAACATGAATAACAATAGAGAATAACAAGGAGCTGGAGGCTAAAACATATGATGAGTGGTTGCAGGAACCAGGTACATCTAGTTAATGAAGGACTAACTAAGAATGACAAGATAACAGTTTTTCAATATTTCAGGGGCTAAGAGGCTGACAATCTATTCTCCAAAGCACCTGAAGGCAGGACAAGAAGTAATGCTGGAAACTAATCTAGGAATGAAGCAACGTAGAAAATTTCCTGACAGTTGGAACAATTAACCAGTGGAAAGGTTTACCTTCAGACATTGTACATGTTCCATCACCACTGGTGTTTACAAAGAGATTGACAGCCACTTGAGCAGGAGGTTGGACTAGAAGACCTCCAAGGTCCCTTCTAATTCTGTTATTTTATCATTCTGTTCTTTATTATTCTGTTTTTATATTGTTATGTCCCTCATTTCATTTATTCCTCCACTGCATGGACATAGTCTCTGTACAATGGGGATCTTTCAGTGTCTTCCTTCAATAAGAGCTGTTGGGGGGACAATTGAATCTGACTAATGATAAGGACCTTCTGAATTGTGGGATGTTGATGCGGGTAAGACATCTAGTTGGTTGGAGAAGGTGTGCAGAGTGGCTCAAGAGACTGTTTCTGGGTAGAACTGACAAGTCTGCTGCATACAAAGGAGACCTGGGCTTGGAAGCTCCTTTAGACAGACCTGATGTAACTCCCAAGTGTCTCTTCTGGCTGGCAGCAGCTCCTCTTGGTATTCAACAAAAGTCTTTCTAAATTATGCAGACGTCACACCCAATTAATTTGCATGAAAAACTGATGTCCTTCATTTTAAGTTGGTGTTATGACACTCCAAGAGCGGTATTTTATTCTTAATAAAATAAATAAAAGATAAGAGACTATCTTACTTCAAGCCGTTGCATGCACTTATGGCTGCATTTGAGTCAGCCTCATTCTGAATGTAACCATGATAATAGCAGTGATCCTGTATGGGGGCAAGAGGATTACACTGGTTAAAGCTTGTTTGTAGTGTGATTTGATGAGCAGAAGTGCAGTTCAATGTATTCCACAACATCAATGAAATAATGAGTAAGACAGAAACTAATTGAAAATATTTTGATGGAGGAGGACATGAAATAAAAATGTAGATCTTATAAACCTGATGTTCTCATAATAAATCTATTTGTGAAACTCACTCCCCAAAATGTTTGCTTTTAACCAGGAGGAAAGAACTGGTTGAGTGAAATCTTGCCCCACTAATTCAATGAATAAAACAAACTGGGTTTAACAATCCATTACATCCTTATATGAATATTTCAGTATATGATATTATATACATATGCAGTCCTTGTTTGAATAGCCTGGTCTGGAACATACAAATTTGGAATATTGTGCTCAAATATTCCTCTGCCTTTACCTCAATAGCAAAGAAAGGTAGTGTTACACTGGCTGACAGTGGGGTAACTGCACTGATTGACCCAAACTTGGAGAAACCGCTGAAAGATAAAGGACTTCATCACACAGTGCTCCCTCAGCCAACAAACACTAAGGTTATAATCCAGCTTCCATCCTCATTTGACTTAGAAGTCCCCACAACATCTTCTCATAAAGATGAATCCCCAGATGCGTCCCTCTCAAAAGGGACATAAATCTACATCTATAGATTTAAGCCAGAATACCTGCCCATCTGAAGGAGTTCCATTCATGGAGCAAGGACAGAGGCACACTAGGAGTCAAGATGTAGAAGAGCAACAATAAGTTTTGCAACATACGAAGAGAAATAACAAACCTCACAATAACTGTGTTTATATTGGAAGCATAGATGATATCGACCTAGCCCCAACGTCAAGTTGACATCCAGCAATTTTACCATCTAGCCAACCAACCAAGTCAGACCACCTTGCTTCTGGGAACCCCATGCAGATGCTGACGTGAACGTAGCTGGGATGGTTGATAGTGGACTAATGAATTTTCTTCCTGGTTAACCAATGTGGACGAACCAGGTTTTCAGGGATGGGTTTCCCCAGCCCAAAACAAAGGGAGACCCTCTGGTGGGCTATGCATTCTTATAAAGCAAGAATTGCAATGGCAGGGGGAGAAACTATATAATGAAGATAAGTATCCATACTTCCTAGCTGTTAAATTTGAATATAAAGAATTTGAGTTAATACTAGTAAATGTGTATATTCCTCCAAACACATCCTGGTATTATAACTCTGAATACTGGATGTTCTGGAAGTTATCCTAGAAGATATATCTGTGTTATACCCTCAGTCTATAGTGGTATTACTTGGAGATTTGAATGCTAGGTTGGGTCCCTCTTTGTATGAGCTCTCCCAGAAGAAGGGAGTCCCAGGGGGATTTTTTGATAACCATCCTCAGTGGCTCTTGAGAGACCCCAAAAGTAATGCTGCTGGCCTGCTCCTAGTCTCCTTAATTTTTAAGGGTAATCTCCAAATTCTGGGAGGTAAGGATAAGAGTTACACATATCCTTACACATACCACTCAGCCAATTCAAGCAGTGTACTGGATCTCTTTTGTGTGTCTAAAGATAAAGCCGACCTCTTTTTGGAGGTCACAGTACACCTTAGCAATAATAGTGACCATCAGCCTGTAAGTGTGACACTGCAAGGTCGCTCAGATTTAAGACCATATAACATGGCTGACAGATGGCTCACCAAAAAGGTAGAGATGGCCCAAAATAAAAGGTTCATTTGGGCCAAAGTTGATACTAAGGCAATATCAGACTGCCTTAAAGTGGAGAATGCTACTAAATGGGCTAGAACAATCCAGTCATCTACTACTGTCTGGCTGTCAGCCTTCAATGCATTCTCTAATCTTTGTAATATTCTGAAGAAACACCTAACAACTAAACCTGCTACAAAAAGAGCCCAAGTAGGTAGACCCGTTGGTTTGATCCTGAATGCCAGCAACTGAAAAAGAAATTGAAGACAGCCATGAGGCTCACCCAAAGGAATCCTATGGCTTATATACAAGCTGAGACGTTGCACACGAGAAGAGAATATAAAAAAATTATAACATTAAGGGAAAAAAGTTTCTCCATTTCAACCTGGTCAGAACTCGAGTTGGCTGCCAGAAGTTATAACTCAGCAATATTTTGGCACTCTGTAGCAAGTGTCCTGAAGGAATGGAGATTTGCGTTTGACATACCAATCTCTGCTGAGGACTGGGAGAATTATTACAAGTGTTTGTTTGCCTCCACGGAACCTGCAGAGAAACTGTCTTTAAGTAGTGATCCTGTAAACCCTAGAACTCCTCCCCCTTGGCCACCAGTCTTGGAAAAGGAGATACAATCTATCATTAAAAGCCTTAAGAGCAATAAAGCCCCAGGTAAGGATTTTCTACCTGCAGAATTATTCAAGAAATTTCCCAATTGGTGGAGTCCAGTATTGGCAGATCTTTTTACACATATAAGTAACACCTGCCATATACCAGATGGGTGGAAGAGGGCAATAGTTGTCCCCATACACAAAAAAGGAAATAAAAAGGATCCTAGTAATTATAGGCCTACTAGCCTAATTGATATTGCAGCAAAAATATATGCTAAGTTCATATCTTTTGAACAGAACTGAAATCTGGGTAGAGGAAAACAATATCCTCACAGAAGAACAAGCAGGTTTTAGACAAAGCCAATCCACTGTTGATAATTGCTTTGTCTTGAACCATCTAATTGCCAAATATGCCTATAAGAGGAGACCTGTTTGCTGTTTTTATAGACCTTACAACAGCATTTGATATGGTAAATAGAGAAGTACTATGGACTAAATTGACATATCTTAACATAGAACCTAGACTTGCTGGCTTTGATTAAAGTCCTCTATACAGTACCTGTTTGAGGGTGCAATATAGGGTTAATGGAGCTCTGACTAACAGGATTCACACAAATAAAGGCATAAGGCAAGGGTGTATCCTGGCCCCATTATTATGTAGTCTATATATTAATGACCTGCCAGGGTTAATGAAGGATCCCATGGTACACATGCCGATGATCCTAAATACTTATTGTAATAGCTTACTTTACATTGATGATGATTTTATTATCATATTCACTAGTAGGATTACATAGGTTACTAAGGAGATTCAGCTCTTATTGCCAGGATAACTCCCTAATTATTAGTAAAGCTAAATTGAAAATAATGGTATTTGGAAAACATCATCAAAGACATAGGTGGAATTAGATGGTGAATCAATTGAACAAGTTAACACCTTTGTATATTTGGGCATAACTTTTCCAAGACTGGATCCTGGACTTGCTATCATCAACAGAGTACATTTAAAGCAAAAATCATCTGAATTTACTGCTTAAACTAAAGAACCATAGTTATCCAGGGTCCCTAGCTCCACTAATCAAAGTATATAAAGCTAAGGTTACCCCCATGCTATTGTATGGAGCAGAGGTTTGGGGTCTATACTCAACCACAATCCCAGAACAAACAGTCCCAGCATTTGAGATGCATTTTGGGTGTAGATCCAAGAACATCTGCTGCAGAAGTTAGAGCTGAATTGAGAATTCATACAATTCATGCACTATCCAAAATTAGAGCATATAACTATTGGTGCAAAGCCAATGAAATGGAGACTGATAGACTCCCCAAGTTATGCATACTAGAACAAATTAAATTACAATCACAAATTTCCTGGACGACCAAACTAACAAATTTTGTAAGAAGCTGTGGCCTTCCTGTCCCTTGCATAACAGGAGAACAATTAAAAAAAAGAGCTGCCCAAAGAATTAAGGATACAGAAGCACAAAATGGTATAGCTATCCTTAGGAAGGTGGGTAACTTGAAATGGCTGAGCAAATACAAATTCACTTTTCAAATAGACAGCTATTTGAAGTTGCAATTACCAAAACATCTCAGGGAGATATTTACGCAAGCGAGATTCAAACAACTTGACACAATGGTCAGATATGGGAGATTCCATTCTATACGCTACAATGAGCATCTCTGCATTTGCGGAGCGGCAGAGGTAGAAGACCTGGCTCACATCCTATTTGATTGTTGCTTGTATAAGGAGGTGAGAGACAGGTACCTTGATCCATATATCAAACGAATGACCCATTGGGATCCCCATATCAAAACAACTTACTTTATGTGCGGCCAGAATCTGAAAATAACATCTAACACAGCCCAGTATTTTAAAAAAATGGTTCAGTTGAGATCTGCATATGTGAGACTGATTGGGGTAGATTGTAATGGCGATACCGAAATATAATTTTATATAATAAAATTAACACAATATAACTATTGTATTTTACCCTACTTTTATTTCAAATTGTTAGCATCAGATTTTATTGGGAATATGTGTTAATCCTTGTGCTTTTATATAGCCTATAGGCTAATAAATAAAGCTATCATACCATAGGTTAAGTTGCTTCATTATCTGCAGTACGTCTTCCTTTCATCTTTTCTTCAGTTAACTAAAGTTCAATTTGCAGGCATCATGAATGCATGTTTTATACTTATTTTTAGGTGAGGTTGTCCCTTATATATTGGTGGTGGTGGTAGGTACTTATTTTTCATACCAGAGGGATTTTCTTTGAAAAAAAAAAAGAAGCAAGAAATGATTTCCATCATGAAATGCTTCCCTTTCTGGAAACAGGAAGCTTGGCAAACCTCATAAGGAAGCCTGTTCTTTGTGATTTCTAGGTCTGTCTATTGGCAATAAATGTCAGATAAACATCCTGAGGGTAGTATGGTTATCTCAGGCTAACAAAAATGTGACTTCCCTCCTATGTTCTTTCTATATTTGTTATAGCTTGAATGTATCTTCTTGTTTCAATTACTGAAAATTTTAAAACTCAATTTTCTTCTGTGCAAAATGTATTATTTATAGAAGAATTTGTGAAAAATAGAGAGACACAAACATATATTATACAACTTTGGTCCAGCTTGTGGAAGAGTTGTATAATTTTCAAGAATTAACAAAACAATTTCTGACAGTTTTAAAATGTAATCAATTTTTATTAATAATTCAAAGGAGAATACTGACAGGAGAATCATTCATGGTCTATTCTGTTGTTTCCTTCTAGATTGATTTGTTGGTTTTAGGCAAGGACTTGTTGAATACATTTTTTTTCATAGGTGTACCATGAAAATGATTGAAACTATTCATTCTGGTTCTCTTAACTTTTTTCCAAAGGTGCTGAGAATTATAGCAGTAACAAGCTCAGTAATATGCGTTAAATGGGATAATGCAGCAGAAAATAAATCCAGAGGATTTAAGTCTCACATCTCACTGGATATTTTGCATCTGCCTAGAAATGGAAGTGCAGACCCCTATTAAGAAAATGTTAAAAGTCAAATAATAATGATTCCTTGTCAAGAGCAGCATGCAATTTAGACATACAATGTTCCAGTTTGTGTTAAAGGGTATGAAGCTACAAATGTTGGAAGAAAAAAATATAGAAATGATAGGCAGTTGACAAAAGCTATGCTGGCTAGCCTGGCAATTTCACAAGTTTATGTCCAGGAGCATATTTCTAAATATGGTCTCTCTTGAGTTATATTTTGCCTACTTTTCCTGACATTTGTATAGTGGGAAGAGAATGCTAACTGCCAAATACCTTTATTTTGATGGTTCAGTTTGGTTTAGTTTATAACAATCATAAAAATAAATTCAAAATAAAACATATAATTCTTAGTATTAAGTTTTAGAAATGAACAATAATATTCAAAACCGTGAATAGAATAAAACTAACGATAAGTAATCGGGTTCAGATACCTAAAAGCTACTTTATTGATATGCTATGGCAGATACTATAGACAACAAAATTGTATGTAGCTAAGATAGAACCATATTAATTTGAGGTAATGGCTGAAGATAAAATAAATCTGAAATAACAGGATATTTGTCTGTTGAGATGACCTCTCATGTGAAACACGATAGTAAGTAGAGTGCAATACAACATATCTCAATATCTTGATTGCTCCTGTGCCACAGCTTATATTGGTAGTATTGGGGATTTAAGACACTTTTCAAGCTACTATTTCCGATCAAGGGTTTGAGAAACCCAGTTCGGAAATACCAGTTTGGAAAAGGAGACAGCAAGCACATTTTCATTTGCAGAGGAGTACAAGTCTACATACTTTGATCACACCCTGCTTCATAACTGATGGGCTAGAGTTCCCAGGTCCTTAAATCAGTCTCAGCAAATTTCTGACATCGAGTTCCTTGATAAAATAAACAAAAGGTTATTTTACCATGTGCGCTGCTGTACTATAAATACTCAAAGATCTGCTAATAGAAAGTTGCTGAAGAGTGTGCAGTCCATCTTCTAAAGCTTGTGCTACATAATACTATGCAACTCCCTCCCCCAATTGTTCTGTAGCTGTGGCAGAAAGCCAGTGCAGTTGCTTGAATGCAGACTGTGTTGTCTTTCCTTCCCTCTGAGGCATTCTGAGCAGAATGGAGGTCACTGACACAGTAACTTGCAAATCGCATTGCAGAGGGAGGCAGAGAGGGAGGTAGATGGTTGCATTCATTTCCAGAGCTTTGTTTTCTTATAAACACTCTTAATTGGTTTCAAATTTATACAGCAGAGGCAAAAATGAAAACTGCATGATAATTAATATATTACTAAACATTTTAATAAGATTCCTATGGTATGAGTATGCTTATCTTTATTTGAATATTGTGGGTAATTAGAGTAACAGTGTAAGTGTGTCTTAATTTTTCCCATGTGTCTTAATTTTTCCCCGTGTTTGTCTCATCAACCTGTCATTTATTCTTGCATTTGCTGCAGATGGAAATGTGTTGGGAAAAACATCTGTTAAAAGTATACAAACATTGCTTTTTAAAATTATGTCTTCCTTTTGGGTTTATAGTCTACATGTTTGCTTGCTTGCTTGTTTAATATATTTATATTCTGCCTTTTTTTCAGGAACTATTTTCTGCAGTAGAGTCTTTTCATAGCTGAAAACACAGTTTCTTCAGGTTTCTTATCGCCTCAACTGAAGGGACAATATTTGAGGATTCAGTTTACAAATCTTTTTCTTCTGTGATAGTGTATCTACTTTTCACTATTGTTTGTTTTAATTTGTATGTGCTAAAATTGATTCCACCATTTTGGTGCCCTATAAAGTAAATCTTTCCACAGCAGCTGGATATTCATAAAAGAGATACGGCTGATTTAGTGCATTTTGCACCCATCTTAAATTCTTATTTATTTATTCAATTTCCACATTTTTTACCTGCTGCATTCTAGGCATTTTCCAGTGGCTTACATAGATGATAAAACCAAATAAAACATCCATAGTAACAGCCATAAAACTAGTAAAACAACTTCACCCAAATATAAAGTTACACCGAATCAAAACAGAAAATAAAGGTGGACTAATAAAATCAAAGAAAAATTCTCTGGAACAACTCCATATCTTTAAATATTTGGAAATAGTCTCCTGTGTTCTGAAGACTTCTTCCAGTCATATCAACAATAAAAACATATTTGGTCATAGACCAATATAAAATAGAAACAAGATAATTTACATCCATTTCCAGGTCCAATCCACTGTACTTCAGAGACCTGATAAATACTGTAATAATTTTATTTGTGTTAAAGATGTTATTAAACACATATTATATGATGTAATTCCTGCTTTCAGCCTTTTGAGTTCTGAAATATCAAGGATCAACCCGATTTGAAGATCTGTAGCTTGTTTACATTTGACATAGCCTATGCTTAGAAGAATACAAAGTTTCGTTAAGGTGTGTTTTGGGGGGTGAGGATAATCTCTACAGGAGAAACAGATTAGGATTCTAATATCTGCCCTTAAAAAAAAAGCTGTTAGGGTTTTCTTCCCTCGTCCAGTTTCTAGTTTGAAATATTGGATCAAAGAAAATAAAGATTTACAAAAGAAGCCACATATGTTTGCGTGTTTATTGAATGGATTATTACTTTTCAGTTGTGGACTAACGAGCATCCACCTGAGAAACTCTCTGCCTTTTTTCCTTTCCTTTCTTTTATGGAGAACGGGACATTTTTATCCCTTAAAATAGTGACTATAGGGAGTCTCATGTTCCTTTTAAATCTTTATACATAGCTTGGTACAGGATATTTAAAGAAAGAGCAGAGAAAGATATTAGCTTGCAGCTGAAGATATTTCCAGTCAATTCTTACTGGTTGAGGCAGAGGGAGGTTCTCAGTTGACTAATATGATGACATTACAGTATAGAGACCAGAAAAGAATCAGGTTAAGATTCTCTTTTGCAACTTGCCTCTGAATAGCTCACAATATGCCTCATAATTGTTCATTAATATTGTAATTATGTCTTGCTTTCAGACCTTGGATTAAACTATCAGCTGGCAATGAACACTGGGTACATTCCAATTCAAATCAATCCATTTATGGTTCAGTTCAAAGTTTATAGTCAAACACGTAAGGCAAAACCAATAAAAATAAAACAATGCTTCATAATTCTGAGACTAAACAGTGCTAATAAAAGATAGTACAGTAATTATCATTAGAGTATCTGTTGCATTTTCATTTAGATACTTTAGGTATAGTACAATTTAATTTTCAATTTATAATTACATTCACAATTTATTTATACTTGTTAGCAGATAGTCAGATTTGTGTCCTAAAACTATACCGTATTTTTCAGACTATAAGACGCACTGGAGTGTAAGAGATACTTTAGTTTTGGGTGAGGAAAACAAGAAAAAAAATATTTCCCCTGCCTCTGCCTTCCAGCAATTTGCCTCCTTGCAGCAAGCAGCAAACAGCCAGGTTCAGTTTCAGTTTCAGTTTCAGCACAGCCTAATTAGCACATGGATCAGCTTCAGAAGACCAGCTGTTTCAGGCTGCAGGGATTGCCAAAGCCTATTGGCAATCCCTGCAGTCTGAAACAGATGATTTTCAGGAACCAGATCCAAACGACATTAATGTAAATATTTTAAATATTTCTATTACAATTGAACAAGGCCCACAAAAATGAATGGAGAATCACATCAAGCCTATGGACATCCTGTGCGATATTTCTGCAGAAAAACAAACCCCAACCAAACCGGAAGTGGCAAAAATATTTATCTGTCAGAATTTTTGTACTCAATTTTGAAAGTACTGAATGGAATTTTTGAATTTCTAAAACTTTCAATTGACAATTGACTGTGCAGAAGAATATTTCACTGTCTCTGGTGCTCTTGCATCATGTAGACCTGTGACTATGTCTGGCCTGGTATAAATGTCTCCCTTGACAGCTCTTTAAGATGCTCAGCTGGTTTTGAAATAGCACTTTGCTTAAGCAGATTTCACGCAGATGTCTTTCTCTGTAGGGATGCTTCTGTTTAGGAAGCTCCACATGTTAGAGATTTACATAGAACTCTTTGTTCCCCAGTTAACCATGGATGAAAATGTTGTAAACATGATCTTTGAAGATAAACAGCTTTTACTAAAAAAACCTGAATTCTCTTTTCACATCTACAGAGCTGTCCACACTTTTTGTGCTATCCTATTAAAAGATAAGAAATGGCATGTTCTCTTTTCAACTTTTTTCAGGGGGAACAGTGCTTCAATTATTCCAAGTTTCATTGTTGTTTCTTATCCCATAATAAATCTCTTTGTCCCAGGGTTTGATTTCAGCTGTGATTCTTTCTCTATGCCTACTATTTTCAATGAAAAAAACCTTTACTTTGGCACCAATATTTTTAATTCCCTTCATTGTAAACAACAGGCATGTGAAGAAGGGGTGCAGTTGTGATTATTACCAAAGCACAACATCCTATTAAAGCCCTTTCCTCTGCATTCCAGGAAGTCCAGCCCTCCTCATGAATAGTTATTTCACCTATAGATTATGTTTGCCTTCCGTGTAGGAACAAAAATTATAACAATTTAGATTTTTCACTTGTTCTCGGAGAAGTGATGCTGATTTTAATCAAAGTCTTGTTGTATGTGTCAAGTTCCTCGACACAATCATATTTAACAGAACAATTGGATTCACATGTAACTGTAAAGCAGTGGTTTTTATAAGAATAGTTTGTTGACTCTGATGAGGTTATGAACTATTAACAGTCGACCTCTTAATAAACCATGATGAATGGACACATTCACTAGTTAATCTGACTGATAGTACCCAAAACCTGATGCTTTATTACTTGAATCCTATTCTTATAGTGCAGTGATGGTGAACCTTTCCAGCACCGACTGCCCAAACCGGAATGTGCACGAATGCCTGTGCATGTACGCGTGATGGAATGCCGGAAAACCGAAGAGCAGCTGGCCAATGCATGCATGCCTCGGTTTTTTGGCCATTTTTCTGGCTGTTTTCAGGCTGGTTTGGGCCTGAAAAATGGCTTGAAAATGCCCAAGATAACACCATCATATAACCTTATACTAATTCTGTTTCACTCACAGACCTCTATAAACCAAGGATCATACAAGAACTATCATAAAATGGTATCTAATAAAAAGTATTTGTTGTGGTTAAAGATTATGGGACTTGGTCCAATTTATCTCTAAGGCACCAGGTAGGGGGAAAGTGTACTATAATACTATGGTCAATTTTGGGGGAACAGTTCCAGTTTTATAAAAGTATAAATTGTAATTCTGTTATTTGTTAGCCTTACATTTATTTCTGTTCAGCATCCTAACATGCTCCAGAGGTTCTATTATAATATATTATTTCTACTGTCTAGTGACAAGAAATTCTAACCCTTTTAAATTAATGGGAAAATCTATGCTTACTCATTAGATAACAACCTGATTATATCATTATCTTTGTAACGTATTGATCTTTAAAATGGACAATAAAACTTGGAAAGCTTTTCAGCAGAATTACACTCACACAGCTTGTCAAGTGATTGATTGAATAAACGCTTGTCAGATGATTGCATGATACAATCTTCTAGTTTGTACCGGTACCAGTATGTCAAAAGAGTTGCAAGTGATGTTACATTTCTGTACTTACTTCCCTGCCTCCTGTTCCTGCAGAATTCAGAGATATTCTCAATTTAGAATTAATTCAGAAGGATTTGTTTCTGGGGAGACAAATGTGAAATGACCCGACAGAGATTTTCTGTAGAATGTTCCATTGAAATGCTTTGGCTTGGCTAGAAGTTTTATCCTGAGAGATAAAAGTGCTTACTTTTCTTTTTAAAAAAGATAATGCTGCAATTTAATGTGTATATATGACCTTTGTGGAATGTGCCCTCTATGCAAAACAAACAAACAAGCAAAACAAAAACCCAAGTGTATTTCAGCATGCTCTAAATCCCTATTTTTCAAACTTGGCAGCTTTAAGACATTTAGACTTGCTGGCTGGGGAATTTTGGGAGCTAAAATCTACACATCTTAAAATTACCAAATTTGAAAAACATTGTTGTAAATCATATCTGATATATATCCAGCTTAAAGGAGAGCTCTTAAATAGGTTTAATACTGATTATTAAAAATATCCCAATCAAATTAAGGTTAGTAAGTTTTAACACTTATATGAAGTTATCCTTAGTAAAATAACTGCATAAAATTTTCTGCAAAATTGATTGTCATTGTCACAGACTTCAATCAGGCACTCGCTGCAATTTGCCAGCATTCTATGTCATAACCATATTTTAAAAACCAAATTAGCCTGGTTCATACAACATGCTTAACTGATGAATGAACACATTCGTTTAGTATAATGTTGTTATACATAGACCACACAGAATGGCCGTTGCAATGATTCTGTCTTTGAAATCACCTGGAAATTTCTATACAGGATTTCAAAAACAAACTTCAAATCCCGTGCAGGTGCAGAGAAATATTTCTGCCAGTTTTCCTAATCCAACTGCTGCTCTTTCTCTGTTTCTTCCCCACTATCACCACTATCAGATATGTACATTCTTAAACTAATCTTCTGTTTGCTTGTCCAAGTCTGGGCTTTATGTTGGTTTTGCTTTTATTGTACTCAGTAAATACACTATGTATATTACTATTTTGGCACTGAGGATTACAAATTTCATCAGTTTATGCTATTCAGAATGATAGGAAGATGTTAATTTATTTTGTGCAGTTGATCCCTTATGAAAAGGATCATTTGAATCAGTAATTATCCCATGGTAGCTTAAATTAAACGTTCAAAGGAAACCTTGATAAAGCATGTTAGTGTTAGGAGAGCATTCCTTTGAAACATTGAGGTAGTTGTGTCTTTAGTCGGTGTGTTTCTGCTGCTTAAAGGGTTTTTCCACTGGAAGTTCAGTTCATTCTTGACTTATGATAGCATTTAGAACTGGAATTTCTATATCTAACTGATGTGGTCATAAAATGCAAAGTCAGGTGATTGCTTAGTAATGGGAATCACGGCAGTCCCAGTTGACATAATAACCTTAGGACCTCATAGTTTAGGGAGGCAGGGTGTGCTTAGATGCCACAGAGCATTGGGGGGGGGGGGGGCTGCAGGCAGGCACTATGGATTATAGCCAGGCTGGCAGGGGCCAGGGAT
>JAOYMU010000002.1:39195193-39205717 GCA_025802295.1 Psammodynastes pulverulentus
AGACGCATCACGTGACGCGGACTCTAAAAAGGTGCCGGAACGCAGTACCGCCGAGTTCCGGCCAAAAAAAAGCCCTGGGCTTAGCTGAGGCTTGGGCATGGCAATATGCTTCCCACCTGCTCATTCTTAGCCTGGGCTGAATAAAACAGGCCATAAAATGGATTTGGTCCAGGGACTGTAATTTCCCAACCCTTGATTAAGCAGTAATCACCTATGTTAAACCAAGTTAGGTGAATATTTAATACATGCATTTGCAAACAAGGATTAAAGTCAGTTTTAATCTTGTCTGGATTATTTGAAGTTTAGTATGTTGTATAGTCAAAGCCTATTTCATTGTACAAGGTACAATGACATTAAAGTGAACTAACTAACTAACTAACTAGTTGCTTGATTTATTATTCAGAATTTTGTGTACTTACATTGATAACTAGGTAAAACACAATATATGAACAAATCAGTAACAAAAGTTAATGGATCATCATCCAGGTTTACAGGAGTCAGTTCCACACATTTTTGAACAGTAGTTTCTTCCAGTCCTATCTGATGATCCCAGAATTGAAATTTGGCATTTTGACATGCAAAATATGTGCTACATCACTGAAGTATTATATTCTCACTTATTCCAGGAGAGAATTCATCTATCCATTTATTAAATTGTTTCCCATACGAGCTTTTGAGCATTTTTCATCTTACTTTAGTTTTTTTAAAAAATATATATGGTTTTTCTTTTTTCTTTTAAATTGAGTTTTTCAGTGATTTGGGCATCTGGCAGATGAAAAGCAGAAATGATATTTTCCTAAATGAAAAAAAAAATATCCATACCAAACTTCTGCTACTTGCCACAATGCTACTTAACTCACAATGTATGGTCTCCAAGGTAACTGAGGAAGTATGGATGGGCTTGTTTCAGTTGGTCCTGGCCCAATCATCTTTTAAAAATTAACCAAATTTATATTTTGTTTTATACTGGACTGGATGATAATGACTTGAGATATAGCAGCTTGATATAGTTCCTAAACAATGCATCATTATACCATATTAAGCATAAACTCTTCATGGGTAAGGAAGCTTCTAAAATGTTCTGGCCTCAGAAATTCTGATGCATCCTGGAGATTTTACTGTTGCTGGTGGATGGGTTCAGAGTTGCCCATTGAACGCGTTCAGTCCATCAGTTTGAGAAACAGCAAGGAGTGGCTGCTGTATTAAGGTAATGGTTTATGCAATAAGAAAACATTTTCTTCTGATTAAATCTATTAATGGAGTACTTCCAAGCATATTATTTTTGAGTGGAACTCATGCATTTTTAAGGAACTCAAGTACAGTTCAGGTAATTCTCTCATGGTTTCTTAAATGTGATTAACATTTCAGTGGAAAAGAAAGTTTGGGAAAAAGGTTCTCCATTGTCTTGACTTTCTGTTGCCACTTCCTGCAAGATTTATAGGATGAAACCTTCTTCTTTTTAGAACTGCTGTCTTGAGAAAGGACATGGAAGTTGCTCAGGTTTTAATCAGCTAATGCTGTATTTTTATTTACTTTGTCATATCAGTGTATACCTTGCCTTCATAGAAACTTACCAGCCATGTTAAAACAATCAACAATGAAGTCCCACAACAACAAACAACGATAAAGGTGGAAACCACAAAATGGTTTCACCCCATGGATCCTAGTAACTCCACAAATGCCCAGTAAAACAGATAAATCTTATTCAGCATCAAAATGTCAGTAAGATTGCCATGACATTTAATCTATTGCTGGAACAACAAAATATGCCTCATTTTCAGTTCTGGGAATACAGATGAGCTGATTTAAGGAGAAGAGTTCTTTCATTGCCAATGTATCAAGCTGTTTTGTAGATCCATTATCTGGAATTCAGCTTATGAACAAATAAGTAATCACTGCAGCTTCTTCTTGATTGACATTTTATCTTCACTGATAGTTGTTTTTATCGGTATCCTACTGTACTTATTTTGCAGGAACTGTAGTTTGGGAAAGGTCATTTTCAAGGGCAGTTCCACATAAATTTTGGCTTGCATTATTATAATGTTTTAGAAAGGCATCTTTGACTGAGGTTAGGCTATCTTTTCCAGAACATCTGAGGTACAAGATGTACATAGGAAAAGGCATTCTGTATTACTGATAACATTGGCATTTCAGTGATAACTGAACACTGAATCAAGAAGCACTTCCAGATTATGTTCCTTCACCTTCAGTGGGAGTGCAACACTACCCAGTACAGGCTGTTTACTCAATTCCAGACCTTAGAACTGTTCATAGGCATTGAACCAGCAATAGCCTCATTCGTTTGAGTCAAACTTTAGCTGGAAATGCTATTGCAGTTTTTCTAGAGAAGCTGGGATTCTGGCCCTTTTGCCTTTGCCCACACAATAGTTCATTTTGATTTTGTGTTTGGTGATGGAAAACTCATAATCAGGTTTCTGAGTTCCCTTCTCTTAGGATGATATCACCAAGTGGATCTTAAACCAATAAATATCTATTATTATTATTCATCGCACAGTCAGCCAGGATGTTCAGACTGGGTTTGGCAATTTTGCCTACCTATCGAGTCGTTACCAAGGACCTGGGATAGGCAAATCTGGATGTTTGACAGTGTTACAGATATGGCCGCAGGATGGAAGCTGTTCCAAGTAAAGCTGCCTTCTGCAATTGACTGATGATGATGATGATGATGATGATGATGATGATGATGATGATCATCATCATCATCATCATCATCATCATCATAATGTCTGAGCAAAGTGCACAATATGTTTGTTAAGAGAGTAAGCATTCTTTACATTTTGAAAAGCTACATATACAAAACTCCATACAGAGACTCCCATAGCTCTGTGACAGATTGAACACTTTATATTCCAAGGGTTCTATAGTCATTTCACCGACATCTCAAAAGACGAAATAAGAAAAAAGGAGACTCCTGCCTAAGTTCTTGGAGTTCCCTTGTCCTTGAGGGCATTTACCATTTGACTAGATGTATAAAGTATCTAGCCACTTACTATGGCTTCACAGCTTTCAGAATGGCTAACAAAATAACAGACAGCAATATGGTTAGTGGCTAAAGGTACCAGAATAGAACCCAGAGAGACCTTGAGTTCTGGTCCTGCTTACACACAAAGTTGCTTAGCGACTTTGAAGCAGTTTCTCTCTCAGCTCTAGGAAGAAGACAATGCAAACCACTTCCAAAAATCTTGCTAAGAGAACTGCATGTACTTGCAAAGACTGACTTGAAGTTATGTGTGATTGTGTAAAACAGTACAAAAAACGTAAGGAAAAAAACAGTTAAGTAATTATGTAAAACAGGGCCTATATATATAAAAGAAAGAAACAGATGGATAGCTGCCACTGAAAATAAAATGAGGGCAGTGCCTTGCATTCATGGATGGGAGGCATTTCAGTAAAAGGGTACTATTGCCTCCTTCCCTTCTGCAGATATTGATTTAATGATCTATTTCAGAGTAAGGGGATGATGAGGTTAATAACAAATTATCATATTTGTGTGACTGAAATCAATGTGTTAAATGAGACCCATTTCAAGTCTATCTCAGCCATAGAAGGCCACAATTGAGGTCCCATCACTCTGTTCAGCCTACCTTACAGAGGAGATTTTGGTGAGAGGGGATATAGGAGAAGGGAGCCCTATATGTGCTGCTTTGAGCTTCTGAACCAAAGTATGAACTATAAAGTTAAGAACTTACTTTGTGTTTTATTATCCTCTATTTGCTTCTGCTACATGCCAATTAAAGTACAATGAACTTCCTCTTCAAGCATCTTGGCAGATTAGATCAGAGTGTCTTGAGGATACAGCTTTAGAAAGAGCTCAAAACAATATTAAGTGCTCAGCAGGTATTCATAGAAGCTAATTATAATGATGAACTCATAAACTATATAGATGCAGAATCAGATAATGGAAGAATTCTTGATGCCAGTTCAAGATACCACTCACCTGAGATACATAATCATCAATCTGGCATATGAACTTGCATCCAGTGAAAATATATATCCGCTGTTGAATTGCCATTACAGTTACCTTGCATAATAATCTTATATTTAAAGAAGATGCCATAATTCATTGTCCATCTCATCAAAATAGATAAAAAGGAATCTTAACGTATATATGCATTCAGTGCTCCTTTTTTAAAATGTATCATTTGAGTAACAAAAAGTAACTTTCTCTTGCTTTAGGTATGGAGAGCTTCTCAATGTAGGAGCTCTTCTTCTTTGCTAGAATGGGAACACCGTAGGGAGCTCTCATTCTAGTAAAACTGGAGTTTCCAAAAGATTCTCTTTTAGGCAAAGAAAGTACACATTATAAACATTTCAAATTGCGCTTTAGTTATAAAATGGAAAGAGAAGATGTCACCATATAATAATAATTATGACTTTCCATTGTCACTTTTAATCTTATTTTTGACAACTGTCACAGTGAGACCTTGAAAGGGAAATGGAGAACCTTATTTTCATAGAACAACAATAAAAGGTGTGGAGCACTAGCACTCTCTGGCATGTCAGAAAAAGGTCAATATTTTATTTGTGGGTTTTTTGTAGCAAAGAAGCACTTTGCATTCTTTAGCAATGCAAGGTTTAAATATGCGTATGTATTAATTAAGTTTTCATAAAAATAAATCTGTACTTTTGTTTAAATTTGCTAACCCTAATGTAACTGATCACAAGACAGCATGTTGCTCTGGCTACGAGCATCCATTGTTGTTGTTGTTGTTTATCCTGCTAAATCTTGTGAGAGGTATTTCAGAGTGATGGGAAGGGATCCATCAGAAATGGAGTCTCAATTGTACTTACTATTCCATGATAGATTGTTACTATTTATTTAAATTTATAGAAGAGATGTTCTGATGATATTGATACACTGATATTACTTATTACCTACCTATGGGTAGTGAAATGTCTGCAAGGAAACACCAAAGCTTAGAGAACACCAAGGACTCCATAGTTATTTAAGTTTATCAGCCAGCAAAGTCCAGTGGGCTCTGGTGATATAGTTAAAGATGTAGGCTAGAGGAAGAACACAGGAACCTTTCTTTGCAATTAAAATTAGATAACATACAATTCCTAGCACCTTCCACCTCCATTAGTTATGTTAGCAGCAGATGTTTGAAAGATCACAATTTATCTTCCTGCTATAGCCACTCAAACAAGTAAATTCATGTTTAAGATAGTCACAGCTTTTGAGGTAAGAAATGGTAAAAAAAAGGACCAATGCACTAAAATAGGGCTTGACAAAAGCTACCATGGTGAAGTTTCAAAAATAGACAGGCACACGGGTCAAGTGATCACAGTAATAAAATAAAAGAATTAAAAAAAATTGGGAAGCAAATATTACGATCAGTTGGCAAATGTACTGTACTCAGTACGGTAGCTTCAAATCTGTCATATTTTGATTAATAGGATGTAAAAGGTCATAACATCACCTCCAAATAATACTGTACTAATTTCTAAAGTTATATAGCTTTCTGCTTTGTTTGCTTCTAACTTTGTTTTATACATAGCAAACATTAATGAAATACACCTAATGTATCTTTGGTCCCTGCTATTTATATCAGCTTGAGCAAAGAAGGCATATAATCACACATGCACACACAAACTCTCTCTCTCTCTCTCTCTCTCTCACACACACACACACACACACACACACACACACACACACACAGGAGAGAGAGGCATAAACAGAAGATGACATCTGCACAATAGTTGTTAATTCTCATTAGAAAAGTCCCCAACTTATCATTGATCCAGTACATTGTTTAGCAAAAAATCAAATAAACCATTTATTGATTCTTTTTATGTAGCATTTTTTCCTTATAGATATTAAATCATACAGATGTCACATAATTATGAAACAAATTAAACTGACTATATTGATTATGGAATAGAATGGTCAAGTCATTACTATTATTACTGAACATCACAATAATAATCTAACAGACAGACAAATGTTTGGGTAATTTTGACCGGGCATTGAAAATATTACAGTTTTACTACCAATTTTATACCAGGTTTATGTAGTGATTAAGGCATCAGAATAACAGCCAGGTGACCTTGGGCCAGTCACTTTCTCTCAGTCCTAGGAAGCAGACAATAGCAAACTACTTCTGAAAAGTCTTGTTAAGAAAATTGCAGGGATTTGTCCAATTAGTTGCCTGGAGTCATACTTTCAAAGGGACCAATAAAAAAAGGCAATCCACAACCAGTAATCCACAACCTAAAAGGAGTGCATAGTTAAAGACCTCCATCCATTTTGTGCAGGAAGACATGTCTCTTCTATCCTTTGAATCCATCACAATGAGAGCAGAGCTGCACAAGTTCCAGAAATACATGCTGTGCTACAAACCTCTGGAGCTAATGAAGTTGCTTTTCCAATATTACCGCCTCTTTTTAACTGTTAACATGGCAAAAGAGAAAATTATTGAATATACCATAGTAATTAATTTTATTAAATAAAAATAAAAATAATGTAGATTCTGCCCTATCCACTCACTTATTGGAATCTGGTCCTTGGCATGCCACTTAAAGGGTGGTAAAAATATATACTCCCCAGCCTGAGAAACAGTGGTGGGATTGAGCCACTTTGCATCACTTTGGGAGAACCAGTTGTTAACTTTCTGAGCAGTTTGATGAACTGTCTGTTGGAAGAAATCATTGGTGCAGAGAACTGGTTGTTCTACTGTGAGCTGACCAAGAACAAGGATCCAATTAAATGTTAAATGCTATTAAATGTTCATTCATTTCAACAGTGTCAACACAGTGCTGGTCACATGGTACTGCCCATGAGGGGGCTCTATTTGATACCAAACAGAGGACTCATTATACTACTCTGCACACACCTTGCAATAGGCTCTTTAATATAGTAATTTTCTCTGACTTTATATTGACATTTCTTGTTCACAAACTTGGGAAGTTCCTCAGAAGTATCAGAGTATGACTCAGATTTTCAATCTTTAATGTCACCAGCAAATTTCTAATGTTTCTATCACCGCTCTGCCAACTAGTAACTAATAGGAAAATTATACTGAGGAATCTACCCCTCAAAAACCATTCTTTTTGCTATTTTATCAAAATTTTCAAATGGAGACGTGACAATTATGAATCCTGATTATCCCTAAAGCATGCAAATGAAGTGAAGGGAATAATCAAGAGAAGAAAACCTGCCAGGACATCCCACCCATGGGAGTGTTATGTTATGTTGTCATGTTATGTTTGTTGCTATGCTGTGCTGTGCTGTGGTATGCTATGCTATGTTAAGATGTTATGTTACGTTATGTTATGTTACGTTATGTTATGTACAGTATGTTGCATGTGAAATCTGGATGATAACTAAAGTTAACTGCATTCTGGCCATTATTCCATTTTTCATAAATATTTTATCTTCTTTAAAGCAAATGTATATATAAACATGCTAATTTGTAAATTACTGAAGGATTGTTTCCCTTTTAATCAGTGAATGCCAGTGCTTCCTTTCTTATATGCTACAACCTGGAAATTTACCTATATTCTCAACTTTCTTGCAGTTTCTGAAAAACCACTAAGACATCCTGTCATAAAACTGACAGCAAAGTTGGACTGTCTTCCTGCCACATCAGTTTCCTCATGACATGCAGGAAATGACAATTACTCATTTTCCTTCCATTCCATTAAACAGAGGATTAGAGCAGACTGAACTGTTTGGCATAGGGTTTCCTTGATTGCTGAGGCAATTTTTTTCCCCACAGTCATTTATCTTGTAAAATACCAAAGACTTTCAGTTTGCTCAGTCCTATTGTCCAAGGAAACATATTTTATTCAAATGAGGTGCAATGATTTTTTTGAAAGCCATACCATAGTCTTTTTATGAATGGGAGCAGGAAGTGTCAAAATTGGAATGCTTTATCACAAATAACATGCAATTTTATTTTCTAAACTGGCATCTTGTTTCCACAGCCTATTATGTGTACCTAACACAGTTGGGGGCTCTAATATGTACCTTGTATGGTTATCATTTTTGTCAGTTTCAACACCCTTTACAATTCTTCTCTCTAGATGGACTTGATTCATAGAAAAGATGCATCAGTTCATAGAAAGGTATTTTCACACTCTTTAAAGAATATTTGCTTTACTAAATAACTTTGCAAAACAAGCTGAAAATTGCAGTAGAATGAAGAACTTCACTTGCTGAAGAGAAAATGTAAAATAATGGAGATAAAAAAGTAACCTTACAATCAATCCTTGCATTTATGACCTTTGTGAGTCTGTAAAGCAAAGGAAAGCTGAAGTTGGAGCATAAACATATAGTTATGGTTTCACTTAGACTGGCAACTTTACTTAATGATCAATTTGCCAGTCCCAAATGTGGTCACTAAATGAGAATAACCTGTATCAAATTAGGCTAATTGATGTTAATTGAATAAAACTGCCATGCTTTATCTAGAATAGATGATGATGATTTTGGCAAGAGGCTAAGAATTCCCTATTAAAGACCTGCACTGTCATGGAATGATGACAAAGTCAGTTACAATTGACATCTAAGAAACAAATGAAATAATGAATGGATAAATAAATGGGCAAATTTGCTGAAGCCCATAAACCAGGTGAATATTCCACACTTGGTGGCACAATGAAATAGTGGGAAACTGTTTCATTTGAGCTGATCCTTGATGAGGCCAGAAGATTACAAAAAGAAGATGTGGCTCAATGTGGAGCATCTACTTTTCCTGTAAGAAGGCCTTGGTAACTCTAAATAGGGCTGGAGAAACTTGCTTTAAGCACCTGGGAGATTCTGCTGTCAAAATCAATATTAGTTATTTATTCTAAAAGCTGGGTCCTTATTTACAAGTATTGCTAAATTTAGGAAATTAGAAAGAAATTCAATACCCTTTCTTCCCTGGCCAAAAGTGGGAAGAGAAATTCAAGGAGAGCAGCAAAAGTTTTCTGTATACAAAATTGACAGTAATCTAACTCAAAAAGTCTACCTTATAAGTCATGGAATAATGTTTTTGGTTTTAATGCTAGAATTCCATATGTATTATTCTGAAATTATGCAATGGCCTATACTTGATATCTTTCTCCCAAATCACGTAGTTCCCTTTTTTCTATTTTACTTAATATATCATCTAATCCAGGGGTGTCAACCTCATGTTGTCATGGCAGCATCAAGTGGTATATTGAGACTTTCCCCCCTTCACTAAACTGGGTGTGGGCATGACCAGCACGTGATGCATCTGGCCTATGGGGCAGGATTTTGACAGCCCTGATCTAATCTAAAAATCATTTTGGAATATTGGTCATTTGGGATTTTTTGTGTGGTTCTTACGATGCTACCATTTTATTAGAATTTTAAAAATATCAGGAAACATATTGGGGGAAAACATTTAGCAATGTTTTGAGGAATGAACTCTATCAAACATGGGTAAGAGCTGCTTCTAAGGCCTGCCTCGTGGTGATTTGTGCAGCAAAGTATAAATACTTCTCCACACTAACTGTGTCTGCAGATAATTGCCCAGCAACCCTTTGTAAGGTGAGCCATCTCCTCCTGGGGAAGGAGGAGATTGAGGTCCACCTTAAGGGACGCACTGAGGCATTGGCGGATTTTCTGGAAAACAAAATAGCTCTACTTTGTTCCCAGTTAGATGCTGGTATGGTTGCTGGTCCAATGGAAGCTCCTGAGGCAGGTTCCTCTCCTTTTATCTGGGAACAGTTTGACCCTGTTGCTCCCAAGGAAGTGGACAGGATCCTAGGTGCTGCAAGCACCTGTGTTTTAGACCCATGTCCCTCCTGGCTTATGAAAGCTTCCCAGGAAGTGACAGATGGGTTGATTCTGTTGGTTATTAATGCTTCCCTGCAGGAGGGAGCAGTGCCCCAGCACCTTAAGGAGGTGTGGTCCACTCTCTTCTTAAGAAGCCATCACTGGACTCCACCCAGTTGGATAATTTCCAACCTGTCTCCAATTTTCTCTTTTTGAGGAAGGTTGTTGAGAAGGTGGTTGTGCAGCAGCTCCAGAGGTTTCTGGATGAAATGGATTATCTCGACCCTTACCAGTCAGGATTCAGGCTTGGATTTGGGACAGAAATGGCATTGGTCGCACTTTTGGATAATCTCTGGTGGGAGTAGGATGGGGGTAGTCCATCCATCCTTGCTCTACTTGACCGCTCCGTGGCTTTCGATACCATTGACCATGGTATTCTCCTGGGGTGGCTTTGGGGGATGGGAGTGGGACAACTTGTGCTATCCTGGTTCACTTCCTTCCCCTGCGGCCACTCTCAGTTAGTGTTGATACAGGGGAGAGATCCAGGGGTGGATGGGAGGTGGGGGTGATTTTGTTATATTGTACTATATTAATTTATTTGATTCTTTTTGTTAGTTTTATTGTTTTAAATGTGGTTCTGTAAGCTGCCTTGAGTCGCCATGGGCGAATAATCAGCAATATAAATTCAATAAATAAATAAATAAATAAATAAATAAATAAATAAATAAATAAATAAATAAATACAGTAATTCACTTTAAAGCTCTCTCTCTCTCTC
>JAOYMU010000002.1:39326512-39341432 GCA_025802295.1 Psammodynastes pulverulentus
CATTCAGAAGGGGGGAAGCCGCCCCCCCCCCCGCCCCACTTCTCGTACTCCGGGTGAAAACAGGGCACGGAGCTAACGGTGGCCAAAGAGATGGGGTTTTTCTGCTGACACTCCTGATTTGAATTCTTAACTCGGAAGTAAAAATGCCGTTTAGAAGGGACGGATTTGCCGAAATGAGCAACCTCAGAGGAGCGCAGTCAAACCCAGGCTGAAAGGAAAAGGCGGCGGAAGAAAGAGATTAGGCAGAAGGCGCTTTCTGTGCATGCCCCGGAGCTACGCTGGCCCTTTTGCTTGATTTGCAATCCGGGGCTGAGCTTTTGTCTGGAGATGAACCCATTTGGTTGACTGGAGACTTCCGTGTTGTGTGCATTTAGGGCGGAGGGAGGAGCTGCCGTGCAGGGGTAAAGGGTGGTGAAGGCTCTGTGTGTCTTGTGTTTGTGGTGTGTGTGTGTGCGTGTGTGCGTGTAATGGGCATAGAAGCAAGAAAAGTTAAGCCACCTTTAGGTGTTACTTTTTGCTAGGTACAGATCTCCTATGTAACCCCACAGGGGTTGATATCATAGCCTGCTAACCCCACCAATCATGGTTGAAAATGGTGGCCCAACAGATATCATTGTGCCTTGGCATGTTGTATGGTTTGTTAGGGACACTCTAGGGCTCAATGTGTGTATGGATAAAGCCATGGTGTCATAGTTTTTGAGGAGCTGGAGTGCCATAGGTGTCAAAGGATGCACAGCTGAGTTTTCTTCATTTCAGTTGTCTTGCTATAGCTACCTTGTTGTCTGATTCTCCCTTCATTTCTACGCAGTTTAACCTTTACTGTAACTCCCTGCAGTTTTCTGGTCCACCTGCTCCAGCTATTTTAGACTGTGTAATTCTTCAGTTTCTCATGGAATACCAATAATTATTTTCTTGGGGGGAGGGAATATCTGGATTCTCTGCCCTTTTCTGCCACTACCCATATAATTTTCAGAAACATTCCCCCTATCTTCAGTTATTTATGATGTTTAACTCAAATTTAAGAAACAAAATTACTTTTTTGGGGGAGGGGGGAATGCCATTTATATGCTGCCTAAATAACCATTTCTTATTCCTCCCTCCCTCTGTCTTCAGTAGCCAAAGATCATTGAACTAAAAAATTTACTTAGGATAGTTCTAGCTCACATTTAATTTGCAGATTGCGTGGAGGCAACCTGTAGCTGCGATTTCTATCATCCGTGGCTCTGAAAAGGAATTAGACCAGATTGTGGCAACTGTGTTTGTCAACAGCCTCTTATTAGAATGGTTCTGGGCTATTTTCAGGTACAGAATGCCATTTGCAGAGAAAAAGTAGAACACTGAGAGATTGCCGCTATGTCATATATTAAAGGCTGTTCCTCTGATATTGTTAAGAAGGAAAATATAATGAAAATATGTTTAGGACGGTTATCTAAGCAAACATAGAAGTTTATTCGGATATTATTTAAAGACCTTAATGTCTGCATTGTACATTTCCCTTCATTTTTCTTTGAAAGAGTAGGGATTGAAAACTCTTCCATGATTTATCTGTATAGAGAAAGCATCTCCTAGGTTACTTCATTAAACAATACATGTTTAGAATGGGAAAAATATATGCTGAGAGAAAGAGAGAATTGCCAACAACCATATGGCAATTCTGATCAGTAAATGTCAGGTGAAATGGTTACACTATTTCAGTAATGCCAAGTTTACACCTTTTAAAAACTATTGATAGATATTTTCTTCCTGACCTGTATACATTCCATCGGTCTTTGGCCTAAGCACTTTGTTTTTGGTACCTGCTAGTGATCAGCTAAATTTAAAGTATGGTGCAAGGAGTGGGGGTGGTCTTGATGAAGCAGTTAAGTCAAGATCCATGAAGATCTTTTACACCATAAGGTGGCTGAATTTTTTCAGTAAGTTCATTACTTTCCATCTGCCTTCCTGCTATATGAAATTCCAGCATATAAAATGCAGGGTTCTTCCAGATGGACAGGTTTTTTTGTATACAACTAATACCAGTCAAGAAATTGTTGCAGAGGTCTTCTGCCTTTTTCTCCTTAAATAGATTTTCTCCCCTCTTAAGAGAAGGGGGCACAGAGAGGAATATTGTTACAAATGGGGAATGAGGTCTGCAAAATTCAAGGGTGATTGATTGTATGAATAACAGTCTCATCTGGTAATGCCCATAAGATGCTTTAGCAAAAACTGATACTTGACTGGGTTTAACAGTCTGTAAGGACTAGTTCCTTGTTATATTTTGTGGCAAGTGGTAGGGCATATGGGGAAATAACTCACAAGCTGAAGCTACCATATTATAGAAAGAATATAATATCGACATGCAAATATGGGCAGTAAATTAAAGTGTCTCAACTGGTCTGCAGGAACATATGCCTGCCAAAAAAGCAAATGTAGTACTTATGGCCCTGTCAGTTAACCAACTCGTAGTGATTTTATTATTATTTAGTTATTTAAATTCTAAGTTTAAAGATACTGTGAATGTTTTAATATTTTTCTTCTATCATGTGAGATACCAAAAGTCCCCAGATTGTAGCAGGATATAAATAAATACACTGCTTCTAGATCTGCTGAAAGTTGAATATGATTTTTCTCCTGCCTGTTTTGCTGCATTGTTTCTTTTATTGACATAGCTTAGATACTTTCTTTCTTTTCTCTAGGGACACTTGCTGATACTAGACCTTGAAAGCCACTGATGTGAATTCATTGGTGTCACCATGACTGAAGCCCTTATTTCGGTTGTCCTGAATTTGACTGAAACCCATGCACTGGGTAGCAATGTGACCAGCAATGCCACTAGCAAGTGTTCCTTGACCAAAACCGGTTTTCAATTCTATTACTTGCCAGCTGTCTACATCGTAGTCTTCATCACTGGATTCCTAGGCAACAGCGTGGCCATCTGGATGTTTGTCTTCCACATGAGGCCATGGAGTGGCATCTCCGTTTACATGTTCAACTTGGCCCTAGCAGACTTCTTGTACGTCCTGACGCTCCCTGCCCTAATATTCTACTACTTCAATCAAACGGACTGGATCTTTGGAGACTTCATGTGCAAGCTGCAGAGATTTATCTTTCATGTCAACCTATATGGAAGCATCTTATTCCTCACATGCATCAGTGTGCACAGATACACTGGTGTGGTGCATCCTTTGAAGTCATTAGGGAGGCTGAAAAAAAAGAATGCTGTTTACATCAGCACCCTGGTCTGGTTTATCGTGGTAGTGGGAATCTCTCCCATCTTCTTTTACTCTGGGACTGAAGTAAGGAAAGTCAAAACCATGGCCTGTTACGACACAACAGTAGACAATTACCTGCGTAGCTATTTTATTTACAGCATGTGCACCACTGTCTTCCTGTTTTGCATCCCGTTCATTCTGATCCTCGGTTGCTATGGATTAATCGTGAAAGCACTGATTTACAAAGATTTAGACAATTCCCCGCTTAGGAGGAAATCAATTTACTTGGTTATTATAGTGTTGGCAGTATTTGCTGTGTCTTATCTTCCTTTCCACGTGATGAAAAACTTGAATCTACGCGCCCGGCTGGATTTTCAGACTCCGGAAATGTGTGCGTTTAACAACAGGGTTTATGCTACCTACCAAGTAACTCGAGGCCTAGCGAGTCTCAACAGCTGCGTGGATCCTATTTTATATTTTTTGGCTGGAGACACTTTTCGGAGAAAGCTCTCCAGGGCAACTCGGAAAGCTTCAAGACGGAGTGAGCTCAATGTGCAATCCAAAAGTGAGGATATGACTCTGAGTATTTTATCTGAGTGCAAACAAAATGGAGACACAAGCTTATGAATGGTTCCTTCCCTTCCCTTCCCTTCCCTTCCTTTCCCTGCTTTTCTCTTCTTCACAAACACTCTCTATCCTTTGCCATCCTAACTTTTAATTCTTATAATACTGATTTTGTGCATTAAAAAAGCCCAAACCATAACCAGTGAAGAACATGTGTACATATGTTTGTGTGTGTATGTGTGTTAAACCATCTTCTAGTTGCCTAAGAGACTTTGAGGAAGCTAAGTGAAATTTGAATATTTTTAAAGGAAAAAAATGAGAGAAGTGTCTAAAATATTAAGTTAATGGATACCATGGTGGCATGTACAATTTAAAGAGAGAATGGAGTAGGAGTCTCTTTTCCTACATACAACCACATCCTTGACTTAAAAAACCTGAGAAATCAAATAGTTGTGTAAGATCCAACACTACCCTTCTATCTCCGAATCTTTTCATTGCTGTGGTCATAGGAAGGGAAGGATGATTTATGAATGCCAGCCCCATTATGGGCTAATGCAAAATATTACAGCTCATTACATTCATTTAAAAGAACAAAAGCCCTTCCAGGAATGCGAAGCAATTGGCCATACTTTGCTCAGTTAATCAATAAGAAATAAGCCTGCTCTTACTTCTTTATTTTATTATAGTTGATTTTGGTTTCATAATTAACTCAATGCATATTAGCCAGTTTGAATTTATTATTTTTTATATTGATTTGGGGTACTTTTCCAGTATACTTGTAAGTTCCCTAATTGTAGCAATTTTGGATAGAGAATTAAATTTCTGTGCACTTTATCATTTTGGATTCTTACTGAGAAACCATTATCATTTATTTTGTGATTTGTTCTAGCTGACCTATCAAAGCAGATAATGTTCCCTCCCAAGTCTGGATCAATGTAGAAAGTAGAACTTTGCAGCACTTTGGATTTGATTCCAAGAAGGTATTTCAAAACAAGTTCCCACGAATGAGCTGACTAATTTTAAGACTTGCAAATTGGAGCTATGGTTGGATTGTGTGCACACTCAAAACATCTTTACAGAACTGAACCTGAATCATTGCATAGCCCTATCAAATAGTCTGGTGTCCTTAGGCAGCTACCCAAAAAATGGTTATCTAATACATCTGGAAGCCTCAATAATAGCACAGGTTGATGTGGATGTAGTAGTGTACAATATAGGATAATAGAGTAGCATTCACTAACCCACTATCACATACAGGATTCAGGATTTAGCATATGCTGGAAAATATGAGTTAACAGTTCCACCCATATAGAATGAAATCTAAATTCTTTGCTTTTGGTTGATAAAAATACTAATATGGCTAGGACTGGAGCAATCTAGTTGAGCTCTTGATATGCTTTCCCACATGACTTGATATTTATTTGCTAGTGGGAATGTTCACATGAATACAAATCCTGTTAGCAGTACAAAAATTGAACATATAACTACTTTTTTGTTGTTTAGCCCACTGTGTGTGTTATTTTCAGAAGACACGTCCTCAAAGCCTTTAAAAATCTCTCACCATAGCAAATATAGCATATTTCCTCCACTTAAGAGATGCAATTCCTTTTCGGCAATTTAGATCATTGCCTAATTTTGGAGTTGCTTTCAGTTTTTCACTGGATAAAATAATGAAGCTTATCTAATAGGCTATATTTCTGACAGCATAAAGACAGGCATTTGATTTATTTTTAGGTTTAATTTCCTTGTGTTAATCTAAAGCATTTTGCAAGACAACCACTGTTTTTCAGGCAAATTGTTTACTTCTCTAGTATATGCTTTAGGTCCCCCCGCCCAGAACAAGCAAAAAGTGCCCTTGCTTTTGATTACTGAAAAAAAACACCATACACATCATTTAAATTTATACAAGATTTCACATTGATTTAAGAAAGGCCTGGTGCCCAATTCCCCATTTGAAGAATTTAGGAATTCCTGCAGTCAGAGGGAGGAAAGGTTTGTTTATTTGGAAATGGGAAAACCAGTTCAGGTAGACTGCCTTCATAGCTCTGCCTCATCTGATTTATATCTATAAAGAGGATTTTCAGGCTTTTTCAACCAATACATGAAAGTGAGAGGGCAACAAGGCAGCATGTCAGCTGAGGAATTTTGGGAGGACCACACTTCTTTGTTGCTGAGGTTGAAAACACTGGGTTAAATGCTTGAATAGGGCTCTCCCAAATCCTCATATGTGAATATGTTTGAATTAGTTCTTAATCAGCCCTTCATTTCCAACTTATATGGGTTTTAAACTCTTAAGGGCATGCTTGAATTTGTTTATGTTCGATTTTTCACCATTAAACAGCATGGATTTTAAAATAGACAGGACATTAATCTCTGTATGAGCTGTCAACATTTAATGCACGCTTTGACAGAGCCATTTTAGTGGTAGTATCTAATTACTGGAAATCATTATTGTGGGAGTTCCGTTGACTATCTTTTTCATTAGTTTCCAGTTGATAGGTGAAGATCTTTGTGTTTACATAGTTTTTTTTAATGTAACCTTTCTGTTTACATAGTTTTCAACCCATATGATCTCTGCAGCTAGTTTTCATTCTATTATGTTGACGGCTGCTTTTTAACTTGTTCATATTTTCAGCCTGTTTGGTTTGTTTGTTGTTTTATTACATTTTTGTGATGTGCTCAATTTAGACTTATAAAACTGGGCTACCAGCAAAGCACTGGATATGCATGAGATAACAAGAAACTGACCCATAAAACTATTTCTTTACTACAATCTAGTGGTTGTCCAGATGTTTGCTGTTATAAATACAGCATTTAATTATTTTTTATCCTGTTCAAGAAAACATTCATTCATACCAAGGTGTGATGTATATATCAGATAGGACAGAGTATAATTATGGAAGAGAAGAATATAAAGGAAAAGCCATCTAAACTAGGTCAGGAGCAACATATCATGTTGCATTTACATTTAACAAGCACATCCTTAATAAGGGAACTTAAAAACAATTTTAACCAGTTATATTTACATATATTAATATTCTAAAATATATCTGAAAAAACCTTTGCTCTAGGAACCAGTGTTTTAAATTGGTTTATTTATAATTTTTTTGTGTACAAAATGAACAAGCTGTTTAATCCTGTAAATGGTTTTAGCAAGTCCTGACAGAAATCCATAATTTACAGGAAGATTATAAAGAATCTATTTTCATCTTGCTTATTCATACTCAGTAGTTTGCATATGAGCAAAAATTGCTTTAAAAGTCTCTTGGCAAAGCATCAAAACATCTCAAAGATAAATGAAAATCTATGGAATCTGCAAAATCTATTTATTTTATATACTAACAGGTGAAAGAAATATGTTGTGTTATGAATTTCGGAATGCTTCTTGTTTCTCCATCAAAAACTGAATTCGGTATTTATGAGCTAAGGCATTTTTCTCCAACTTAATGCTAAAATAAGTTTCTCCAACAAGCCAAGGCAACATGGCTATTGGCTATCTTGGTCAAGGAAGATAGATTAAGTGGGAAGTGGAGGCCAGTACACCTGAAAGCATCAGATCAGAAGAAAGTTAATTTCTATATAACAGCATGTAATTTTAGGATATAATCCTATGATTTATTACTTGAAAGTAAACTCCAATGAAACTTACATCTGAATCAAAATTACACTTTTTAAAAAAATCTATTCTAGAAAGATTGAACTATATAAAATGCAGTTGCTTAAGGCCACAATTCAAACATTGTTGCATATACAAGTCAATCTATTTCTTAACATGCCAGTTCAAATGAATTGAAAAGTCAAAGACATTTGGAATCTAGGTAAATAAATGACATTTTAAAATGTTTTTTTGTGATTAACCAATTATAATAGAGCCTATTTTTAGTATCAGCAGGAAGTGAAATATCTTCCCTATGACATTGAGAACTGTGATATTTTTTAACTGAGACATGCCTTGTTGAACACAGCAATTGAATTAAGAACAGAATTATAGAATGGGCTTTTCTAAAACCTTTGAATTTATTCTTTCTTTACAAATGTGTATTCCATTTTTTCTTAGTTTGACTATTTAATGGAGGGATTTTCAAGAAGTAAAAAGTTTCTCAAGTTTGTTGTAACTTGCTAAGTTCTGGCAAAATGTTTGGAATTCTGCAGCAAGGTTGTTTAGAATTCCATTTGTTTTTATTTGTTCATTAAAACTCAAGGTGGCAATGATGATTTTCTTCTGGAGGTAGATTTCAACCATCTTTTGGATTAGATCTTCTATGAGCCAGAAAGATTGTTTAGATACCTGAAGAATCTTTACAACCCAACATCAAGACACTATCCAAGAAAAAAAAAAGTTACATTTTGAGTGACAGGACTGGACCTCTCTTAAAAACTGTCAAAAAATATCCCCCCCCCCAAAAAAAAAGATATCAAGCAGATTATCTTAATATAGTAGGGAATTTCCCAGTTTCTGGGTGTGTTTGTAAGAATCAAGAATCATCACCTAGAGTTCAGATGTAGCTTGCAGGCATTTTTTTTTCATATGGAGATCTCAGTAAAATATAAATTAAGTTTGTTTAATAGTTTTAAGATTCATTAAGAAGATGACATAATTCATTCCTCCAAGAAGATTGGTATAATAAGAGAGAATGCTTTTTGCTCATGTTTTAAGATCACTGCTCACCTCTGCCAAATTAAATTGGCTTCTAAAATCTGACCTAATTTCAGAAACAGCTTCTCATGCAATGCAGTTAAAAATAAAAAAAGAAAGAGGATATACCTATTGCCTTAGCTGTTAATTGAATACTCAGGACCTTGTTGATGGTTTATATGCTTCACTGTTGTGAAGCGCTAGAAAATGTTTGTTTTTTTACAGGCTCAGATCTTGATCCATCTTTGGAAAGAATGTGACTTCAAGATTACAAAGTAAAACATGGCGATGCAAAGTAGGAACCTTACTTCAAATAATTTTGTGGGATTAGCAAATCCCTGGATGGATATAGTACTGAATTATAGAACTAAAACAGGCCATTTAGATTCCTGAAAGCAATTATTAACGCTCAGTGCAGAATCCAGATTATGGTATGTGTGACAGATGGCTATTCATTAAAGTTGTACGTGCTTAAAAACAGTTTGGATGAAGTACTTCAGACATTATATAAGTAGAGTTCTTCTCCATTCACTCAATGAAGAAGTCCAACATTTCTTTAGGTTTCCACATAAACCTGGAAAATGCTGCTGCTACTTTAAAGAATCTAAATTCCTCATCAAAGCTTAAGTAATTCTTAAAGCAGCTGTAGTTGATTGCATTATGAAGCCAGACTTTTTCAAACTTTATTCTTTTTTTTTCATCATCTTCCTTGTTGCACGATAGAGAACAGGTCAAGGATTTTCTGTGTCATCATTTTAGATTTTGTTGCCAGTTTATACTCACCTTCAAAGCTAGATGTAACAGGTTTCGTATAGAACAGGGGTACCAAACTCACGTTATCACGACAGCATCACGTGACGTATCAGGACTTTCCTCCCCCCTTTGCTAAACCGGGCATGGGCATGGCCAGTGCGTAACAGATCTGGCCCATGGGCCGGAAGATTGATAGCCCTGTTCTACAACAAAATTAAGACCCACTGATCTTTGTCCATTTTAATGCTATCTGCATGGCATTTCCATGTTTGATCCATATCTTATTGATTCTCTAGGGTCATGCTTGCTTAATACTATATCAACACTGCTATATTGCTTCTAGAAACATAGATAATCAGGTGATGAGAATGGTCTTCACATAACTTATCATTAAATTCAGTAAATATTTATAATAGAGGAAAGGCATCATTTACAACATGTATGCATCTCTCTGTGTAGTCACATATAGAAACAGAGAGATACTGCAGATTTTTGCTTATTTAATAGCCTATGTGGCAATACAGAGTAAGCATATGTGGCAATTGAAGAGGGTAGCTATATATATTACATTCAGTATTCTTTCTGGCTCCATTGATTTCCATGCTCAAGATGGCTTCCCCAAATAAAAAAACAATAACAAAACCCATATTTTGGAGAAGACTTCCTTATGGAAGAATCTTGGTTGATGGTATTTGTGGAACTCTGTTGGATAACTAATGGTTATACACACATCACTTCTAATCTATTCATCAGAAGTAAAGGACAGTCTAATTGTATACTTGCTAATGTTTCCAATGACCTGACTTTGCTTATTTGTTATGGTCATAAATTAGGTGTCAAAAGAAACCAGTAATTTAACCAATTAGTTGCTAAGCATTAAACCAATGACCACAATCCTGGTTTCCTCTTTGCGGTTCTAAGGGTATGAGCAATAAGGATTGTGCAAAATTTCAAAAAAGATACTTTATTTAACAAATTCTTATGTGATGTATTCTTCAAAACTTGCTTTAACAAACAATGCAGGCCCCTCCCTTCTAACACTGAAATAAATGGCTGAATTGATTTACATTATGGTATCTCCAGATGTGCTGATAGCCAGAAAAGACTTGTGCATCTGGAGCAGATGTATGAAAACTTCCAGCAGCTTTTCCAGTCAGCTTCTGAAATGCTGGATGAGTTTTAAGGCAACTCATGAAGAGAACTGTGTCATCTCAATTGAGTCAACTGGACATGAAATAAATGCAGAATGTAAAAATTGAGTTCACTTTATTTAATGATAAACCAGGGAAATGTTATGATTTGGGTTCAGTTCTACTTTTAGAATAAATACTGAAGACTGGAACAAATTTAGATGTACTAGAAAGCAAAAAGCATATCTTAGTGTGAAAGGATCTATTGATTTGTCAAGCTTCCCAACTACACCATGTTCATTTTTTCCCTTTTAGATATCATTACTTTAAATTTGAAATTTATACTTTTGTTGTTCTTTTTTTCCCCGTTTTCAAAGGTGCTTATTGATCAAGGATAGAGACAAAATTCTCAATTTTTTTATTCTCAAAGATTGCAACTCATACTAGCCCTACCCAGTATGGCTAAAGGCCAGGAATCTTTTGAGAGTTATAATTAAGAACATTTCTTAAAATTTATAGGAATATTTATAAGGCATTGGATTCCCTGTCCCTTAATGTACATGTATATACATGAAGCAAGGCATGTTTGGAATTTGAAACCTTCTATTTTCATTAGGGCTACCAGTTCTTAGTGCAAAAAATTAATTGGGCTCCTGGATTGCAACAGATACAGAAACTATAGCTCTTTGCTGTCAGCTGGCAGTCATCCAGATTTTTACAATTCAGATATGGTAGCTTTATTTTTATAATGTGTTACTACAGCTTTTTATTTTAAACTAGCTTTCATGGCATGATGCACATGGTTAGATAAACACACTGCATTTCCCCATGTTTATTAAAATGCTCCATCCTATCCTATGGCTTTTGGAAAGGGGTCTTCTGTTTCTTTAGATCTGAAGGCCATCTAAAATGTATTAAACTTCTAATAATGAAACACTGTCTCTTCCCTATGATTTGGCATTTATCATTATCAGTGATATGGTTTAATGGGAAATCTCTTTAATCTTATTGTTCTTAAGTTGCTCACATGCCATTTATTATAAGAAGAATTTGATTTAAAGCCAAGGATTACTAGGGAAAACAATTTCATATGTATGCTTAATTGAG
Organism: Psammodynastes pulverulentus; assembly: GCA_025802295.1. Taxonomy (NCBI): domain Eukaryota; kingdom Metazoa; phylum Chordata; class Lepidosauria; order Squamata; family Psammodynastidae; genus Psammodynastes; species Psammodynastes pulverulentus. Next base: position 39,337,894 of record JAOYMU010000002.1, read on the forward strand.
ATATATCTTAGTTCCAGAAGATTGAGTGTAGGTTGAGTGATTGTTATGAATTTTCACCAGATTTAGCATGTTGGAGATGGGTTTATTCTTTCCCCATTCAGGTTGATATTTTGTGCTAGATATGTTGTGTTTTTGCTGCTTCTTTGCCAGTTTCCCCCTCCCCCCATTCTTTTTTTGGTTCTTTGCATTCCTTTACTATGGTTGGATCTCTGATAAATTTTGGAAACAGATGAAAGGAAGTGCTTTACTTAACAAAAGTGGCTTTTGCCTTATTCGTAACAACAAGTGTAAAGTTCTTCAGCAAGTATTTTGACCATGCTATCTGAGAGATTATGGAAATAAAAGGCCAGAAATGAAATGGGGATCCCAGGGAGAAAAAGGTTATAATAAAAAAAGGAGAAGAATTGTTATTATTTCTTTGTAGTGATTGGCAATGTGGAATTGTGTCGAATGTTAAGGACAAGTTGAAATCCATAAATATTCAGGGGAGATAAATTGTACAGGAAGTCCTCCACTTACAACAGTTCATTTAATGGCCATTCCAAGGTACAATGACACTAAAAAAGTGATTTATGACCATTTTTCACCCTTAAAACTATCGCAGCACGCCCGTGGTCACACTGGCAACTGGTTCATATTGAAGTGTCATGTGATCAGCTTCTGTGAACTTCTCACAAGCAAAGTCAATGGGGAAGCCAGATTCACTTAACAACTGTGTTACTAACAACTGTGTTACTAACTTAATTGTAATGATTCCCTTAACAACAGTAACAAGAAAAGTCATAAAATGGGGCCAAGCTGACTTAACAAATGTTTCAGTTAGCAACAGGAATTTTGGGCTCAATTATGGTCTTAGTCAAGAACTTCCTGTACGCTTTCCCCTCTTTTCCTAGATGCTTGTTGGGAAGGACAAAAATGGAGAAATCAAAAAAATTTCCCACTGCCCCAAAAGCAATGTTTTCACAATTTACAAAATAAGCAGCTATAATTACAGATTTCATTCATGCCCTATTACAGCAGTTTAGACCCATTTTCCATCTCTGAATTAAATTTCTCTTTTCAAATATCTTGGGATCTAGGCTTTTTTTTTAATAAAAAGAAAATATTTGTGCCTTGTGAATAAAGGCATGAAAGAGGGTTGTAGCAAAATAAGTCTCAAACATTCACATACCCCGATAAGCTTCAAATTTACTATGCAGATTGGAAGCTGGAGATTAAATTGTCATGGGGTATTTATTTCTGTAGCAATAGAGCAAAAATTGGTGTCTGCTCAGTGCTTTCGACCATGCCCTTTCAAATACAAAATATTTCATAAGGAAAGGGGCACAATTTAGCAGTCCAAGCAAAGTATACAAGGCAAGCCAGAAGTGTTTCAAATTAATATGAAGGAAAACACAAAGGTGTAATTTATGTGCTAAATGTTTTACAGGTTTGGATTTTATAGTGTGTTTTCAAGTGCATATGTGAAAATGTTTTATTTTTCTACTTTTCTGTAATATTGTTGAGTAATTCAAGATTTATTAGTGATAACAGTGTCATTTGATTTGCCTAAAAAGACAGTGTTACTTGATATTTAAGCTTCTCAGGTTCTGTTGTGGAATAAAGCTTCTAGTAATTTAAGGAATAAAACAACAATTAACTGCATACTTCTTGAATAAAAAGATTGTCCATTTTTGTATAAAAAGTCTGTGTTGATTGCATGCGGTTTTTGTTAAGGCATGCTAAATACCGTCTTGTAACATTTTGGTGGCAATAGAACTAAACTGCTTCCACAGAGTTTCTAGCATTGTACTGAGCTACTTACAGAATAAACAAAATCCAATAAAGTGATAGAACATTGATTTGTTGGCTACTATGTTATTACAGCATTCTGCTAAATGCAGAGATACTCACTTCAAGCTTGAAGAGTATTGCATTGAAATCCCTCCATTTCAGACAAGAAATCAATCACAAGGCTGGCTGTCAATTATTTAATTTACTTGATTAATGCAGGTTGCTTCTTATCAGACTCATTTTGTTGTAATATTCAGAAGGAAAAATAGGGTTTGGTCTTATCAGAAAGCTCATGCTTGTCATTTAAATTGGGTGCTGAGTTTTATCAGCCTTTCTCTCCTTCTTCCCTTTATGCGCACTGTTCCTGCAATAAACTTCCTTTGAAGATTTAAAGATTTACTTTGGGGAAAAAATGGAACATGTCCTCAAGGGCTTTAATAATTGGGAGGAAAATCAGTGAAAATTATTTGTGCCAATAAAACGTAGAACCGCTTTGCTGCAACAGATTATGGTTGAATATTATTTTAGCTTAAAATATTATATAGCTATTATAGCTATTAAACACATTTAACTTGAAAATAAATTCATTTGAACTGAATGAGGCTTTTTTAAAAAAAAGTAGACACATGTAGGATTCTATCATTAAAGTGCTAGTGGAACTGGTCCCAACCGAATGTTGAAGCTGGCTATAATCTGATGTTTTCTTTTGTATCAAGAATATGATTTCCACAAACCACATGCAGTACAAGGCTGAAATAAAGAACGCAACAAAATAAAATGTTTCTTTTTCAATTAAAAAGGGATTTTCTTTCTTCACTCATTCTCTTTGGGTTTCAGCCACACTCTGTACTTGATATGCGAAGTAATATAATTGCAGTTTGACATACTGTAGTGCTGTGTATTTTGTTATATGAATGTGCTTTCCAACTGTAATTTCACTGCAAACAAATAGAGGTGGGAATGTTCAGATAAATTGCACAAAGCATTATAAATGGCCAACATTGTTTTGAATGAATCTCAAAATTAAGTACCACCAACTCTAGATTTCTGCAGGGCATTGAAGATGATCCATAGTTCAGTGATTGCTGGTAGTAGTGTAGTCTTTCTAACTTGCAGTACCCACATATTAGCTCATAAGATCCTGTTGTAAATTGGCTCTTGACATTTTGGAAACAAGCATAGCCACCCACCCACCATCTGATCACAGTCTTTGTGGTATACTCGGTAATTAACACATTATTGAATTCAAACTGAATATTTGAGAGAAGGGGAAGGAAGGAAGGAATGAAGGAAGGATGGAAGGAAGGAAGGGTCACATAATATTAACAGAGAACTAATACATAAACTGCATTCATGCATTCAGCCAATCTTACTCCCTATGGATCTGTTACTTTCTTAATTTGATCACATGAGTTAATTCTATAAAGATATAAGACATTTTAAGATATAATATTCATACAGTATATAAATAAAAGATATTAGCATTTAGACTTCAGTTAAAAATGTAGTAAGACTGCATTGTCATATATTAACCTTGCGAGTATCAACATTAACAGCCCTATTCAACAGTCCTATGCAGACCTCCTGGTGGAGATGTTGATGTTGATGTCTGCCTAACAATTACTTGTTAGATGTCAAAGGGGGGTATTATGGCTGTGTTGATCCTATTACTATGTATTTGGTTACTCTCTGAAGCAGTGGTTCCCAACCTTGTTGGAGCTACCGAACCCCACCAGTTTCATATGCGCATTCACCGAACCCTTCTT
>JAOYMU010000002.1:39366456-39384405 GCA_025802295.1 Psammodynastes pulverulentus
TTTTCAAGAGGCAACTGGACTTTCTTGTTTTTCTTTGAAGATGTTTTGCTTCTCTTCTTCAGCTCTGACTGGATGGTGGGGAATGGAAGGATTTATATTCCTTGCAGACAGCTGGTCATTTGCATGAATTGAATCTAAAAGAATGCAGATGATCAACTGTCTGCAAGGAGTATAAATCTTTCCATTCCCCACCATCCAGTCAGAGCTGAAGAAGCTTCTTGGATCAGAAACGAAATGTCTTCAAAGAAAAACCAGAAAGTCCAGTTGCTTCTTGAAAAAAGCACCTTTGGGTTCTAAAGTGTTAGGAAAAACTAAAACAGATAATTAGTGAATATTAGATAAGAAAGAAGTTTATATTATTAGCATTGATAAATTAAATTTTTGTAACATAAAATAACAAATATGAAATACTAAATTAGCTAAACCAAAAAATTGAACTCTAGTGATTTTCCTTGATTATTTACTATCAATGATACAGAAATGAAGTCAAAATGGATTCCACTTCACCTAATCCACCAGAATCTGTCATTATAGAGATCTAAGATCAGATCAAATGTAAACAATCTAGAACAGTTGAAATAAAAGAAGATGAAAAAGAAGATCAAAGAAAACCAGATCAAGAAATATTACCTAGAAACCAGGAATACAAAGAAGCACTGGAAATCACACAGCAGCAAAGAAGAAATAATTCAGTTCTGGGTACAGCTATGGGACAATAATAATAAAAAAAAATCCCCAAGATTGTAGCTTGGATAAAGGAGGTAGATAAGAATAAAAAAAGAATCTGCAATGAAAGAACTTGTAATAACAACAGAAATGGTGTAGAAAAGGATAAGGAAGATCAAGAATTGTCAGCATCAGGAGAAGATGAACTACATGGCTTTGATTTAAATATCTGGTCTATACTCATTCATTGCCCTGGAGTTTAACAACATAATGCAAGGTGATAAATTGAAGATTGGTTCACCTCTGTTGGAAGTATCTGCTCCAACAATAGGGGCAGCACCAGGCAAGTACAGTCCAATTAGCTGCTTAGCAAGAAGTTTCAAATTACTATCTGGTATGATAAATTGATGCAATCCAATAGCATCTAAATTGAAAATAAGCTCCATCCACCTGAGCAGAAAGGAAACTGCCCAAACAGCAGAGGAACAAAAGACCAGCCTCTAATTGACAAGATAATTTGGAAAACTACTTTGGGTATCTGTAGGAGAGTTTGTAAAAAATCAAGATGGCTGCAAGATAAAAGTTCCTCCCCTTTTAATGTACAATATGGCTGCTATCTTGATTTTTGTCCCTATGCTGCAAATACCCCTTGGATGAGGAATTATTTGTTATGACAGGAACCATGACAGTTTGGGCTGGGATGCTATTTCTAGTTCTTCTTCTCAGTAATGGAATGGTTACTAAGAATTTGGAAAGGCAAAAATGGCAAAAACTTTTAGAAACAATATATTGTCCGGATTAGTGTATGGGAATAGTTGAAGGTAACTAATACTGAATCAAACTGTTTTTTGATGTTAGTTGAACCTGATAGCAGCTGGAGTCCCATATCTGGAAGACAGCAAGCTGAGGAACTGATCTATTTCAATTATATTCTCCCAGAACCTTTAGTAACCTGTGACCTTCTCATCATTGCCAAATTTTAATGTCCAATTATTTATCTCCTAATCATTAGGAAATAAATTTGTGTCTGAAATTGACACAGGTTTGTTCTACACAAGCCACCAAGCTTTTAATGACAAATATAAAATGTGTTCAAACACAACTGAACAAAACTGCATTCTTATCTGGCAGGAATGAGGGAAAAACTGCATTATCGTTGACTTTACTTTGTGCATTTTTTGCCTCAGGCATTAAGTCCAAAATCGATAACTATATTCATGATTGCTTTCAATTTTACACACTCTGTTCATCATGCCCACCACAGCTGTAAAAGCAGTAATGAATAGAGGACACTTGCAACTTCGTTCTTGTCATTCAGGCTCCTTTGTTGCAAGCACTGTGTATAAAAATGTCAAGAATGTGACAATTCACCATGTTCAGTTATTTGTTATCCTTTCATACTATGTCATACGGGGGGCAAGCTGCAATCTTGTTCAGCACAGCCAAAACCTTTGTGAGCCAGTTCTGTCAAAAATAAAATGCTGCAAAAATCTGGACAGCCATTAAGTCAGTGCTTCAGAAATTTTTTCCTTCGTTGTACAAAACCACTTATCAGAAAGTCCTTCTTTAAATGTTCCAGCTATGAATGTGTAAAGAGTTTGTGTGTTGTATCCAAAGGGAAAAAAATACTTTTACCCACCTTTGGGTAATTTCCCTGGGTTGGAAAACACATCTTTAAGTATATTTGCAAACCTTTACAAATACGTTTGCAATATCTTCACCATAAATCTTAATACATTTATCTTTGTAATTAATTAACATCCACAATTTTTATTGTCCATTAATGACCTCTATTGAGAAATTGCAAATATGAGATAGTAAGATTGCAGCTGTAAACCAATTTAACTTCATGGAAACCATACAATACCCTCTCTATGTATCTCTATAAGGGAGATTTAAACCGTTCCTTCCTTCCTTTCTTCCTTCCTTCCTTCCTTCCTTCCTTCCTTCCTTCCTTCCTTCCTTTATTTCTCAGAATTGTTTTGTCTGACTTCATCAGTGGGTTTGACTGGAAAGTAATGTAATAGAAAGGAATCACACACACCCATTCAAATAGCATTAAAATTCTAAAAAAGTATCTTACACAAAAGCAGAATGGCAGAAGTATTAGAAAAATCAACTAAAATTAGTGCAGTATTAAGTATGTCCAATCACAGCATATTAATTGCTAGACATGAAAAAACAAAACATAGGAAATTGACTAGGTTGAACTAGCCAATGTCTTGCATAGAGCACAGCACACCACAGTGCAAAATACTATCACAGCCTCACTCCCAGTTTCCTATCATAAAAACAGTAGATGTCAGAAATAAAAAATTGGCACATGATACGTCTCTTCCATGTCATGGATAGCAAAAGCTTTCCACACCCACCCCTGCCAGCAATATAACCAAGAATGGAGTAGGATGGGGGAACTTGAAGTCTTCCAGAGATTGCTGAATTATAATCATGAACACCTCCAACCAACATTATGAATAGTTATGGATGTTGGGAGTTGTGGTTGAAGGCGTAAGTTCCTACTTCCCTGGACCAAAGAGAGAACAACTATTTATGAACTAAGCCTCAATTGGCAAATGGAATCAAGAAACAGTACAAAGAGTGTTGGAAGATATTCATTTGGCAGTTTCTGAAGAATGAATGCTGGGGGACAGGGGAAGAGGGAGCAATTTCCTAACAGTAAGATCGGTTCAGCAGTGGAACCAATTACTCAGAGGAAGCGGTAAGCAATTTTTCAAAGCCTCTGTTCCATCAGGCCTAGTTAATCGTAAGTCAAGGGTACTTAAACTTAGAATCCCAAAATAAACAAGGGTTTGGTCCGAATAGCCTCATTACAAAGGGGTTGATCCTGATAACTGTCCAGTTATATATATATCCATTAACTTAATACTTAAACAGAAATGTGATGTTTTCACAACACAGAACATTTATTGAGAATCAGCACGTTGGAGCTTTCCAAGAGTCAATATCCTAGAAGCGTCATCTCCAAACTGATGCTATCCAGTTATGTTGGACTTTCGTTCTCAAATGACTTTAAGCACCAACAGTAGCAGACAAAGCATGTACTTAGGGCACGAAGCCCAAAGGGGGCACCACAAAGTTGAGAAAGAAAAAAGCTTGGCTTTGTTTGTACAGTATGTACAAAGGAGAGGGAGCAACAAGATTTGTCAGTGCTTAGGGCACAGTGAGCCTTAATCCACCACTGACCAACAGCTTTACAAAGGGAAGATACACTAGTGACAAAATTATGAGCAAGTCACTCCTACAGGTGCATGCTGACCTCTCCATTTATCATACTTATCTAGTCAATATATCCTTCAGCCATGCTTCTGGGAGACTCATGCTCAAAGAAAAGATCTGCTTACGCGAGATATTCACACACTGAAAAATAAAAATGGGACTTACTTTAGTCTTCAGTGCTCATAGATTACGATAAAATTCAGAACAAAATAGCAACTACCATTGACTGATTATATGAAATCAAGTCACTATTAATGCTTAGTGACCACAAAGAGATTTTTTTCCAGGAGGATCTATTCCCAATGTCTTCTAATGCTATACTCATCACCTTTGTAACCAAGTCCCACCACCATGGTCCTGTTCGCTTTCGTTCTAGCTTTTGTAGCATTATAGACTCATTAGAACTAGTTTTTCACATAATTTGTCTGAAATATAATTTGAGCCTCGTTATTTGTGCATCCAGTAAGAACTCTTGCTTATTTGATCATCAATTTGTTTTCATTTTCTTGGCTATCCACAATATTCTAAGGAGTCTTTTCCAACATGAAAAATTGGATTAGGAAGTGACAAAAAGTTATTCCTGGAGCGATATGGAGGGCATATGAATTTAATAAGTAAAATTCAAATGTAGTTTTTTTCTCCTGCTTCTTTAGCAACTCCAACAATTTTAGCATCCTTAAAACAGCTCACATCATCTTATGTATTATTTCACTATATCCAGAAATAGCAGGAAATAATTTTCAGAAATGCATTTGGATAGATGCATCTATTTGTTGAATATTCCATCAGGCTTGGAATTGTTCCCATAAAACCAACACTAAAATCAAGGAGTATTATTTATGTGTTTATATTAGCCTGTTCATTTGTGCCTCTATGGACCAATTCAGAAGTAATCACTTCCTTTTCCAGTGCTTGCCATTTTTCTCCTAAGGTACCTTAGAACAAAGAGTGTCAGCCTTGCAAAACAGTCAAACAGGAAACACACCCAGATGAACTAATTCTACTTACTGTAAGGTCACAACAACAGAATGTTGAAATCCTGACGATCTATTTCTCCCTCATTATTTTTACATGAACCAAGAAAATAGGGAGAGGCCCTTCTAAGACATTTCCTACACCCACATTCCAGCTGTAGTCCAAGATGCCTCCTATCTGATCATTTCCCTGGTTTTGGTTCTTCCCTCTCCATCCCAGTCATTCCCCCATGTCATTACAAATAGGCAACATTTGGCTGGATGCAAACCATTTTTGCAAGGGGTTCACTATTCCCAGAGTAAGTAGGGTGATGGGTGGGTTCACAGAAATAGATGGAGTAGGGAGGGAGGTGCTGGAAAATGTGTGGGATTTCTTTGTTGCTCTTCTTTAGATAGTGTTAAGCTTAAAACTTACATTATTTTATTTTACCTATCTCTAAAGGGAGAGAAAAATATCACAATATTTTTCATTTGTTGTGGGTTATAGATACTTCAGGAACCTCCAATAAAGAGGTTCATCATCTCCACCAAATAAATAATTTAAACTACTCCATTCCTTCTTTCACATTAAAATCTGAATTTGGTGAAAACTTCTGAAAAAACTGTGGGAAACGTTCCTACGTTCTTCAAGGGGTGAAGCCTTGATATCAGGTTTTGCATCCCTGCTCTTGAATAATGCAGTGTTACTTTGAAATCTGTGGATAAAAAATGTGGCAGCTAACAGAAATGGCTGTGAAATAAGATTCATAGAGAAAGAAAGTTCAGTACATTTCAGTGGAATGAAAGCAACATAAACAGGAGTGCCAAAAGGGCCACCATTCCTAAGAAGTATTTATTCTTTCAAACTTTGATTCTGAATAACTGTGTTGTTAAATTAAAGAGACCAGCTGGATTCAATTTCCATTTGTTTCAAAAAAAAATATTCATTTTTCACATGGTAAAACATACATATCACAGAGCAGTAAAGAGAAATTTGTGCCCATTATTACAGAAGGTAAATCAAAATGAAAGATATTCAGAACTTTGCATAGCAATGTTATTGCTAACCTGATCTCTCTTTGGAGTATGATTCATACTTATTGTGTTTTTGGACTTTGATTTCTTTTCAATTGAAATATTATAGTCATGTCTCTCTGTTATAACTTAACATTTTGCTGTTTAGTTTTATTGATAGGAGAGTCACGCCTTCAGTGGCTTTATTATGCCGGATCTGTGAATGGTTTTATAGTATGTACATCTTGCCTTATCAAAGCCAGTTAGAAACATATCATATAAAAGTGTTGATCCTTGGTGCTGATATCACTTAATTCTTTTTAAAAGATCTAAAACATGTTCCATCCCTTCCCAGTGAGGAGAAATGCTGAAGCTCTAAGTGGTTGGATTATGCAAAGAATCTCATATTGATGCACCAATTACAAGTAAATGCAAAGAAAATGTGTCGTGTTCCCTGAAGCCAGTGAGTTAAGAATTAAGCAAACTTTAGATGATACAGAAGTTTAAAGGCCAATGGACTTTAAAAAAAATAGAAATAGTTTTTTTTCCCCCAATGAAGCCTGCAACAATGAAGTTGATCGGATAAAGGCTTGAGAACAAAGCCTTTGGTAGTAATTTTACTTATGTGTATGTCATAAACACAATATATTTTTAGACAAGTGAGACAAATAGCTACACCCTACATAAGATACTGTATTTTAGAATTTTGAGTGAAATTAACCCCTATTTATTTCTTGGTTTGTTTCCTAAACACAGCTTTCCCACTTGGACTACCAGATCTGGGCTGCCACACTTGACAATTATCAGAGGACAACGAAGAGCTGGAGTTTTCTGTATCTCATCTACATCTGCCATGTAATGGCCATCAGGATTTTGCTGCTCAGATCTGACAGCCTTAGTTCCAGCTACTCTGAACAGGTGTATAGTAGAATATTTAATTATATTAGATCATGATACCAAATCCAGTCCAACAATTATAAAGTTCAAAGGTTGATTTTGTTAATGTGCCATGAAGTTATTGTCAATAGATACATTTATTCCATGACAATCTTTGCTCAAAGATAAAGATTTCCCTCGCACATATGTACGAGTTGTTCCCAACTCTAGGGGCAGTGCTCATTCCCGTTACAAAGCCAAAGAGCCAGCGCTGTCCGAAGACATCTCCATGGCCATGTAGCCGGCATGACTAAATGCCAAAGGCACATGGAACACTGTTACCTTGCCACCAAAGGTGGTACCTATTTTTCTACTTGCATTTTTTATGTGCTTTCAAACTGCTAGGTTGGCAGAAGCTGGAACAAGTAACAGGAACACACCCTGTTTTGTGGCATTAGGGATTTGAACTGCTGAACTGCTGACCTTTTGATCGATAAGCTCAGCATCTTAGCCACTGAGCCATCGCATCCCCTAATCTTTGTTTAGTCTTGGTCATTCAGATCTTCCAATGGTGCACTCATTATCATTGTAACTGAATCTATCCACCCTGACGCTGGTCATCCTCTTCTCTTTCCTGCCACATTTCTCAAAATCAGAGCATTCTCCAGAAAGCTAAGCCTTTACATAATGTATCTGAAGTAGGATAATCTGAGCCTGTTCTTTTGTGCCTCAAGTGAGAATTCTGGGTTTATTGTCTCATGAGGAATTTGTTTGCTTTCTTGAATGTCTCTGATATTCTCAGGAGTCTCATAAAGAAGCAAAAGCTTTTTTTAAAAAAATAGGTAAATTGGGAGCAAGATTTGTATACAAAGTCTCTCCATCATACTCTCAACCTGCAGACTGGACACCTGCATAAAGTAAAAAATACATATGGTTTATATGGTACAGTGCAAAGTATGTTTTATTATTCCTAAGTCCCCAATGAGATTCCATCCATAATGCTATAATTGATAAAATACTTGAAGACAATCTACAATCAGCTTAATTTTTGCCAACAGAAAAATCTTTAAATAAAGTAGCAGAAAACATTGGTTTGCCCTAAAATTCTGCTATAACTATAAAAACACTCACCCCTCTTCACATTAACTAAAACTAAAATAAATTAATTGCATCTTGTTTGAAGCTTGGGTGGCGGTTGATTGGTATAATTGTCTGGGGGAAAAAAGATTGGAGATCTGAAAAGCTGTCCAGCCACATTTCCTTCTGAAAAAACTGCTTTAAATGGTTGCAGCTCAAAAGATAGAAGATTTCCTATTTTTCACAAATAAGAAAACAGTATGATTACATGCTTCAAAATGTGCAGCACCTCAAAAATAAACTAGTTTTGCAATGGCTTCAAATGCACCACAGATAAACTGGAAATAAATTGGCTCAGGTTTCAACCAGGGATCACTGGTGCACAGGACCAATCAAGGAAGGGGACCTGTTCAAGACAATAGACTTATGCATGTAGTAACAGTTTTAGTTCTCTTGAAGAAAAGAATTTGTTATCTGCATCAATTGTAGATTAAACTTTCCACTGAAGTCCAAAGAAATATTCATCCCATCTGTTTTGATTTAGCATCTGCATACTTTCCAAATAGGAGGTAGGAATTGCTTAAATCAGGAGTGTATATAATCTCTAAGTAAAATTAATTAAAACAATTTGAATTAATTAAAATATTGCTTTCATCCTATCTCTGTTTGCTTATTTGATTTCTTTCTAGGTGGAATTAGGTACCTAAGGCAAACTATCTAATTGCTCCCCTGCCTAAAGAAGAAAAAACTAAGATTAGATGTTGCATATATTCTTTGTCCATTTTAGGGAATTGTAAAGGGGGCTTTTGTATTATAAGAGAAGGATTGAATAAATAATTTAATGTAACCTCAAGCATTTAGTCTGCTGCCATATTATAGCTTTAGGCCCAAGTTCCTATTTGATTGGTCTGGCTATGAGACCATTGGTCTAACACACCCTTGTGTTTCAAAAATTACCAAAATGTTTTAAATAACTAAAGAATTAAAGATCAACATTACATTTCTAGCATTTAAACTTAAATTAACTGGCATATAACTTACAATAATTGTTGAAGTAACAAATCTATCTAAGTTGTTTTCTTTTTTAAAAAAAGTATGTCACCTGAGGTTTGAAATGAAATAGATGATGAAGCTCTGTTTTAAAAAAGTAATTCTACCAATATAAATATTCAGTTCCTATTCAAATTACAGCCAAGACTGTCACGCCACAGCGAAGAGGGGAAAAATACAGAGATGTTAAAATTGTAATACCCATATGCATCTGTTACTGGCAATGTGTGAAAAGCTGGCATTGTATAGAATACCTAGGAAATCTATAGAATGCGTGACTTTTTAGTCAAAGTATGAAATATCTGTGCTAGTTTAATATGCTATATGCTTTCCCTAGACATTGTATATAATATGTAGGCATTATGCAAGAACTATTTAGGCATAGTATGAAAAGAGAGTCATGAAAGGGTTACGGTTAGAGTTAGCGTTAACTTAATCCTAACCCTTTATTGAAAAGACATATAGCACTGTCTATGAAAATGAAAGAAGAAATGGAAAATAAAGTACAGGACTTTCTTCCTGAAAAAAAATAAGAGATTGTCCTACTTGTTGCAACAAGGAAGGCTAGAATGACATTATTAGGCATTTTAGCAGGAATATTTTATACTTCACTGTTTTCCCTTTTGGCATTGCATAGAATGCCTAGGAAATATGTGAAATATTAAGCATTTCATACGTTGATGTCCCAGTTTTGGAAATTTGTGCTCCGTTTGTTAGATATATTTTGTACATATACTGCATTGTCTGGACAGATGCTGATCTTTGTATATTTAATGTTATATTGTGTATGTTATTGTTTTATTTTAAATTGTGATTTAGTCAGAGTTGCATTTGGAGATGGGCAGCATCTAAATCTAATCAAATAAATGTATAAATAAATAAAGTCAAACTCAAAACAAAGTATTCTTAAATTCAGAAAAACTAATGCTGGATTAAAATCAATGTTTACCATTGTCTTTCATGGTTTGCAGAATGACATTTACCAGGAATGCAAAATAGCACAATATTTATAACAATAGCCTTGTAATTAGAACGTTGTGATGAGAGAGAGAGATATGACAGTCAGTTTGGGTGTACTGTTGAAGGCACTAGGGTAGAAACTGGGAGACTGTGAGTTTTAGTTCTTAGGCACAAAGCCAACTGGGTGACCCTGGGCCAGTCTCTCTCTTTCTTAGGCCTAGAAACTGGCAAACTAATTCAGAAAATTTAGTAATAAAACTGAAGAGATTTGTCAACACTGACTTGAAAGCACATATACACCCATTTTACATAGACACAGACATATAGACACATGTAGACATGTATGTCCAGGTAAAACCATAAGAAAGAAAGTGATGGGAATAAACTATTGCCAAAGTGTTTCTGTTTGACAGGATTTTCTTAAATCATCTTACAGCAAAGTTATCATAAGGATAGCCAGAAAAGAGCTTAAGAGTGTAGCATGGAAAGTCCCGAGCCCATACATTTGCATTTTAGTGGGCATAAGATAGGTATTCCTGCACTTTATTATTTTTACTCACAGAAGGCATTTTTATTCTTCAGCTTGATGGTGTCCTCATAATTATACTTCTTCCATTTTGAATGTTAAAACTTCCCTGTTATAGATTTGCATTGTTTAAAAATGGTTTAGTTACTCCTTAAATAAAATTGAACAGTTTATGCATGCTCTTCCTGTAAGGTAACCTCTTCCAAGATAAAAGTATTCATTATTTTAAAAATATGGTATCAAATATGCATTCAGAAATGAAGAAAAAAACTTTGAGGGTTGACAATACTAATCCTATCATTCCACAAAACATAAAGTTACTCTTCTTTTTTCAAGTTTAATGATAATTTTTAAAGTGTTTTTAAAGCTGCAATTATATTTTCAATTAAAAAATGTTTTTAAACAAACAATTTAATGCCACAAACAGCCGCTTAGTAATCTTAAGAAATGTTTGTTTTCTTGTTCCCTAAATGCTCCACATAATTACAAGTGTATACAAGAATTTGATCTTGACCATTTCTAAGACACAGAGAGAGTTGGGTCTAATGCAGTGGTGGCGAACCGAGTGCCGAAATGGGAGCACACATGCATGCGTACACCAGAAACCAGAAGAGGAGTGCTGTATGGGAGCATCGGAAATCAGAAGCTTAAGTTCCCGATGCGCACATGCACTCTGGCCACCTAGTCTTCCGGTTTCTAATGTGAATGCGTGTGCAAAGACCAGCTGGCTGGCACCTGCATGTGAGCCAGGAAGCTGTTCTGGTTTCTGGCAATCCTGCACAAGCGAAGACCAGCTGGCCAGCATACATGCATGTGCCAGAACCCAGAAGAGTATCAGGTGACAGCTGGTGTGCCCGGAAAGATGGCTCTGTGTGCACTTCTGGCACGCATGCCATAGGTTTGCCATCACGGGTCTAGTGGTTAAGGCACCAGGCTAGAAAATGAGAGAGTGCAAGTTCTAGTCCCACTTTAGGCATAAAGCCAGCTAGGAAGGAGACAATGGCAAACAATTTCTGAAAATCCTGCCAGGAAAACTGTATGGGTTTGCCCAGACAGTTGCCTGGCAGTCCGAAAAGACTGTAATAAAAGCTGTAAGATTTGTGTACAGATTGCTAAAAGAATAGGATATTAAAATGGTGGAACTAAAAGATATTTTAAGTGTCACTTTTCCTCCTTGCTGAGTTACTGACTCGCTTCTTTCTTTTCCCTTCCAAAATCCCTCCATCTTCTACCTTCAGGCTCCTTTTATTGGTCAGGATGATAGCAGATGAGGGACACTCTCGTGTCTAGTTGCTTTGCACTGATCACAATCCCAGCTGAACTTTTCATTTTATTAAATGCAGCAGGATGTTGAACTTGTCATTTGGCTAAAGCAGAGCAGCTCATCCTCCCCCCGATAAAAGTCACAAATTCTGTCAGCTCTATGAGAAATATTGAAAAGCATTCTTGTCAGCTGTCATCACCAGTCTGCCATCCATCTTTTCTTTCCAGATGTAGAAAATGAATCCTACCCTCTTTCTTGCCTTTTAAATGTTTCTACCTGACCTTGATATTGAAGGAAGATAGGTACACCACCTAGAGGATTTGAGAAGTTTTACATTAGGAGAAAATAAACACTCTTGCTTTTTATTATTATAATTTCTATAAATGAAAATTTCAGTCTGTTGAATTTTTGAGATGAAATATATCAATTTTCAGTCTGCAAATTTAAAAATATACAAAGAAATGTGTATGTTGTAAGTTAAACATGCAAAATACATTTTTCTACCGAATAATCATGTTAAAACACTTTTTTGGGATACGTAAGGTTCAAAAGTATGTTTTTTTTAATGAAGTGCATATAAAATAGATATAGTGAAAGCTTTTGTATTTTTACAGATCCTTGATACAGCACACTTTGCACAAACTAGACCAAGGTTGCATTATTGGCACAGTGATGTTATGACACAAATAACTTCAACCATCTCATTGACATACCCTCCATTGTAATGGACACTTTTTCTAAATTAGTCTATTAAAATGAGATCTCATTGTATTAATACTCATATAAAACTTTTCAGCTGAATTCCCACAGTTGGTTGTGGTTGATAAACCATAGAAAAGCAAAACTAACTGGACGATCAGCATCTGGAATTCAGGCTGCAGATTTAGGTGTACAAAAATGATGATATACTTATCACATTCCTTTCTAGTTGCACATAAGGGTAATGTTTTTCAGTTGTGCCTTGCAATCATGTTGCAGAACACATGATGATAATATACTGGCATTTTAAGAGGCTGTAATTTTCTGTCTTTGATGCAATTATGCTGATTTAAATTGAATGCCACACTGATTTATACTGAAAAAAATGATGGTATATGTGTATAATTGCCTGTGGGTATGCAGATACAGAGTTTAATGCCTCTGCTTGATTTTCCTCTTCACTATATTTAAAGACATTTCATTAAAGTCTAATTTGAACTCTTTTTAAAAAAACAAAAATACTTTCCGTTCATTCCTTTTTATTCTGGCACATGATACAGGATTTCCATAGCTGGAAGATCTAGACATATGCACTGCAACATATGTTTGATCTAGGCTGTAAATTATCCTAAAATGGACATGTAAAAAGGATGCCCATGACCACAGGGAGCTATTAAGAATCTGTTTTGCAGACACAGAACTCCTTGCCCTCACACCTTTAAGTAGATAAGCTAGTAGTTTTGTCCTCATCTACTTTTGATATGCTTAAGTAAACTGAGAACAAGATGAACGTCTCAAGCATTGCAGATGCTTAAGGTATCCACTGATGCCTTAAAACACAATACACGGACACTATTGAGACAATTTCTGTTGTATGGAATTTTAAGTGGTGAATCTGCATACATTATACAATAACAGAATTGGAAGGTACCTCGTAGGTCTTCTAATCCAACCCCTTGCACAAACAGTAAACCCTATATCATTTCAGACAAATGGTTGTTCAATCTCTTCTTAAGAACTTTAAGATTTCCAAACATTAAAACTTCCAAATTCCCAAAAGGCCAAAAAAAAAAAAAAAAAAAAAGTAGGCCTTTGGCCCCAGATGCACTGGTAACTTCCTTTTTTCATTTGCTTTCTCATCTGTTAAATGAGAAAACAAAAGTTGCAGTGTTTTCCTTTAATTGGGATAGAACTGTAGTGCTGAAAACAAAGATGATGATTATTCTCACTTCAGTACTGTTGGACTGGGGTCTCTTTGGTGCTGCCCTCAGAATGACTCAAGCTGTGTTTCTCTGATCTAAAACGTACATAGAGCCTTTGCCCTAGGAGGCACAGGATAGGATGGTGCTTACACAGTCTGCTTGTTAGATGTATTCAATCATGGAATACTTATATTATTATAAGTATTAAATCATATTAAAAGCAATTGCGTTCTCTTTGCAGATGATGTAAAATTATTCAACACCACTGATAACCTTCAAAAAGACCTTGACTATTTAACAGAATGGTCAAACAAATGGCAACTTCATATCTCAACCAATAAATGCTCTGTATTATACATTGGCAAAAAAAAAATCAGAACATAAAATACAACCTGGATGGTCACAACCTAGCAGATGACCCCCCACTCTGTAAAGGACCTTGGAGTACTTATCTCTAATGATCTAAGTGCCAGAACCCACTGTAACAACATTGCCAAAAAGGCATTAAGAGTTGTAAACTTAATCCTACGTAGCTTCTTCTCTGGTAATAATGAACTACTAACTAGAGCATACAAAACACATGCTAGACTAATCCTCAAATATAGTTCCCCTGTCTGGAACCCACACCACATATCGGACATTAATACAATTGAAAGAGTTCAGAGATACTTCACAAGAAGAGTTCTCCAGTCTTCTGTGCACAACAAAATACCTTATACCACCAGACTTGAAATTTTGGGCTTAGACAATCTAGAACTACACCGTCTTCAGTCTGACCTAAGCGTAGTACATACAATTATCTACTACAATGTCCTACCTGTTAATAACTACTTCAGCTTCAACCGCAACAATACATGAGCACACAATCGATTCAAAATCAAGGCAAACCGATCCAAACATGATTGCAGGAAATACGACTTCAAAAACAGAGTGGTCAATGTCTGGAATACACTACCTGACTCTGTAGTCTCTTCCCCAAAACTTTAACCTCAGATTGACCTCACCCCATTCCTAAGAGGTCTGTAAGGGGCATGCATAAGCGCACCAATGTGCTTATACCGTCACTGTTCTAATGTCCCCTTTTATTCGTATCCATTTCATGTATTCATATTCATGCTTATCAGGGCTTTTCTTCGGCGCCGAAAGGTGCCGGAACGCGCCCCCCGTCGCGCGCTAAAAAAACCCGGAAGTGATAGCGCGCGATTGGTCGAGACGCGTCACGTGACGGGGACTCGGAAAAGGTGCCGGAACGCAGTACCGCTGAGTTCCGGCAGAAAAAAAGCCCTGATGCTTATACTTATATCTGTTATCCAATACATGCTTGACAAATCAAATCAAATCAAATCAAATCAATAAAAAGAATGTATTGCAATAATCTTTTCAGGAGGTCGACTTGAGACAGTTCCTCAAAATTCAAAGTGTTCCCAGGAAAGTAAATACAGAAGGATCCATAAAAAAATAAAAAGCAGGAGAAATGTTTTGTCTGGCAGAAGTAAACCTTGCCCATTCTGCAACAATTTCCCAGCTCTTCCCAGCCCTGCTCTCAAGATCTTTTGAATATTGTCCCCATAGTTTAAAAACAGGGCATTTTCATCATAAATAGGAGAACAGTTGAGCCTCAATGCATCTTTTAACATGCACTGTCATCAAAGTGCTTTAGATTAATCCATTTTGACAAGGTTATCAGTGTCACCCACCTTCCTGAGTGGAGATGGTCCCCTCTGGACAAGGAACGCAGTCGTAGCAGCAAACTGGCTCTCCTTCTCGAGCCCTCTTGAGAAACCCAGGACAACAATTTTGCACACATTTGGACTGAGGCAGAGACTAAGCAGAAAAACAAGGAGCACCAAAGAAAATATGTTGGGACTCGCTATCCACAGAAAATTAGACAAGGTAGACAAGTCAAATAGTCTTTGGGCTCCAGTTAGGTCAATGCAAAGTATCACCCAATTGGATTGGCCCATCTCATTGGCTCCAGTGCAAGGGGCCTATTTCAGATCCCATCTGAAATTTTATAGTTACATTTGTTCTAAAAGATTGATTAAACATTATTGTATTATATTGACTAAAATAGAAAAAAACACTGTGATGAAAGAAGCAATTTCTTACCAATAAATTCTAGAATAGTTTCTTCTAGACTATGCTAAACATTGCCAAGGTGCTCCACTTTGAAAGTAGTCGAAAACCACCTCCCAGTTACCCCAGTTAAGATATAATTATCCCAGTTTAGACACAAAGGAAAAATGCTAGGCAAAATAATGTGGTCAACATTAAAAATGATTTTCTTTGTATATTTGTACATTTATTTGCTAAATTTAATTGGCTGCCATGCTGATGAAAATTACTGCCAAGTTTCTAGAACTGTCATGAGTTGAGATGCAGGTCAGGTTGTGGGAATGTGTTCATCAAAAAGGGTAAGTCACAGAGGTGGTATTCTACCGGTTCGCCCTGGTTCACATGAACTGATAGCTAAAAGAACTCCGCCAATCAGCTGAGAGGATCAAAGAGTCCTCTCAGCTGACTGGTGTGTGCATGCACAGTAGGTGCACACCATAGGCACATGCAGGACATTATCTCGCATCAGAGAAATCGTTATGATTTCATGTGAACTGAAAGCCTTGGGCTTCTAGTCTTAGGGAGTAGAAGGCCTCTTGCCTATCTCTGTGGGGTGAGAGGCATGGATAACTGGTCAGGTCTGGGCTACTTAAAAGCATGGACCTCCTCTTTTATGGGACGCTGTCCAGAGCTAAGACAAAGTGAATCTTAATTAAAAGCTTAATTAAAAGCTTATTTCCCACTGGGACCCCCAAGCCCCCATCCTGTCTTGATTCAGTTTCATGAGAGTAATTCTGAATATTGGCCATTGGTCAGCAGAATTGTCTTCTTCTTTGACCGTTTTCCCGAGGAACAATCCGGGTTGATCCTATCACCACCACAATCCCCAGAAGGTGAGAACCTCTCTCACCAGTTTTATGGAGATACTAAATGCAGAGGACGTGATCTGTGTCCTAAGGAATCATCACTCAGCATCCCATGTTGGACATGGCTACAGCATATAAGCTTAAAATGGTGTTCTACATTACAGCAACTGAAGGACACCAAAGGTGATTTTTCAGGAGGCAACTGGACTTTCTTTTTTTCTTTTGAAAATTTTAATTATTTTGTCAAGCATATATAAGAAAAACAAGTACAAGTAGGAACATAACATACAAATATATAACTATAAACAAGTATGAATAAAAAGGACATTAGGACAGGGACGGTAGGCACTTGGGTGTGCTTATGCACGCCCCTTACATACCTCTTAAGAAAGGGGTGAGGTCAACAATCGTCAATCTAAGGTTAATATTTTTGGGTTTAGCTTCTCATCCAAGAAACTTCTTCAGTTCTGACAGTACAGTGGGGAATGGAAGGATTTATATTCCTTGCAGACAGCTGATAATCTGCATCTTTTTAGAGGGTCATTCAAGCGCTTGGAGATTTATCTGTGTCTTCAGGGTCACCTGAATAGTTCTCCTGGTTCCTGTAATCTGCCATTTTTCCTAAGGAAATCCATTCCTACTCCCACCCCATTCAAAGGGTGTTCATCCCAAATTTTATAGCTAAAAGTCTGTAGAGATTCTCAGTCATCCAGAAAGTCATCTAAAAGGAAAAAACATAAACCTCCAAGTGCTTCAATAACCCTCTAAAAGGATGCAAATGCCCAGCTGTCTGCAATGAATACAAATCCTCCCATTCCCCACTGTCCTGTCAGAGCTGAAGAAGCTTCTTGGATGAGAAGCAAAACGTCTTCAAAAGAAAAAAACCAAGAAAGTCCTGAAAAAGCACCTTTGGGACAACCATGACCTGAATGACTGAGAATCTCTACATCGGGTGTTTGGAACACTTACTGAACCTCTTAGAGGAAAAATCCTGATCCTCACAACCCGCTGGGACTTCATTATTTATTTGAAAGATAACTACTTTCCCACCAAATACCTCCATAGCATTTTTTCCTTCCTTATGAAGAGAAATCAAATGGGAAAGTATGGTGGTTACCAGCCGTTTGCTTCTTTCATGTTTCAGCTTGCAAAGAACTCCTTCCGGTGTTCTTACGCCATGGATGCCTTTTCGGTGAAAGTTTGGAGACGGTGCAAGGAGAGAGAAGAACTGGAGGCTCTGAGGAAAGAGGAGATGGATCCGATCCTGGCTCTGGACAGCTATTTCATTTACAACACAATCCGGGCTGTGGGATGGGCCCTCAATGCTGCTTATTTATCCAGACCCAGGAGGACAACATATGAAGGGGGTCAAAACATGAAAGCTCAAATGCTGAAAGCATGGCAGGTATTTCTTTTCTAACATACAGCTTTTCTTCTTCTTCTTCTTCTTCTTCTTCTTCTTCTTCTTCTTCTTCTTCTTCTTCTTCTTCTTCTTCTTCTTCTT
>JAOYMU010000002.1:39486618-39496967 GCA_025802295.1 Psammodynastes pulverulentus
CCCACCCAGTCACATGGCTGCCAAGCCACGCCCACCCAGTCACATGGCTGCCAAGCCACACCCACCAAACAAGCCACACCCACAGAACCGGCAGTAAAAAAATTTGAATTCCACCACTATTAGCATATAATAGTGGTGATCTTTAAGAGGTTCACCTGCTGAGTTTTTTTTAAAAGTAGAAATAATCCTGACTTCTTTTTTCTTAAGATTAGACATCCTTCCTTACAGCACATTTCTGTTGTTTGTGAAATTGTGATAGGATAAAACATACTTTGCAGTCCTTGATCCTGTCTGAGCTTGGTTGTTTGCTAGAAGATATTTTATTACCCAACTAGATAACATCATCAGTACTTCAGAATAACAGAGTTGGAAGGGAAGGTCTTCTAGTTCAACTCCCTGCTCAAGCAGGAAACCCTATACCATTTCAGACAAATGGCTGTCCAGTGCTAGTTTTCCTTTTCAGTTTTTCCCTTGATTAGAGTATTCTTTTTCATTTATTTGTCTGATGTTAATCCCTGCTTATTATCTGGGTGTTGGTTGCTGGAAAGGATGGCCTTTTGTTTCCTTCTTAGCTTTTTATTATGTCTTTTGAATGGTTTATCTCTATGTGACCTCATTTTATGAGGAGCCCAATAGACTGGTTTGGTTAATTTCCTTTTACTTATTAAATTAGGGAAAATTTGCTTATTAATCTTAAAACCGCTCCTTTTGCTATTAGTTCAATATCTGCTTCATTTATCTGTCATCTTCCTAAAGGTAGTCTTTGCTTAATGATAAATAACTAAGCCTGGAATTTCCATTGCTAAGTGAAATTGTCATAAACCAATGTCATGTTACCACACAACTTAGCAATGGCAGTTCCAGCAGTCCTTGGTTACAGTTGTTAAGCAAATCACCAGAGATCATTAAGTAAGCTCCTCACATAACTTCACTTTCTGATTTTTGGCTAGCTTCCCATTGAGTTTGCTTGTGGGAAGTCCACAGGAGAGATTGCAAATCATGACCATGTGACTATGGGTTGTTATGACAGTCTGAGGACAAGTTGTAGGTACCATTCATTCTGGTCTGTTGTAAGTTCAAATGGCTGCTAGATGAGTGGTCATTATTTGACATGAATATAATGATCATTAATGTTCACCAATAATTGTTCTGTGCAGATTATACAATTTTTCATTTTCCCCAAACCATCATAAATCGGTGTTGCTGAATTAAAAGTTAGTATGATACATTAGATGGGCTGATATAGATATCAAAGAATTCCTGGTTTGGATTTTTTTTTACTGCTGAGAATTCACTGGGTGATATTCAATACCATATTTTAGCTTCAAGTTTATTTGTAGGAATGCCCTCAAGTTCTATGAAGGCCCCATGGAGTTGATAGACAACATTCAGAGATGTTTATCTTTTGGTAAATAGTTTTTTTATAATTATCCTTGTGGCATCCATTTTATGAATAGACAAGTCTCTAAAAGTAGCTATTTTGTGAGTTTGTTCTAACTTCTTAATATTAAAAATGTGAATCCAACATTTTGCCTAACTCCAGATTGTGGCCTCATTGTTCTTATAAAAACATGAACCAAGGGCCATGCAGGTGAAGGATGATATGTCCATTACATCAAGAAGGAACACATGTTTTAAAAACTGCTTTACAAAGTAACCTCTCTCAATTACTTTAAATGCTGAGAACCAGACATGTATTCATTATTGTGAGCCACCAAGAGTTGTTTAAAATGGGCAGCCATATAAATCTTTTAAGTAAATAAATAAATAATCTGAAACCCTTACTTTCTTAGTGGAATCCACATATTCTGCCCTATAATTCTTTCCTGGATGTCCAATCATCAAGTAAGATTTTTACCTGCTGAACTCTAACTGGTCATTTACAGGTCTTCAGTATTTCTTTACAGCAGGGGTCTTCAAACTTGACAGCTTTAAGACTTGTGAACTTCAACTCCAAGAATTCCTCCTCCAGTCATGTTAGCTCAGGAATTCTGGGAGTTGAAGTCCACAAGTCTTGCCAAGTTTGAAGACCCTTGCTTTACAGCAATATCAGAGTTTCCTATATATATATAGGAAGTTTGCACACACACGCGCGTGCGTATGTGTGTGTGTGTGTGTGTGTGTGTGTATGTGTGTTTTCTTGTGTGTCTTTTCTCCTTTGGGACACAACAATAGTGTGACACTGCCCCAATCTCTTTGCTTCTTATGATGATCTGCCCTTATCTCTGCAATTAAATATTACAACTGTTATGACTTAGCATATTGCTATCATATTTTCATTGGTGGGACAATTTTATCTCACCACACTTTTTTGCTTGTGCCGAAATCAAATGATTGCTTTCACACATGGTTAGGCAGACAATCTGTATGCTGATCACCATAGAAACCTGCAGATATAATGTGGAAACAGTATGACCAAGCAATGTGCCTGTGAGCTGGCAGCGGGAAGTGAAAATATGGGATGGAGGAAGTGCTTGAAAAATGGCTTATTTCTCTTTGTTCCTTATTAGGCTTATCCCTGCCCTTCCTCAGTTACTTCTTCACTAGGTGAAGATCAGACCTTTCTTTGAAATTAGAATGTACTCCTCCTTTTCTTGTTAAATCACAGTAAACTAATCCCATTCTTTTTCAAGACTGGGTTTACTAATAGTCCACTTGTCCTTTCCTGAACAAAATTATAGTGGTAATACTTTGCTGATGTACCATAATCATCATGCTGCATTTTGTTCTTGTTGCTTGTCAGTGTTCATAAAATGGATTCATATATTACAATTGTCTTAATTATGCTTTTGAGTTGATTTTCGGTAATTTCTTCTCATAAGTACCATCATTTCCTTCTGTGCATTATTGCAGTTTGTGTCTGCACTTCTTTTGAATCTAATGATCTTCCTCTGCAATCATGGTGATATTTAGAAGAATGTTTTTTTTTATTTTGCCTACAAATACAGAGTTATTCTTAGATAGTGTCATGATTTGACTACCAATATTCTTTCATGCTTTTTATAGAATTGCCTTGTTAAATTAAACAGTTCCTAGCTAAAACCACCTACCTGCATTATCAGTGAACTATGGCCCATTCTGGACCATCAGATATCTCTTTCACAAGCCTTGAACTTCACTTGCTTAGAAACAGATGGCCAAGCTAAAAGACCTGCATGAACAATAGACTAGCAGAGAATATGATATTGAGATGCAGACATTATACTGCAAGCCTAAACTCTTCTACCCAGCTTGCTTATTTATTTATTTGGAAAATTTACTCATGGTAACTCTGGATGGTTTTGAGAATTAAAACCAAAAATACAAAACCCAATAAATCCCTACCTTTCTATGACAACAATCAAAGCACCTTGATATCATTCTGGGGTCCCAAGGCTTGCTGGCACAGTCATGTCTTCAGGGCCTCTTGAAAGTGTACCATGGTGGGGGCCAATCTTATCTCTGCAGAGATGATGTTCCACAGGGAAGGAGCTACTATGGAGAAGATCCTTCTAGTTTCCACTAGATGGATCTTCTTAATAGAGGGAACTGTCACATACCTTGTCTCCCCACTCTGATAGCTGTGTAAACGTAACAGGGCAAGGATGATCCTTCGAATAACTTGACACTAAACCAAATGGCTTTAAAGGTAACAATTAGCACCTTATATTGGATCTGGAAGCAAATTGGCAACCAATACAATTCCGACAAGAGAAATGACATGTATGCAAATCTTGTAGAAAACCATGTGGATCACTGCATTTTGAATCAATTGAAGGTTTTAGATATTTTTCAACCCCATGTATAGTTCATTGCAGTAAAATGTTGCAAAACTATTGTTAAGCTGAAATAAGTAGATCAGAGTCAGGAGGCATCTGAATGCAAATAAAATTATACACAGCCTTAAGTTTCACATATTATTGACCAGGTATTTGTTAATCTAAATGGTTTCTGACTATGTTTAGAATAATGAGTGATAGGCAGTTTGTTGAAGAAACTAATGTCATAATATATAACCCATACCTCATACTACTAAAAAACAGTTTAGTACATTTCATAGCTTAATTCAGGCAGTCCTTGTTTAATACTACCTGTATAATGCATGAAAACATCTGAATCAGCCCTATGGTCACTAAAATGTTTTTAACATCATTCAGTATAGTGTCTGACATCACAAATTAGATTTTGTAATGACCCATGTACTAGAAGTGCCTCATGTTTAGAAAATGAATTGCACTTATGATTTGGCACTACATCTAAATGTACTTTAAAGACATGAGTGAACTTGGGGACCCAAATACTAAAAAGACAGAAATCAACAGCACAAAAGCTCCAGATAATGACTGGCTGTTGCCCACGTACAAGCTGAATCACAATTCGTAATTCTGCATAATTTCTGGTAAACAAAGGGTTGGTATGCTTCTTGAACTAAACCTATGACTCTCAACTGAGGGTAGAATGTGTCAAGATGACGACCTACATGAGAAATTTCCAAGAAAACACACATATTGTGTACTGTGATGATTTAAAGTGAGATAATTTGCTTTTTCTCAAATCTGTATGCCCTTAAATGCAATACTATATATAGCAGCAAATGAACAGAAATGTTTTTAAATGTACAGTATTTGCACATACTTGATGCAATTCTACAAGTCCATTCAATTTACACATCTTGTTAAACCACAATATGAAAACCATTCAGAGTAATATTATATTAGATGGGCATGTTGTTGAATGAATTATGAGTCATGAAGTTAGTGTCTTAGCAACCACCTAGGTAGACCTTCTTCAGAATGACTGTCACCAATTTGTCCTTTCAGATTATGCCTGCATTGTTGCTGTAACCAACATCATTCACTGGTATTTAGACTTTTAGGAAACCTGTATTTTCACATAATCAAATCAGATCAATTTTTTAAAAAAATAATTTGAACCTAGTTTTTGAACGAGAATTCCAAATGGATTGGATGGTTGATTCATTTGTTGTTGTTGTTTTGTCTCATGCTATCTGTGTTAGTCTGACCAGATACTGGTTCCTTCTCCAAAAACATCTATACCACCAATCACAAAAACATCTATATTATTTTGAGTCTCTTTTTCAAAGTCTAACTTTAATTTCAATAGACTATTACATAAAAAATGACTGCACAATTCTGATCTTTGTAAATCATTACATCTGAATACTTGTTTTGGGGTTTTCATAGTGCTGTTTCTTATTTCTAATCTCCTCATTGTTAATAATCAATCCTAAAATGCAGAATTATCTATTACTTCTTTTCATTGTCAGTTCTAAGGCTGGTTGATGTATTTGTTACTTTGTATTTTTTATATTTAATCTAGGTTCCATTTGTCACAGTGCTCAACTTTCATTACTAGAACTTGATTTTCATTACTAAAATTTATATTTTCAGCAGCAAAGGACAGATTGCTGAAGTTTTTTCCTCCACTTTTAAAATCACACCCATCATCTTCCAATCCAGACTTTCTCAATATATGTTCAACAAATAATTTAAGTAACTAAGAAGAGAATATACATTTTCAACTCATTCCTTCTTTGGTCTGGAACCTACCTGTTTCATCACATTTCATATGAACTTTGTTTTTCTGTCTTATTAAACTTTCTCATGAGGACAATGTGATGTTCTAGGATTCCTGTTTTCCAAAGAATCTTTGACACAATAAAAAACCGTTGTATAATAAATAAAGTATATATTGCCCTTTTTATGGCTTTCTTTGGCTTTCTAAATTATCCAGGATGCATGAAGAATAATATCACTTTTTCTTGTTCTTCTCTTTTCTATAACCAGCATGAACATTTGGGCTTCCCCATTTCATGGCTGTAATCTGTATTGAATTGTAGTGGTGCTTTTTACTCAACTGTTTTGAAACTCATCAAATTTGGTACTCAATGCATTTTGACATGAATATTTTGTTCCACTCTTCATTGTTTGTTTGGTACTCAATGCACAAGCTAGAACTTGCCAATGTCAGCTGCCTTATGACTCACTATATTATTTCTCATGGGAAATTTTTGGGGGTACTCATTGTTTTTGGTATTAATCACAGTTTCTGGACCCAATTAATGATGAGTACCGAGGTACCAGTGTATACTAAATATTATTTTGCTATCCTAGAGCTTTGATGGTGCTATCCTAGAGCTTTCGTTAGAGTGCAATAATTGCAGTCTACTTCTGTTTGCAGCCAGCTGCCTGAAATTTGGCAATATGGCAAACCAAATCTCACCAGGCTCAAAGTTGACTCAGCCTTCCATCCTTCTGAGGTGGGTAAAATGAGGACCCAAATATGCTGATTCTGTAAACCACTTAGAGAAGGCTGTAAAAGACTATAAAGCAGTATATAAGTCTAAGTGCTATTGCTATTGCTATGAAATTAGAGGTATTGTGTGATCATTTGCTTATATTGTTCTATCTCTTACCTTTGGTACTAGCATATAGATGTCTATATCATATTCCAGATTTACTAGCATTGTTTGGTTGCCTAATTTCATCTTCTATTCCTAATAGTTCATGTAAATAACAAAATATCTTCTAATATATCTTGGATGTTGATATCTCTATTGTACAGAATTTCAGTATATTTGTCTTTTTTCACATTCATACTTAAAAGCTTTTTGATTTCAGTCCATAATTATCCTAGTTTTTTTTAAAATCAATGGGGGTCAGGACATCTGAATGATTTCTGATATGTTCCTTCAAAATAGCCCATATACACAGTACTTGCAATTATATTATGCAAACTGATTGTTTTTACTATTGCATTTTAGCTTCATTTAGAATTTTCATATGACCAGTTTTAGTTCTGTTCCACATCTTTGCTATCAAACCTGAGGTTATCCCTCCTTATATGCCAATAATATGTTCAATTTTATTTCCTTATGTTCCATTTAGTGAAGCAAATAAATGAACAAAAATAATATGGTTTATTTTGGGGTGAATACGTTATATGATCCATTATCACTTAGCATTATATGTTAATAAGACAATTACGAGTTGTTGAACAAGCCATGGTTTCAAAATCCTGTTTTATAATTAAGAATAGTTGTTTGCAAATCCAGTTCCAGGGATGAAACTATCTAGACCCAGAAACTTTTCAGGGGACTTTGTCTAGTGTGAATAAAAGTACACATTTTCATATTTTCTTACCAGGTTTTCATTTACTAGATAACATGAAAAAAACATAGTGCCCCTTGGGGTTCTGCCAGGCATAGAATTGCAAAACTGTCACATACATTCCTTATAATCTTATGTGTTAACTGAAGTTTTGTGACTTTGAATATTTTATTACTGGAACCTTTTGATACAAAATTTTATAACCAATACTGAAGGGGGTAATGAAATTCTGCTCTACATCCAGAGACTTCAAGGCTTAATTTTTATTTGCATTTAGTATATATGATTTGTAAGTAGATTTTTAAAAGTATAGTTAAAAAAGAAAGCTATTATTTGGTAATTAAAACCTATCTTCATGAAAATTAAACTGATTAGCACTTAGCAATAGCAATAGCTCTTAAAGCACTTTATAGTGCTCTGTAAAGTACTTTATAGTGCTTTACAGCCCGCTCTAAGCGGTTTTACAGAGTCATCATATTGCACCCAACAATCTGGGTCTTCATTTTACCCACCTTGGAAGGATGGAAGGCAGAGTCAACCTTAAGCCTGGTGGAATTTGACGTGCCAAATCGCAGGTAGCCGATAGTCAGGAGAAGTGACCTGCAGTGTTATATGAAATGGATTCTTCAAAGGGAAACACAACATAAAATAAATCATCTTCATTATCAAATCATTTTAATCATCTTAGTTGGAATTATTAGAATGAGGACAGCTTTGAAGATGATTTGAAAATTTCAAAACAGAGTTATTGGTAGGTATTTCTAATTCAAATTCACCAAATTTGGTATTCATTTTTATGGGACAAATAGGTTTGAAGCTCTCATACTTCACAAACACTTCTTCCCTTAAGAGTCCCTTAAGGCTCATCCATTATCTTCAGATAAATTTGGGTTTCTCCACCAAGTATCCTCATATGTAAGTTTCTTTTTGTTTTGTGAAACCCCACAAATGAAATGTCCTTTTCAGAAAGATGTCTCCCATTGTATTAAGTGGACTTCCAATTTATACTCTCTATTCATCTATACTTTTGTTATTGATTTGATTGGAGGAAATGATTGCCAGATTTATAGATATCACTGCAATAACCGCAATGTTCATAGTATGGGTTGGGTAACCATCTGTTATAGATTCTTTAATTTAGGTTTGCACATTGAACAATGGAGTCAGCAATAGGTTTAATAGCCTCTTCCAAGTTTTTGTCTTTATGTTCAAAGCATGTACTACACCCATCATCAAAGGACACCCTGTATTTTGTTCCTAATTACTTTTCTTCCACAAACAATAATATAAATAATGAAGAAACATAACAGAGTGCTAAAGGGAGGTGTCTGAATCTAAAATATAGAAAATTGAGCAGGTTGATTGCACAATAAAAGCATCTCATGGAAATGGTCTAAGGATCTAAACCTTTAAGATCTGGCTGTGAGAACATTAAAAAGATCTTCTTAAACCTTCTGAATTCTATGAAGAAAGCTTGCAATGTACTTGATTCACAATGAGCCAGAAACTATGACATCAGGAATCTGATATAATATGCTTACACAGTGCAGCAATATACACATTTTGAAAATATATATCTCTATCAAGGACAACTGCTACCAAACCCAAACAATTTTTTTTCCCTGATAGCGCTTATTTATCTCTATTCTTTGTTCCAATTTTATCTGAATCACTCTCCCTACATTGGCATTTTCCAATGGATTTCCAAGATCCCTTCTGACTCCATTATTGTTCTGTTAATGATATTTGTGATTGCTATCAACCAAATGGCTGTACTGTTATAAGAATGACAGTATATACCAGAGGAAGATATAACAAGTTTGGGTGAATACTGAAGAAGAATGATACTGTGGGTCTTTAGTCTAGTAATATAGCAAACTTATTTGCTTCCTTAGTTTTTAGCTTCCAAATAATTATATTAAATGCATATAGAAATTATATTGGACGTTATCTAACAAAATGAAATTCAATGGTAAAAAAAGTAAAGTTCTACAGTTAGACAAGAAAAACAAAATGTGCAGGTACAGTATATGTGGTACCTCGCTCAATAGTAGTAACAGTGAGAAGGATCTTGGAGTCCTATTGGACAATCATAGTTCTAGACAATCATAGTTCTAGACTAGTGGCCAACATAGTTCTAGACTGCATAAACAGAGGGATAGAATCAAGATCACGTGAAGTGTTAATACCACTTTATAATACCTTGGTAAGGCCACACTTGGAATACTGCATCCAGTTTTGGTCACCACGATGTAAAAAAGATGTTGAGACTCTAGAAAGAGTGCAGAGGAGAGCAACAAAGAGGATTAGGAGACTGGAGGCTAAAACATCTGAAGAACGGTTGCAGGAACTGGGTATGTCTTATGAAAAGAAGGATTAAGGTGATATGATAGTAGTATTCCAATATTTGAGGGACTGCCCCAAAGAAGAGGGAGTCAAGCTATTCTCCAAAGCACCTGAAAGGCAGGACAAGAAGCAATGGGTGGAAACTAATCAAGGAGAGAAGCCACCTAGAAATAAGGAGAAATTTCCTGACAGGGAGAACAATTAATCAGTGGAACAACTTGCCTGCAGAAGTTGTGAATGCTCCAACACTGGAAGTTTTTAAGAAGTGATTGCATAACCATTTGTCTGAAATGGCATAGGGTTTCCTGTCTGAGCAGGGGTTGGACTAGAAGACCTCCAAGGTCCCTTCCACCTCTGTTATTCTATTCTATTCAAAGTTGCACTCTTCGTTTCATTTACCATTCATCGCACCCTAAAAAAACAGCCACAGTGTGGGAAACTTTTGCCAAAAGCCAGAACACACCTTCCTACATAACACTACAAGAAGGCAAGAGGGAGAAAAAAAAAGAGGACACACCAAGAACAGAAAAGAAGTGTGGAGGTAGCACCACAAAGTCACAACAAGACCAGAGCTGGGAAAAAACACATTTTTTTCATTACAGAAAAGGTGAGCTGGCAATGACTTTATTAATTTGCCTTTCTATTGAATAAGGAGTGGTCCATAATTACATTTAGGTCAACTTCCCCAATGTGGATCCCTCTCACTGTTGGCCATGTTTGTTTCCAGATTATGACTGCAATTGTCTTCAAGTAGTCCTTGAGTTACAACCATTCATTTAGTGATGTCACTGCCAGGAGTTCGATGGTGAACGGCTTCAAGGTTGACTCAACCTTCCAAGGTCAGTAAAATGAGGATGCAGATTGTTGGGGGCAATATGCTTACTCTATATTTAT
>JAOYMU010000002.1:39541313-39552313 GCA_025802295.1 Psammodynastes pulverulentus
CACAGCCTCCAGACACTGGGACATCACTTTGAGGGCATCATTGGGGTGGTCCGGGGTGGAAATGTACAGCTGTGTATTGTCAGCGTACAGGTGACAACTCACCCCAAAACCACCCCAAATTATACAAAACTGATTAAACCAACAAAAATAGATAAAGCAAGATTACAAGAGGGAAATGTTGCATATAATGTGTGGATTGCCTTTACCAAGAAATCCCTGGGCTTGCTGAAAAAGCCACATTTTGAGGGCTTTCCAGAAATCCATAAAGGTTGGGACAAGCTTCACCTTAGGAAGGATAGTGTTCTGATGGGGGTGCTATGGCAAAAAAGACCTGTCAAATGGAAACTTTTTCATAGACAGGAGCCACTACATGCTCCACCTGTCAGACATAATGGGACAGGTAAGGTAATATATTGATGACCTTGGAGGTTATATAGTAATATAGTAGATTTAGTTCATCTATTTATGTTTCCTATCTGGTTCACTTGGGAGGGATGACATGTAGATGTAACTGAGAAGAGGTGTTCCCTTAGATAACCTGGCTCCATGCCATGTAGGGCTACAAAGGTCAAAACCATCACCTTGAATTGGACAGAGAAGCAAACTGGAAACCTATGCAGCTTATAGAATAGAAATGCAATTGTTTCCTTCTAGGGGCACACATAACTGCCCAT
The DNA here is from genome assembly GCA_025802295.1 of Psammodynastes pulverulentus. Taxonomy (NCBI): domain Eukaryota; kingdom Metazoa; phylum Chordata; class Lepidosauria; order Squamata; family Psammodynastidae; genus Psammodynastes; species Psammodynastes pulverulentus. The sequence goes on from JAOYMU010000002.1 coordinate 39,541,988, forward strand.
GACACTGCATTTTACACCAGTGGAACCTCCCAGATACTCTTCAGGGGCAGCCCAAAGTAGAACACATTATTGTAGTTCATTCAGAAGGAGATAACGAAGGCAGGGTAGCTGAGAGTAGATTTTCATGATCCAGGAATGGACACAACTGTCACACAACACAAAGTTGTGCAAAGGCCATCCTAGCCATGACTGCTACTTGTTCCTTAAACAAGAGTCATGCATCAGAATGACTTCCAGATGGCATACCAGGTCTACCTGGGGCACTGCCATCTATCCTGTACCAAAGTTGGTAAAGTTTCAAATTCAGAAGGCTCCAAAACCCAAGCCTATTAATTAGTTTGCTAAAGGTATCTAACACTGCAAGTAAAATGAGCATCTTATAACATTTAAAAGAAAAAAGAAAAGAAAAGAATGAGAACATCAACTATAGTAAATAATAGTTTAGAACTAACAAACAAAACAAATCCAACAACAAACCATAGATTACATCTCGGTTAAACTTCCCATCTCCCAGCCTTCCACTAAAAACTCAGTTTCACCCAACTTCTGGAAAGCTACTATAGAGATGCCAATCTTGTTTCCAAAGGAACTGAAAGACCAGAACTATAGTCAGAAAAACAGTGCTTTCTGACTTAATTCCTCCTTGTTCCTGAAAATAGGACAATTGAATATTCTATATATTTTCCATATATTTTTCTTTGAATTTTTACAAGAGAATCATGGGATTCTTCACGCAATGTTCTCTCTGGTCTGCATTTGTAACAAATATTATTTCAGCCATCTAAATCAGCTATCAATAGACACATAGACATTAACAATATCCATAGACTATGAAAAAGAGGCAATCAACCAGCCCAAAAGAGAACAAAAAGACTCTAGCACTTCACCAGTAATTAGTACTCAGATCAGCATAGATTAACTCCAAGGTTAATTTGAGATTGACCAACAATCAAGTAGATACCCCAATCAAGAAATTTCCAGACAGCCAACAATAAACAGCCCAACCAAAGAATCTCTAAGACCACCCCCACTCACACAGACAGGCATGTTACCTAGTTAGGGTAATGAAATACCTGCAAGAAAACAAGTTCAGAGAACACCAAGGACTCCGCAAATATTATTCTGTATATAACCCTACTGTGGTCCAGAAGAAGAGTCTACTGAGTCATGCTTATCTACATCGCACACTTATCCATGGTTAGCTAATTGGCCTATTCAGTTTTGGGAAGTTTATATAATATACTGAACTATAAAATAATCATGGATCTAAGTTCATGACAACATACTTCGTAGAATGAGTTTAGGAAACCATCAATATCTCACAAGGCAAAGATCTCAAATCAAGAATCTTGGTTCAGATTTTGGAGATATGCAGAAGATCTATTGACTGAAGACAATAAACACTTCTGCCTCTTTTCCTCTGACCTTTATTCATGCTTCTATATTTACAATTGAAGTAAAATAATTCTCTTTGTTCTTGAACTATTTTTTTCAGGACAAAATGTTATCTCAAATGGGAGCTAGACAAATTATTTATAGTTAATCATTTATTCCTCATGTTTCTACCCCAGCATGGTAGGTAGCCTACAGTCATATAAAATTCAGAACCACCAAGCAATTACAAAAGTCAAATAAGCTCATTTCCTGTAAAAAAAATATTTAAAAACCCTTTCTAGATATGTACAAAATAATCTTGACAATATTAAAAGCAGACAAGTCAAATCCAGGAATCTAAAATGAGGAAATAAAAACAAAAAATAAAATGGACTGTTTCTTATAGGTCCTTAAGTAGAGTTCAGATCACCTTTCTACCCAGCTGGTTTTAAGAGGGAAGACATGGGCCCTGTCCACATCCTAATCCACATAAATCTAATTCAATCTCTATCAAATGAATCTTCAAGAAGATATTCTGATTGATGAATATTTTGCTAAGCTATCCTTTTTAAGCAAGAATCAAACTCTAATTACATAAATCATCTCACATTACTATAGAGACCATAATGTTATTTGTCTGAACCTATTCATTGTGTTTCATAAACCACAGTTTGTTATTTATACATATAATAATTTACATGCTTCCTCCCTGGACTTCCAACAGCTCAAAATAACATAAGGAAACATCAGCAATCATAAAACATGAATTTTGTCTCAAAAACATATTTCTTGGTTAATCCATTCCAGCTACTTGCTACTTCTTTCCTGAACAACCATTGGAGAAGAGCCATTGACTGCTTTCTGAAAGGACAACAGGAAAAGGGTGACTCTCATCTCATGGTACTGACTGTCCACAATGAGGACATTTATCACCAAAAAGTCTGGTTACCTTGATAAATTGGGAGGAGTCTAGGCCTGTCCGCTCAAATTAGGGAAAGTGGATAGCAAAGAAAAGCAACACTGAAACAAATCTGACAGTTGCAAAAAGAATGGAGAGAGGTAAACAAGACACCTCTCTCAGAAGAAGAGACCTTTTTATCTTTTACATATGGTGGAAATGAGAAAAATAGGCAAGGGTTTTTAAATATTGTTTCTGTATTTAAGTTTTGTTTTAGAAAGCTAATAGTTTGGCTCTCCACTTTCTTCAATGAATTTTACTTATCTGAAATTATTGAACTTCTTGTGAGGTTGTCTAAGTGAGTAATTTCTGTCAGTGGGGTGAAGACTGAATCAGACTCTATCTGAGTCAGATGATCCTGAATGTAATGAGAACTTGAGTCATAAAAGGCATTAAAGGTAGTAACCAGTATCCTAGAATGGAACTGAAAACCAACAGTTAATTAGTTCAGCTCCCATAAGATTAGTGTTATTCTGTTATATGGTCTTGATTAATCAGCAGGTAGGCAGGGGCAATCAGAATCAGTTTTAACTTCTGGATTGCCTTCAAAAGCAATTCAACCTAAACTAAATTTCAGTATTAGTTACTGTTGCCAACTCCTTTTCTAGAAAAGTCTACAGCCTGCAATTGGCACAGAATTTGAAGCTGAGCAAAGTCTTCTTGGCTATGGCCTTCATATGCTATTTAAGGAAGAGCTGCAAGTCCAGAAGAACATCCAGGTTTCAGAGGTATTGCCACCTTATCCACAGATAAAGATGGAGGAATTCCGGAACCCACTTCTAGTACCCAAGATAAATATGATGAAATTTAAGCATACATTTTTCTTACTGGGATTTATCCTAAATGCATTCTGTTCCACAAAATACTTCGTCTCCAGACTCTGCTTCAAGAATTCCAGTACATCTTTTCACTTCATCCTGAGCAGGGGATATAAGCTGGGTAGCATCAGCAGAGTACTGATATTCTATCCAAAACAATGGATAATCTCTTGTAATTAATTTACATGAACAAAGAAGAAAGTTAAGCTCTGAGATATCACATATTAAAGAGCCCAAGCGTTTGATCTCCCTTTCCACAAACCAATTGATATATTTTTGTTAGCTCTGCAAAGTAGTCTAGATCAGAAGCACAATTAGGAACACTATTTCTATCTTTAATATAAGATTTACAGTCTTGCAAGATTAACATAATCTTGCAAGACTGTATGCATTTCTGCTCTCCTTTCCTTTTACTCTCTGGAAAACAAGGTAGGTCTTTTCTGAAATGTTTCCCATGCTCTCCCTCCTTCTGTGGTCTGAGATACCTTTTACATACCAGTAGTCCAGTCTGCAGCTTTCACTCCTGTCTCCCAAGATGATTCTCACATGCCATTAAACCACCTAATCCTCATTCTAGCCCTAACCACAGCAAAACAATGCCTCATCAACTTCTAGCTCATAAAGACAATCCCAAAGGATACCATGATCAAGGGTCTCAAATGCAAGCAAGAGGGGGCATCCCTGCACTTAAGTCCTCCTGCAAATCACCTACAAAAGCTTCCATCTCATGCCTGATTCTGAAATCAGACTATGCAAGGTCCCAGTAATCCACTTCATACAGGGCCCCCTATAACTGCTACCCCACTAACTACTCCTGGAAAGAAAAGGTTTAAATTCATTGATCCAAAATTATTGGGCCAAGTCATTTTGGACAACTATCCCAGTTTGGATCAATTCTAGGTCATCTCAAAATACATCATTTTTGTTACCTTACGTCCAGCCAAAATCTAGCTCCAAGTTGAGTATCAGTCATTTTGTCTTTGAATTGCTTTGTAAATAAATAACAGAGACTACTGAAAGATCTTTTACTTCACTACTCTCCAGTATGGCATAAATAATCAAATCTGTGACACTGTAAAATAGGAGTTATGGTTTAGTGGGCTGTATAAACCAAAGCGCTTGTGGCGTATTGAATAAATTACAGTTAAACAAACCAGACATTAGCATACAGATATTTCCCACCCATATGACTAACATTACCAATGAGGGTTAATTCTTCTATTGATGTTTGTGTATATAAAACAGAGAAACACCATATAGAAGATCTGTTTTTATTTCTAAAAAAAATCATAAAGACCTTCACCTTCCTGATTCGTTCAGAGGCTGGTATTAATTGGATTGTTGCTAGGAATAGAACACAGAATAATTGAAGAGAAGGTCTGCCAGCCAACCTAAAACCTGATTTTCAATGATGTTAACTATTTTTTTTTACTAAATCATGACAACACTATGGCGGAATTTATTTCTTGTATATTATAATAAACTTTAACTTTTCTTTGTATGAACATGGAGAGCATATGAACCAAAACAAATTCCTTGTGTCCAATCACACTTGGCCAATAAAGAATTCTATTTAAGCAAATAGTCAAAACCCAAGCATTCTGGTTCTCAACGCAAAATTAAAAATCATTTGAAACTCTGAATGTCTTCTCGATATCTGAACATAGCTGATATATTAATCACAAATAGATACAGTTGGGCTTCTGTGACAACAAATACTCTTTGTGTGTTAGATCGGATTTAATGAAATCAGTCTAAGAAAGGAGAGATACAGTAGTTTATTCTACTGGTGCAGATGCCCTTTTCACAGTAACTATGCCATTGTTCTGTATTCCAAAACCAAAGAATAAAATGTCATTAATTAAAAGTCAGGACTTTTGATGAGCTTTTTGACTTAACATGCAGGCTGTTTTAATTTAAATATAAGTAGCATTAATCACAGAGAGTATTTAGAAACTATACTATATAATGACCTATGGTGGGTGGATGGAAAGGCAAAAATGGGGCTCAGCTGTTCTAAGACATCTTGGCAGCTACACTATGAAAACAAGAAATAAGGGTCTCTCACATATTCAAAGGCGCACTACAAGTGTCAGAAATCTCTTATTTAATGGTTCCTTTGTGTATATGTGGGAAGAACTAGGATGCCAGTACAAATGTTGGACCAAATATGTATTTTTTTCCCCAAAGTGCAGAAAGAACCAACTGCAGAGGGAAATAATAATTATTGAGATCACAAACAGTATTGGGAAGAATTTAATCCTCTCCTTTTCTGCAACAATCCCAAGAAATAAATAATGTTCAATTCACTTTTGATGTAAATTGTAGACCTACTGTGGCTATACAGCATTAAGGCTACTTCTTATAGCAGTTAGATGTCTGAACAGGCTGCCTGAGGCTGTACTGACTCAGACATCATATATCTTACCCATACAACAAAAATGAACAGCCAAAATTCAGTTTTCTTGGGCATCTATTTGTGGTATAAATATATCAAGCCACTGGTCTTATAGGTCAAAATAACTTCAGGAGAAGAAAAAGGATAATTTCACTCAAGTATCAGCATGTCTTATGACAATTCTGTGGGTCATTTTTGATTGCATTTATCTATCTATCTATCTATCTATCTATCTATCTATCTATCTATCTATCTATCTATCTATTTATTTTCTTACTGTACTTACTTACTTACTTACTTACTTACTTACTACTTACTACTTACTTACTTACTTACTTACTTACTTACCAGAGCTTGATTCATTACATGTTACTATAGTGGATATATTTATAATATGGAACTGGAACAAGTTCAGAGAAGGCACAATGATGATCAGGATTAGAAATTAAGTCTTTTAAAAACAATTTTAGAAGACTGAGAGGAGATACTATTCAAACACCTGAATAGTAGTCTTGACCTATTCTTTCTTATTTCAGATTTTGGGATAATCCATTTTAAGTTACAGGAAAGCAATTCCATTTTATTGTTTGAAAAGTCTTTCTAAATATAAGAACAGTTAGATGATGGATCCAATTACTCAGAAAGGCAATGAATTATTCTTGGTACACTCAAGTGAAAGCTGGACAGATATGGATTTTGGATGCTTTAGTCGGGATTCATGTACTGAGGCACAGAGCTGAATTCAGTGCTTTTAATAACACTTTAGTGATTTTACATCGCAGATAAAGGAAAACTAGATTTGCAGCCTTTCATTCACATTTTTGAAATTGTGCAATTCAACAAAATTGTAAACCAGTTGGAAACTTAAATTATCTACATATTGATTTTAAAAAACAGTAGAAAACAATATTGTACTTCTGTTTTCTGCCACAATCATCTTGAGGGGCTCCAAGGCCTGTAAAAATGGAATATTTTATCAAAAAGCTTTTTTACAGAGAGATTTAATAAACTTGATCAAAGAGAAATGATGCATTGGTAATAAGTAAGCAAACAAATAGATTATGTTCAAATCATCTCAGGTCAAATTTTCATATTTTGGACACACGATTGAAATCCTAGCTTTATTGAGAAGTCTATAATACTGGAGAAGGTATAAAGAAAGAAAAGAAAATGCAGCAAGACAGAAAGACTCAATTACTTGATCAGAGTCATTAGGATTTCAATAGCATATAAATTTAATAAAATTATGATTACAACTGCAATAGATACCATTGAATGATATATATAGGGTCACTAAGGACTGAACCCAACCACTGATGAAATATAATCAGTTTTTTTTTAAATCTAGCATCACATCTCTCAAATATTTCAATATTTAATTCCCACTATTTTAGAGCCAGGCAGAAGAATTTTCAATCATTTCAAGACACTGAGAGAACAGAAACTGCATGTGTCTTCTATATAATTTATTTATTTTTGCTCATTGATACAAAACTTTACTTTAAATAAATAATGCTTTAATTTTTCTTTTGGACAATTTTGAAAGGGAAATACAAAAGATGCCTTTACTTTGGTAATATTTAACTTAAAAAGCTTCTTTTTTCTTTGGATAGCCCTAGAGAGTATTAATATTTCATTGTTAAAATAACTGTATCTTTAGATATGGATCTGAAGTGCCACATACCCCAACTTAACATTATATATTCACTGTTATGTTCAGAAATGATTATATTCATACAACACACTTAAACTTAAAACTAAATTAACCATTTTTTTGGTTTGGAGTAGCACACATTTAAAAATGTGGTTTCATACAATTTGCTAAGCTGAAAAAAGAAACTATAACATTAACTCTATCCAAACTGGTATGCTGTCCTTTATCTGACCTGGTTAAATTCCAGTAAGCGACACAAACCATCTTAAGTACTTTAAGTACCTTTTAAGGAAGCAGGTGCTAATATTTGAGCAAAACTACAATCATAGACAGTATAAGAAAAGAGAAACTAGAGATGAAAAAGTTCTATTCTAAGATTAATTGCTTCTTCTGCAATTGTTATTTAAGACAGAATAAACAATTTTTCACAGTTTTCATTATTTTTTATTTACTAAATTTCTACTTATCATACCTAAATGACTCTGCAGTTGTACAGTTATAATGGATTTCTTATTGCACTCCAATAAATCCTGCTTAATAGAAAGTTCTTGCTCAGTTTTCCCCAATTTTGAAATTCTTTGACAACCAGGGACGGGCTTTTCCGCTTGATTAATAATCAAAACTGTCATTTTGCTGCTTCAAATTTTCTTCTTCTTTGCCATCTTCCGAGCAGGGTAAGACCCAAATATGGCCACTATGGCTCAGCACAGAAACATTTTGTTCAGTAAAAGTATTGCAACATTCCCTTTTTTGAAGTGAGGAGGTTGCTTTTAACATTTATACATGAATGGGTTCTGTCACAGAAGCTGTTACTTTATTTGGTTGAATATTTTTTGTCAGTACCATTGATTTTGAAAGCAAAAGAAAGGGGGTCCTAAATAATAATGTGTATAGAAGTTACAAAGGCTCTATAAACTTTATTCAAGTCAAAAAAAGACAATTAAAATTATCCACTGTCAAAAAAGAATATGTCTAATCAAAGTACTTGTCTGGATTGAATTGATACCTCATGCTTTGTTAGCTTGTTTGGAAGACATGATTTATAATTTAAGAGATTTTTTTTTTTTAAAAATCTTCTATCTTTTCCTCCCCCTCTCCACCTCGACCTTGGAAGCTTTGTGGATCTCTCTGTGCCAGTAAACTCTGAAAGCTCTTTGCTGAAAGTGTTGCTAAGGTGATGTGGATAGAAATGGAGTAGCATTTCATTATTGACTTGTTTACAAAGGAAAATGAATGAAAATATCATGTCATAGCAAGGCAACATTGTGCTTTTCATTAACCATGTCAGATCTTGGGATGCGCAGACCTTGGCCAATTGATCAAACTTCTTTCTAACAGTACCTTCTTTGAAAAAAAAAATTAAATGAGGGAATTAAGATATGAAGATATGCAGAGTTTTAGCACAGAGACCAAATTTAAAACAAATAATGTACAAAGAATAATTTTAAGCCAAGATCTTCAAAAGACCTTCATTTGCTGTGGAGAATAATGTAATTTTGTGGGATATTATCAGTTATCTATAAGCCATGTAAATAATTTTTGCCCCAGAAAAAAATACAGTGGATGTTCAGTGTCAGAATTTTGCTTAGTCACCAAAGCTTCAGCGTCTTTTAAAAAGGGGGAAATGCCATCTCTCTAGCTGTACTGTAAACCATCTGAACAGAAATATATTTAGAAGTAGCTATATCACATTTAGCATTCAACAAGCAATGGAGAAGGAAAAAACACATTGACACATGTTAATTATTTTTAGGTCTTCTTGATTTGGGCTCTAAAAATACTTTACTGAAATTAGCTGAAATACTCCACCAACTTTGCATAGCATTTAAAATTTTCTCTTTTTTCTTAATATCCTTCCTTCAAGGAAGAAATAATTTCAAGGAAGAAAATATACACCCAGGTAGTTTCTGGAAATCAGGCAGCATATATATTTAATAAATTATTATTATGGTTTATCACCCAGTCAACCAGATGTTTAGAGTGGATTTGATGATATTATTATTACTATTATTGAAGGATAAGGTTAAATCATGATGAAAATTTAAAGTTAAATAAAGCAGTCTACGCTCTGTACCTATTTTTTTTTCTAATCAAAATTCTGTGCTTATCAAACCACAAACTCCTCACATTCTGCAAATGCTTTCTTATTTAACAAATAAAGAAATATTTGATACCTTGCAGTATGAATGCATCTTTACAAAGGAACAGAAATGTGAATAATAAACATTATTGTAATCTGAATGTGTTGGTGAGAGCTTCAAACCAAATAATGGAAACTACTCTTAATTTCTAGGAAGCAGCTAAAACTTGCTGACGTTCCATCATCCCATGGATATTTTGAAGTAAATTTTAACATATGCTGACCCCAAATAACAGTTCACATGGCTGTGCTTATATGTGAAGGAAGGAAATTATATCTTGTTTAACATATTAATATCTCGTTCTCACTCCTTCATTTCCTTCTTTAAAATTGTGCCTGCCAGGAGAGTGTCTCCCATTGATTACATACTGATTCTCCAATTTATCATCTTGTCAGCTTCAGAAAGTAGAGGAAATTTCCTAAAGGACCTCTTAAATCATAAAATCACTACTTGCCAGTGGGTGGCAAACATGCTGTGTTTTTTTCCCTTTCTCTAGTCTGTGGACATATTCATACAACAAGCCTTTCGAACTTCTGTTCTTATTTTAATATGAAATGTACCCAAATTTTGACAACCTGTGTGTATATTTCCTTTCTTGAATTTTTTTTTCCACCTTGGAGAAGCATATTAAGAGGACAGAATTTGAAACATTATCCATATATAAACTCTTATTCAGATATGACAAAGAAACAGAACAAACAAAAACTGAGATTAAATGGATGCAAAGAAGTAGCTGCAACACAATACCGGGTAGAATTATGAACTAAATCTATAAAATTCACTCCAAGCTGTAACTTAAAAGAAAATTGGTACTATTGATACCATCAATACTATCTAAGATAGATAAATCATACAGCAATAAATGTTGGAAATGCCATGAAAGAGAAGGAACATTTCATCACATACATTAAATATGTAAAAAACCCTCAAAAGTATTGAAAGCATGTTCATATTGCAATTCAGAAAGTTTTAGCAGAAGCCCC
>JAOYMU010000002.1:39643596-39657526 GCA_025802295.1 Psammodynastes pulverulentus
TTAACAAAGTGATAATGATTTTTCATATTCTCCGGGGAAGGATATGGATGAGGGAAGGAATTCTGATAGGCAGAAATATTTAAATGCCTATCGCAAGTGATGGATTTTGTTTTAATTCCGCAAAGGTGTTTTAATTTTGCAAAGGTGTTAAAAGGAGCATGTATTTCAATTCTCTCAGAAATAAATAGCAAGGAAATAACAATAGTAAATTTATCAAGTTTAAGTTGTGTGGACTTCAATTCTCAGAAATTCCAAGTAAGCATTTCTGGCTAGAGAATTCTGGGATTTGGTTTGCACATCTTAAAAGTGTTGAGATTAAGAAATGATGGTATACAGAATCAAACTGGACAGATAGAAACCAAGGAAGGTTAATCAAGAAAGGATTTTTTCCTTCCCATTTACGGTACATACTGTAAATGTACAAAAAGCTTGTTCAGATAAGATTTTTTTCTTTTAAATGGACAGTTTGTGCTTCATTTGACTATCTAGCCATCAGTATTGAATCTCTGCATTCAGTACTGAGGCATAAAACTAACTAGGAATTTTATTTAACATGATGATTCATTTGTCCTCTCAATTCAGTGCCAGATTCCACCACATCTACCATAGCTTAAACAAATGGATAGTGGAGCAGTTGAATAGGACTTTGAGCAAAGATTAAAACATTTTCTCCAAGAACACTGCCAGTCATTTGGATTGCCAAAGCTCTGATTTGTATACAAGGCTATGCTGTACCATTGTTTGGGAGTTTCCCCTTTCATTTTTGTATTTGAGAGAGCTAATGGGTTCATATAATCAATATATCTTTAAAACTAGCACCTCATGGGAAAAGTCTGTTCTTCAGCCCACCAACTATTGAATAAATTGGGCAATTAATTAATGGAGATGGTGATGATGATTGTAAAGGTTGGTTACATTTCTGCACCGTCCTTATGGCATTGAGCCTGAGACCATCAAATCTCCTTTTTGAAATCTTCAGATCTCCCATGATGATGATTGATAGCAAAGTTTTCCATTATTTTGAAACAGAAAATAGACTGGTTCTGTAGATCCTAAAATAAACATGTTACGGTTTAAAAATATCCAAAGCTTACATATATAATGGGCTCCTGGGATTAGAGGTTGTCTACCTCAATTTTAAGAGAGAAAGAAACACTTGTAAACCAAAGATTTCTCCCCCAGATCTATTTAATATATTTATATGGCATGCTTACAGACTAAAAGGCTTCACCAGACTTTGCACAATATATTATGAATTACACTCCCAAAGTGAGTGAATCTAGGACATATTAGAGGGAATTGTTAAGAGTTTTTATATAAAATATGTTATATAAATAGATAATAACAAACAATAAAATAAGAATCTCTAGGCACCTAATTTGCCCTTTTAGTTGCCCGAATATATATAAAGTTCCAAACATTTGGTTTCATCAATTTTGGAGTCAACAAAACAAATACAGTAATGCCCTAGAATGAAAGGGCTTATTATTTATTCCAATACATCACAATATTTGTCATAAAAAGTCATGAATATTGTATTTTTCCCATATTCTTACAATCTGTGCCACTGATGGAATTTAATTTATTAAAAAACACTGTTTTTTAATTCAGCTCCATAACAGTAATGATTATGAATGTTATTATATCTTTGGGTAATAAAATAGGAATTGCAAACCCCAGCTGACTGCAAAATTAGAAGCTATTTTGCTTTTATGCTTATTAGACTGTGTGATTTAAAATATGATTTAAACCAAAATCCTTCTATACTTGGCAATAGTTTAAAATGTGTAGGATGTACAGCTGATTTATCCTATAATAATTATAAAGTGAATTGTTCTTTAATAATTGTAAAGAGGAATGTTTGCAAAGTGCTTGTAATATCAGGTTTTGCTTCATGTATGTAGAATTATTTCCAGCTTCATTTATACAACTGAACTTGGTTTTTTATCCATAACAAAACTGCACTCAAATAACCATACCTTTCCTGGAGTAATTAGATATGAAAGTGTTCACCAGCAACAATCTAGGTTTGAGCCTGTTTTGAACTGAATGAAATGGTTCACTAGATTTGAGTCCTTTTTGGAAAGGAAAAGGTTGAAGGAAGATCCTCCCTAAAACTTTGCAATTTTTTTCTAATAATTATGCAGTGTGTGCTTTAGTCTGGCAAGATCCCTATCTATAAGTACCCAACACATAAACAAACCTCTCTGAGCAGTCTATTGTCTTGTTTCTGGTTCCTTTTTCCTGACAGTAAAAGACTGGTGTTGCATACCATGAGTGGCCATAATTTCTGCATCAAGTATGTTAAGAAAATAATTGTTGCTTCTGTCAGGATCTCCATCCATCAACTTACTCTGGAAAAAAATCAATTAAAGACTTATATTTTACAGTTGTAGCATTTACCTGGATCAGGTCTATGGTGATTATCAGTCATCCAGATTAGTTGTTCCAAAAGTGCTTTTTCAAAAGACAACTGGACTTTATTTTTCCTTGAAGATGTTTTTCTTCAAAACTGAAGAAAAATAAAATCCAGTGAAAAAGCGTCTTTGGGACAATTTGAGTTGTTATTTAACTGAGTGGGCCATAAGAATATACAATATAGAGACTATTAGAGAATATTTCTCCAACAAGTCTTTGGTTTGGATAGGTAAGGTGACGTTGCTCTTTGGAATAAAGTTTCTATGATAGCCAAGGCTGTACAATTCTCTACACCTCTTGCCTACCTCTAAATACTGCTAAATATATATAGTTGTTACTATATCACCACAAGATGTTTCATAGACCATAGACATCAAGGAACAAGTTAACTTTACTGTTTAATAGTAAGTTTCTGTTTTTTAGCTTGTAACCTGTCCCGAGTGACTTATTTTGTGAGATGGGCAGCTAAATAAATTTGGTAAAAATAAATAAATGTGGCATCAAATTGCATAAAACGATCTTCCATCAATTTATACCCTTGATAAGTAATTTTGAAGTTGTGAAAGAAACCATCTGTATTATGGAAAGGAGCAAATTCTTAAACATCATGTTTGTGAGTGCTTGCATAGAAATGCAACACTTGCAAGAGCCACTATGGGTTTATCACAAAATAATCAGTGCAGCTTCAACCGCAATAATACATGGGCAAACAATTGATACAAACTCAAAGTAAACCACTTAAAACTCGATTGCAGAAAATACGACTTCAGCGACAGAGTGATCAATGCCTGGAACTCACTACCTGACTCAAACCCCCCAAACTTTAACCTTAAACTGTCACTCCATTCCTAAGAGGTCTGCAAGGGATGTGCATAAGCGCACCAGCATGCCTACCATCCCTATCCTACTGCTCCCATTATTTGTACTCATTTATTGTACAAACTATGAACTTATACCTGTTTATACTTATATGTTTATTTTTTATGTTCATACTTGTTTTCTCATACATGCTTGACAAACTAAATAAAAATAAATAAATAAATCTTCTTTTCTGACATTGACTAGTTTAATAGGTTGAGAAATGCCATGAACATAGAGTAACTGGGCCTCTGTAAAGGCTTGACAAGTCTATCATGATGTACACTATATAGTGATATAGTAAATGATTTAACTGTCAGGTGGGTACATAACTGGCTGAATGACTCCACTTAAAGTGCTAAAAATGATTCCACATCAACTTGGAGAGTAGTACTGAGAGGAACACTACAAGCTTTCACCTGCTCCCTGTGCTATTCCACTTTATTTATTTATTTTAATTACCTGCATCAAGGGACCGAAGGGATGGTTACCAAGTTAGCAGAAAATATAAAGCTATGAAGAGTGACTAAAACTTTACAAGATAAAAATGATAGTAAAAAAGATCTCAATAGGCTGGAACAATGAGTCAAATAACTATGCTAAAATTTAATGAGCAAATGTAAAGGCGTACATCTGTGGAAAAAAGAAAGGAAAGAATAAGTATAGGGTAAAGGAGACATGTGCTGACATTAATATATATATGAAAAAACATCTAAATATCTTAGTAAGAATATAATCCACTGTTGGTTGTGTTTCCTGTGAGTTGAATGACCTACTGTAAAAAGACATATACTCTTTTGGGGTGTATTAAAAAAACCTTAAACTCTAGGTCCTAGAAAGTAACAATCCCACTCTATTGTTTCTTTTGTCAGGCCCCATTTAGACTAGGACTATGATGGTGAACCTATGGCACACATGCCACAAGTAGCATGCAGAGCCATCTTGGTGGGCATGCAAGCCGTCGCCTAGCCACGTATGTGCACATGCACACAGCCTCCCCACCAGCCAGCTGATTTTCACCTGGTTTGGCTTCTAGGAGGCCTCTGGACCCAGGGGAGGCCGTTTTTGCCCTCCCAGAGCCTTCAGGGAAGCCCCTGGAGTCTGGGGAGGGCAAAAAATGGGCCAGCCTCCCGGAAGAACCAGAAGTTGGGAAACGGTTCATTTTTCACCCTCCCCAGGCTCCATGGCTTCTCTGGAGCTTCTGGGAGGGCAAAAAAAGCCTCCCCTGGGCTCCTGCGGCCATCCTGAAGCCAGAAACAGGCCCATTTCCCAATTTCCAGTTCTTCTGGAAGGCCCGTTTTTCACCTTGCCCGGGCTCCAGGGACTTCCCTGGAGGGAGGCATGCCTTCCAAAGGAGCAAAGTCAGCAAAGTTTTATAGATTGTTTGGGAGAAAGAGAGTTAAGAGAGCTCCTCAGTAAGAAGTTCTCAAGATTATATGTTAAATGGTGTAAGTAGTAAATAGTATAAGTAGTTTTTTATTTTGGCAAGATTGATGTCAGGCTCCAAAAACCAAGAAAGACACAAGTTCCTTGAAAACAATTCCTTTATTGTTCCTCACCTATAGACAGAATCTTGCCAAATTAAGGCATGCTACTGGTATCATTTAAAAACTACTTTGAGAACTCCAAGGGAGGAGCCATCTGAACTCTTTTTCTCTCACACAAACTATCTAAAGTTCACTGTCTCCCTCCTGGGAATCAGGACTATATCTACCACAGTTGCATTACACATGTAGTTTGATGTTATAATTTTTAGGTGTTAGGAAATTAAAGATACAAATTGCATATGTAGTTTGATGTTATTCATGGGTATGTTTCATGATATTGTTAACAGTATGAAAAAACAAACATCTAAATAGTTATCAAGAGAGAAAAGGAAAAAGAAAACACTGTTGTTCATTAGTAGTCCTATAGAAATGAAAAGTTGAAACTTCAGGGAAGTAGGTTCAGGTTAGATATTTTAAAATATTTTCCCAATGCAAAGAATTGTCAATTGAGAAACAGGTGGCCTCATGAAGTAATATATTCCCAACCACAAATGAAAAGAATTGATGGAACAATCAATATGATTTAGCACAGTGTTTCTCAACCTTGACAACGTTAAGATGTCTGAACTTTACCTCCCAGAATCCCCCATCTAAGCAAGTAGTTCACACATCTTAAAGTTTTCAAGGTTGAGAAACATTGATTTAGCACATCAGGGAGTTGGAGTAGACCAC
The DNA here is from genome assembly GCA_025802295.1 of Psammodynastes pulverulentus. Classification (NCBI taxonomy): domain Eukaryota; kingdom Metazoa; phylum Chordata; class Lepidosauria; order Squamata; family Psammodynastidae; genus Psammodynastes; species Psammodynastes pulverulentus. The sequence goes on from JAOYMU010000002.1 coordinate 39,649,092, forward strand.
CCTTGAGTTCCAATTCTGTGATTCCATGTTCTTTCACTGATTAATTGGCCTTCCTATATAGGAAAGCATTTGTTTCAGTGATAGTATAAATTTTATAAGATATTCTTATAAATATAATAAGATGGGTGGCCATCTTAGATAGATAGATAGATAGATAGATAGATAGATAGATAGATAGATAGATAGATAGATAGATAGATAGATAGATAGATAGACAATTCTTGCAATTACTAAATACATGTTGCATTTTTCACATTCTCTATTATATAGTTTTGTCACCCAGTTTTTAATTCTGGTTATCCACCTTGAATGGGAAAAATGCATTAGAGACATGAGTTATAAATATTACATAAGCAAACAAACATATTATTTATTCTTTAAGTTGGTTTTGAAAGTCTTCTCACAATCTGCAACAATATTCTTGGGGAAATAATGGAATAGAATCAAACAGAATCTGACTTATATTGCTGGACTGATCTGACTGAAGCAGGACTTTTCCAAATCCAAGATAAGCACCATTTTTTTAGGAACAATTCACACTGTCAGTTTATGCACTGCAGAGATGGACTTCTTCCAGCATCAGTAGGGCTCTTAAAAACAATCAGAAAAAAACATTCTTCCTTATTAAGTGATTTTACCCTAGCCTTGCAAATAAATTCCCAAGTATAATTTTTGTTGGTTGTGTAAATGCAGTCACTAAATTTGATGATACTTGGCAGTTGTCAACTTGTGGTATCCTTTGGAGTACCTGGCAAGAACATCATGTTCTAGTGAGGAAGTGTCAATAGCTGTCCAAGCAACATCATTACAAGCATTTAGAGATTATGAAGCTAATGGGCAAAGACTGCAATCTGCACATCTCTGAGCTATCAGAATGGCAGTCTATGAGGTTTAAGTAAGAAAATAATAAAATGCATGCATCCAATTACAAAATCAGCTGACGGGCATCAAATTTTCTATTATTCTGACAGGTTCTCCCTGGTAAAAGGATGGGTGCAATGTAACTTGAGATTTACTCTTTGTTTTTGCATAATGAATAATATCTTGAGAGCCCAGAAAACCATACAATGAGAAGATAAAATAGCTTGTATTTTACTTTACTAACTATAATGTTGTTAGATGTTGTCTCTACAGCTCTTGTTTCTGATATCTTGGGAAAGATTTGAAGATAATGGATTAGTTTGCTTGTCTGTAGATGAAATGTATAAGCTGTGATTGAACCATCTTATGGATTGTTTGCAAGTCCCACAAAGTGAAAGGGTGCAGACTTAGTGTGCCAAACAAATAACATCTTAATGCTTGAAAGAAAAGCCAAATGATAAACAAATGCTGATTAGATGCAATAGCTTGTCTTGTCCTAAGGTTCAGCCATTTCATTGGGCAAATGGCCTCTGAGTTACTCATGTAGTTGGCCAAAGGTTCAAATCAAATATTGCTTTGCAAATTTCATTTGTTGCTTGTCATTTATAGACTTGTTAGCCATTGATTAATAGTCAAACGATGGTTAATAGGAATTTCACAACCTTTTTTCTGGGAAAAAATGGATACTTCCCAACTCCAAGATGATATACAGAATAATATTTGTACCCAGCTAAGGGCTAAAGACAATAAAGTGACTGTTGGTATATAGAGGCAAATGGAAGAAAGATTATAAATTCTGTACATGGTAAGTACTCATCATAATAATGAGAATCACAGCTTGGAACTTGGTTATTCACTCTACCATCCTTTGAAAGAACCTGCAAGTAGAGATAACACTCCTCTATATGAACATTATTGAATACTCCTGTGCAAAAGCGAGCGTGAAATAGAATATATTAACAATTTCATTTGTGTGGATTTGTGCTGCAAATATCCAGATTTATTAGATTTACTAGGTTTGTCCTGCAAATATCCAGATAATCACAAGATGGCAATAATGGTCTAGAGTTTTCTTTTAGTGCCATGTATACCAGCCCAGATCTGGTAGCTCTGCCTTTCTGAATTACAACATGCTTGTTGATTCAAATGCTAGTCATAAAATTCTAGAATGCAAGGACCAATTATCTACAAACTGCATGTAACAAAGCACTTTTCTTTCTTGAAAAAGCCTTGGAAATAAATTATTTTGAATAGTATTTTGCATTCACAATAATTACCTCATACACACTATTCTTCTCCCTTGCCCCACTGCCCAAGGAAATCCACCCATGTATATTGCAATTAATACTCAAGCTGGCCTTGCTGCTAGAATTAACATGTACATAATGAATTACTGATGAAAATCTTATTGTGCCTGTTTTTGTGAAGGAAACAATGTCCTTGTAAGAGGCAGGCTGGACATAACTTAGGTAAACATTCATCTAATCAGAACAATATTACCTAAGTTGTACAGGTTTCCCTTTCTGTGCATACTGCTATTTGCATTTTATAATTTAAATGAAATTCTAGTTTTATTTATATTTTGAGTTCTAGGTCAACATTAGGCATGAAAGATACTGTACCTTTGATCAGTTCCTCTCTCTCAGCTCACAGAATTATTGTAAAGACAATACTGCAGATGGACGAAGAATTAATATGTTCAACACCTTGAGTTATTTATAAAAATAATTTTAAAAATTGTTGACCAGGATTCACAAAACTTAAGCATGATTTTAGTGTCTGTACTTCATTGTACTTCATAAGAGGTCATCTGTGTTTATTTCTAGTAGGAGAAAATGTCATGCTGCATATTATATGCTATAGATATTTTTCTAATTAGCTGGTACTTTTAAAGAACTGAAGTGGAACCAGATTTCAGCAGCAAATTTCCAGATGATCACTGTGGTTCGAAGAGGGGGAGTTATTCTATGTGTATGTGCAAATGCATGTGTATGTGTCAGTGTATAAGTGTGCTGCCATTTAACAATCTCAATAACTTTACAGCCAGATCTGGTGGTGGCCAGAAAAAGAGGAAGAATATACAGGTAGACCTTTTGAAGTTAGGATTAACCCAAAAAGGATATTTACAATGCAGATTCAAAGTCCTGATTGTTTCACATTCACAACCCATGGTCACCTGATCATATTTTGGATGGTCAGCAATTGGATGCATTTACTGCCATTTGCACCATCCCACTGTCATGTCACCAAGATTTTTTTGCTGGAAAACTTCCAATTTCCAACAAAATGCCCATTGCAGAATATGGGTTCATTCAATGACCATGGTGAGTTGCTTAATGGCCAATGATTCTCTTAATCACTGCGTCAGAAAAATGTCAGAAAATCAGATTAGTCAGGGGATAATCTGCTTAATGACTGGCACAATTTACAATCATAGTTCCAGACTCAATAATGGTTGTAAGTTGAAAACTACTTATAAACAGGCTGTGTGTTTTCTTTTTCAGTTACCAAATTATCACAGGCGAACTAGGGGCTAGAAAAGCAGGACTTAGCTCACCAGGCATTCATTACTTGTAATGCCTGGTGAGCTAAGGCATCTGCCTAATTTTGCTATATGTTCTAATATATTTCTACATTTCTAGAAAGGCTCAAACATATGCAGAAACCCACAACTAGTTTCAACAAAGTATAGCTTAGTATTACCTGAGAATAACTACACCAAGAGATATTACAGAATCCCTTTCATTCTTCTGCATCAAATCAACCAGGACCTGGAAGAATTCAAGCTAGAAAAGCTACCATTAGCTGAGGACTTTCTGCATAGAATCTGTTCTAAGATGCACTAGTAGTAGCTTAATAGAATGGGTTTCATTTTATTTTGAATGTAAATTTTGTTCGTTGAGAAAATAAAGAATGTTTATCTGATTTGTAACTACTTAGGCCACATGGATGGCAGCAGAACTTGCCTCTGCAGATAGAGAGGTGAGGCAAGGAACTACTTCCTTAGGGGAAAAAGTGCCCAGGGAAGAAAGATCTACTCAAAGTAGCCTGGTATATCTCAATAGTTTTGCAGCCAGATCAGGCCTAATGAGCACCAATAATTCTGTTTGGGAGTAATTCAGGGCTGGAGGCAATGGCTATTATTTTTGAGTGGTTACTCATATCCTTGAATACTGACTGCTACATGCCATATTATATTCATTCTTCTCTGCCTTAAGCTATTCTCTGGAAATTTTTTATAACTTACATTGGAGATTTTAGAATTTGATCTTAGTCTATATAATTATGTTCTTGGTATCCTGAGTCCCTGAATTAAAAGAAGGAATTGTTTTCAGGACCAAATTGGTAAGCACTGGGACACACCAGTTTAGCTCAAGAAGGAATGCTCACAGTGCCAGTGGTGAGATTCAACAGGTTTGCACCTATTCGTGAGAACCGGTTGTTAACTTTCAAAGCAGTTTGGAGAACAGGTTGTTGAAAGAAATCACCTTTTGTTTTTTTCCACTTTACAGGGCTAATCCTGTAAGGAAGGCAGGAAGGAAACATTCTTGTGTTTTTCTATCCTAATCTTTATTGCCCTGCTTACAGAAACTGCCTCTTGGTTAACCCATATAACAGCTAAAGGTTCTTGGCAGTACACCCAGACTTACTGTCACGTGAGTTCCACCCAGTCACATGATCACGTAGCCATGCCTACCCAGCTGGTCATTAGGGCAGAGAACTGGTTGTTAAATTATTTGAATCCCACCAGTGGAGAAAGTCCTAGATCAAAACAACAACAATCCCTAAATAATATCTACAAGTCCCTTTTCCTATTTCCACTTCAATTTTAATATCACCATTAACCTTTTTGTAGTTTAGCTAGGCTGGAACCATAGCTAAGCTGCTATGTACTTACCCACATAGGATAGTCCACTATTTTTCCATTGGACTTACTATATTTCAAGCTCTTGTCATCAACTATATGACAACACTGATGCACAAATTAACACCTTCCCATTAATTCATTTCTAATTCTGCTAATATTAGCTAAGAGAAATCAAAAGCACCCTCTTGATATTTTGGAACATCTTGTCCAGTTTTCTCAGCCATTATCTATGAGCAATTTCTGGTTTTGGAGATATAACAACTTCTTGATGAGAAAAGGCTGGAGTTTAGAAGTAATACAAATAATTTCAATTTTAATAATGGATATATTTAGTTATAGCAGAATACGTCTCTCTTCAAAAAATATTACTAATCATTGTAGACAATACTATAGACAAATGATCTGATTTGGTATAAAAAGCCATATAAAGGAACATCTTCTGGAGATAAAAGGCCATGTCTAATAACTATTCAAATAATGGCTGAAAGTTAAAAGGAGAAAACTCAAAAAGCAGAACTTTAATCTTCAGTCATTTTAAAAAATGATTAATGATTAATTAGATATCAAGTGGCATCAAGTTTTATAAATAAATTAAAAAGAAAAACACAACAATAAAATGAGCTGGAAGAAAAAAAATTAGCAGTTTTGCTTTTCCACCAAGCTTTCAATACAGTGTTTTCAGTTTTAGATGGATCCTCTGATTTATTTTAATGCCTATATTTCAGCAGTTTGGTTTTTAGCTTTTAAAAATTGTTGTATGAGCATTTCAATTTTAAAAGTGAAAGGGAGCTTTAAAATATGGTTCAAAGAATGAGCAGACTGTACTGGGAAAATAGCAACCAGTAAATATAAACATTGAAATTTAATAGAAAGAAAAAAGACTGAAGGTTCATAGACTTGATTATTTACATCAACAGAAATGATAAAATGTAAGCAGAAGTAATAGGAATATATGATTCAGAAATTATTACATTATGTTAAAGTTAACCTTTGTAATTTTGTAATGCATCTGGATTATTCTCTTAGGTTTGCTTCTCTCTGTTCTGTCATCAAATGGCAGAGTTCAGGAATGGAAAACTGGAAGCTTGTATTCTAAATGAGGTTCTAGCGCTTCTCTAAAAGTTGTCATCAGCTTTGAGATGTTTAAATGGGACAAACAGAAAATGGTAGAAATATTTGTGTATAAACAAATACATAAAAGTAAATAAGTAAGCTCTATTGCATTAATTAGCTGCAGGTTTAATTTAATATAATTCTTTTTGAAATGGCATGCCATTGCTACTCAGGGACAAAAATCAGGATTGTTCCTAGGATATGAGCAAAAATTAAGATGTGCCCTTACAGTGGGATTACAACCATGTTTTGTTTTTTATGAGCGTAGCCTCAAAAAATAGGCAGAGCTTTGTTCCCAACTTGGCAACCGCCATCTTGGTTTTTGTGACCATACATTGTGGACTGTCCTGAATGTGCTGTCAACCTGAAGTTTTTTATCTGCTATTTGATTCTGAAAGTTGTTTCCAAACTGATTCTGAACTAGTAATTTACTCCATTTCAGTGTTTTGGCTGTGAAGTTATGCGTACAACTGTTATTTTAAGCTCCAGCTTCCTGTTGTTTTGCTTTTGCTGAGAGGCAATTGACCATAGACAATATTATTTTGGATGTACACTGAACTGGTATTTTCTTTGAAAATGGGACCTAGAGTATTCATTATTTATAAAATGGTAGCTAAATTTCACAGCTGTTTCTCAGTCTGCTTCTGATCTATATCAATTTTGCATGTATTTATTCATACATTCTTTCCTTCTGTCATTAAAGTGGGAAGTGACTTGGAAGACAGAATAGGAAAATTTACAGGATTTTTACATACCCATCCAAGATATAAATTTCAGTCCATGGGGTATTTTTTTTACAAAAAGGATTAAGGACAAAATAAGCGCTTTAAGCCATGGAAAGTTTTGGAAACCATTTTCACCCATTAGATATCTTATTCTTAAAAAATTACATATTGAATTTTCTATTTTGGAAGAGCATATAGCAAAATGGATACATTAAATCTTCATAAGATTAAAAAAAAAATCCTGGGTAAAACATTGACTTCTATCCGTTATGCATCCTTTGCAGTGGTCAGTCAGGGCACAATCCAGTTAAAAAAGTTATTGCCTTATATCAGAAATCTGAATTAGAAAGTGCATGTTTAATATTTTTTTATTGACACCAAAGGGAATAAATAAAAGATATTCTGTATTAGGTAGATACTGTTATATTTGGATTATCTTTGTTATTAGGTTAAATTATTTTAGAGTTTTACACACACACACACACACACACACACACACACACACACACTATTATTTCTGCTTCTCTCTCTCTTTAAGTGAAGAATACTAACTTCTATGGCACACAGAATTGAGACAAACAACTGAATGTTTGATTCATAATTATTTTGGTTAATGGGTAAAAAAAGGGGGGAAAGTGCAGATGGTATGAAAATGAAGAGGAAAATTATATATCCAAGCCTGGCTTTTGTTAAAAATGAGCAATTTAAGTTAAATGTTGTTTCTGTTTTTTACATTGTTTGCCATTTGGCTTTACTACAAAATCAAGCAGGACAGAAATCCCCACTTCAGCCAAGTTCCTGTTCTGTTTTGATTTTAAAAAGGAACAGTTTCTGGCTATTGATCAGACACCTGTGGAAATCTGATTTTCTTTCCAAGATGGAGAAATAAATTGCACAGATGTGGCAATGAAATATTTGCTTCAGTAAAGAAAATGGAAGCTTCCCTTAATTTCTTTATTGTTTAACATTCCCCCCCCTCACAGGTATGACTTGTGAAGTGGGAGAATTTGCTTTCACCCTCTGTATGTCATTGCTCCCTTCTGGTTTGTAGGCAGACTAATTCTACGGGGATCCCCATCAAGACACATGCATTGTGTGTATCAGCACCAGTTTGGTGTGCTTTGTTTTTCATGGACAGGCTTGGCTGAGATAAGAGAGAAGTAGGACAGTCCCAATTCAGTTCTGTGATACAGGTTGAAACATTCATAAAGAGAAATGTATTTCAGATCCACGTGCTGTTTTTAAATCTAAAAATGAAATATGCAGTGACTACAATGGAGGGACATGGAAATCACATATTTCAGTGGCATCTTGGTTGGTTCAGTTTGCAGTTTAATGGAAATGCGTCTGAAGCAGAACACAAACACACACTACCAGTTTGGCTAAGCTTGACTTGGGAGTCTCAAATAAGAAATAGTTTTTATGACAATCCCCTGAAACTTTAATATTGAGGTTAAATCTCAGTTATAGCATGAGGCACAGGCTGGACTTCATCAGTTTAGAATGCCTTCTCTTATATTTAGTAAGACTTTAAATCTGGGCGAGAGGATTTGTGTGGGATAGGAAAAGTCAAGATGGTGTTCACAACATTTGAAAGCATAACATTTTACCTCTTTTTATGTTTGTCATATCATACAGCTAAAGAAAAGGTGCCATCTTGACTTTTTTCATCCCTTTCTCCAAATGCCACTCTATGGGAGTTAAAATTATGACATTCAACTCATTTGGAAAATATCATATGGATGCTTGTTAAGACTAGATAGGCCAACTAATGTGAGAAAAGGGAGCATTGGTCCTACCTGATATGCTCCTTCTCTGTGTGTGCGATGGTATCCAGATACGTGATGGGTTAGTCTCTACTATTGCTA
>JAOYMU010000002.1:39657676-39668117 GCA_025802295.1 Psammodynastes pulverulentus
TTGGTTTTTCTTGCCTAAGTGTAGGACTTTACTTTTCTCTACACTGAATTTCATTTTGTTAGATACAGCCCAGTGTTACCTTCAATGATCTAGAAGACTACCTAATAAAATTTAAATGTAACTTTTTATTCATTAAGATATTAATTAATTCTGTAAACTGCCTTGAGTCACCATGGGCAAATAGGCGGCAATATAAATTAAATAAATAAATTTCTTCCAATGATTCCTCCATTATATTATTTGATAAGTGAAATTGCAAGCTTTTCTCCAAGCTGTGCTGAATTGTCTGCAGAGATTCATATATAAATAGGTTCTATTTTTCACAGGAGATGTAGATATCCTTTCTTAATCACATGATGCCAAACAAAAAAAAGATTACAAATAAAAGAATGCTTGTAGAATATTTGTAGCTCAGGGTTGGACTGTTACTTGTCTACTCAGAGTGCAAACTTTGCTCTTTCATGCCTAAATTGCAATGTGACTTGCAATGTAAAAAATTAAGGGAGGGCATTTGTATTGAAGCTTCACACAATTCCCATTTTGTTATTTCCCACAGTCTCTCGTTGCAGATACCAATGTAAGGGAAACACATGATTTAATAAACATTCCATTTAAATGATCAAGGTCTCTTGCAAAGGTACAGAATCCTTGTTACATCTAAAGTGTTGTGCTTTTTAAAGAACAATTCGATTCTGGCAACTAGGTAAATAAACTCCCCTTGATCTACCTCTTGAACATTTTGCACATGTAATCAACACTCAAGAAATCTTGAATTATGAAATCTCAGTTTTTCCTTAGTTCTTGAATAAGACAGTAAACAATTAAAATGATGCATTCTGAGCTTAGAATATCGGAACTTTTCTCTAAAAATAGTAACAAATAGTAACTTAAGAGAGAATGATTGATAGCAAATATTAGACAGTGAAAGGAAAGAATTAAAAGTGAGAAATGAGGGAAGGGAACAAAATGATTATAGAATAGATATTGTGCACCACTGTATATTATTACTTCACTTATTTTGCATTCTAAGATCTGTCCAAGAACTCAAATGTTAAACGAGAGTTAAAACATAAAGGTGTTAACTTAAAGGTCAATGCTATACATTTCAGCTTATATGCTGATTTGAAATACAGTGCCATGAATACTGAGACATGAATCCTATTGTTTTTTACAACTTAATAGACAGAAGCAATTATTATTCTGGAAAGCAGAATATTTTATGTCAGAGACTTCTACTAGCCCATGCTTAGGAGAAAAAATAGATATTAGGGCTGGGCAGATCAGCTCAGATGTGTATTGTTCATTTGAATTGATTTGGAGGTAACTGATTCAACAGTTAAATTTGTTTTCTGATTTATTAAGTTGACTCGGTCAGATCAATTTCCAGATGACTCCCTGAACTAGAGCCTTATGTAGCTGTGCTGGGTATGGCACAATTGTCTGGATAATTCTATTAAATCATAAGGATATGAAAACAGATGTGCTGTTTAAATATTTTACTATAGCCATCCTTCTAATGGTATTTCTGATATATTTTTCAATACTCAGAATTTTCCCTCCCCATCCCTTGTTGTTCTTTTAACATGTTTCCAAATATGAAATAACAAAACAAGCTAAAATTCAAATGTAATCAATGAAAACTGTGTATTTTTCACATCATTGATCAGAATAGTTAGAATACCACATGTTTCTTATGACTTTGCACACCCTAAATAAGTAGAAGCATGCTGCTGTTAAAGACAGAAACACATTTTCTTAGCTAAGTGTTGCTTTCATGGGTAATATCAGGCACACTGAAAGTTCCCTTGGGAACATTATGTTCTCAGAGAAGCCATATTTTCAAGCAATAACTTTCAAGCATGCTGAAATTTGAGATAGATAACAATGTACTGCTTACTGAGCACATTCAGAGGCCTTCTACCATGGGATTTATCCAAAACAATGTAGACAATCTCATTTTTCTTGAAAGCAGCATTATGGGTTCTTATCAGAGAGACAAATATCTTAAAACATCACCAAGCTTCATAACATAAAGCTGTGAGCTTTTCAGAAATTGTTCTTTTAAAAACTCTTCAGAGTAATGAATTACTTCATGCCTTAAAATATTTACCCATTTCCTATATACCACAAAGATGCAAGTCATCCAGATCCCTTCTAAATCAGCAAAGGTATTTCAGGGTATTTGACTTCTTTTGGTTCAAATGCAGAACTAAATTATTAGTTATGTTAATTTTAAAGCAGACTTGAATCTATGGGGCTTATTTAATTTGTTTTCTTCCACTGGATTTCTTCAACATGTCTTAGAATGTAAAGAAATTTTATCACAGATTTCTATGGAATGGGATTCCAGTAAATTAATCTCTACTATAACTTGAAAAGTGTTAATTAGCTTCTTTGTGTTTCCTGGTAAAAAATTCCCACCAAATGTTTGTTCATAAAATACAAAGTTGGAAAGAACCTTAGAGGTTATCTACTTCGTGGGTTACACCAATTTAACAAAAAATGTAATCCTGGGTCTTCTTAGATTCCAGCAAGCACCTTGAGTTTTTTTCAGCAATAAGTAGGCAACTCTCCAGAATCTGTTGACTCTTGGAAGCTGTGGGCATTGAACATGATTGCTCTAGTGATCTCTCTCTCCAAGGTTCTCCTTGATTTACCAAGAAACTATACAAAATAAAGGGTCAGAAAAGTATCAGTGGTGGAAAAAAAAGTATGAATGTAGCTAGACACAGATATAAGCTCATATTTAGACCCACTGATGAGAGTAGCACAATATCAGTAAATCTTCTTGTTTCATCAGAAGATTGTCATCTGGCAGCACTAGATAAAGTGGTTGCATCCTGTTGGGACAGGAAGGGTTAGTCAATCTTCCTTCAGGTTGTTCTATCAAATTTTCTAGACAAGTCTATATTAACTCATGTCCGTATTGTCTCTTGATTTTGCTACTGTAATGCTTTCTACTAGGGGCCGTCTCTGAAGATTACTTGAAACTGAAGTTAGTCCAGAATGTAGTAGTTCTCATATTGATATACTGGAATCATCAGTTTGCCAGTTTTGTTGTTAATGCTGCATTGGCTGCTTTTAAGTCCTGGGTACAGTTTAAAGTGCTGGTATTAATCTATAAACCTATAAAGGGCTCAGGTCCAGTCTACTTGTCTTCTCCACATAAAATTTGCATGCCGTGTTCACGCAGTCCAGGAGGCAGTGTTATAGACACTCTCTTTTTTTTAATGCCAGCAGGCAAAAGTCTTAAAATGGTCTGGTGTGTAACTCCCATCCTTTGGAATAAGCTGAGTTTTAGATAGCCCTCATCCTTGTCATTTTCATAAAAACAATGGAAACATGTTTTTTCCCCAGCAAGCTACTTGTTCAAAGGCCCCACTGAATTTTTTAATTAATTTTGCTGAGTGTAATCATGTTTTAATACTGAAATTATTGATGGTTTTATGCTATACATTATTTCCATGCCCAGTCTCGATTTGGACAAGTAGACAGTGTTGAAGTAAGTTAATATAAAATAATATTAAATAGTATTTCGGAAGCTAACTATATCAGGGAAGTATGTGCACCAAAACACTGTATGTTGCAACAAATAGATGTCAACTAAAATAAGATCTGTTAAAAAAAAATAAGAAAATTTGTTGCTCTGTCCTAGTAAAGCATTTTGAATTTAGATTGACCAAACCTTGCTAATTTCAGCTCTCAATCTCAGTCTAAAGGACATAATTTTTCAGTTTCCTGGATTAAAATATGCTTAAAATAATTATACTTCAGGCATAATGAGCAGGGCTTTTTTTCTCCCGGAACTCGGGGGAACGGTGTTCCGGATCCTTTTCGGAGTCTGGATCACGTAGTCCGTCTCCACCAATCGCGCGCTATCACTTCCGGGTTTTTTAGCGCGATGACGGGGGGTGCATTCCGGCACCTTTCTTCGGAGAAGAAAAGCCCTGATAATGAGTATAATAATTTCTGTACTTCAGAGATCTTCAGCAATAAAGTTAAATAGAGTAGGAAGGCATGTGAAAAGTATTGTATGTTTTGTTCCATGCATACAGCAAAGACTCCCTGTGGAGATTTGGATCTCCTGAAGTGCTAAGCACATTTGTTTTAATTAAGCTATATTTTCCTCCCTAAACCAATTATCAATCTGGGTTTGAATTAAAGACTTGTTTCAATGTTGCCAAATATGCTCCCTTGACTGACATGTAACTGACTTTTCTTCAGTGCGAAGGAACAAGCACCAGATTCATGTGACTGATGGAGAAGGTTGTATCTCTTATATCTTGTCCATTGTGGAGATTTATTTTGGTCATTTTGCCCATAAAAGCAGTGTCTAGCATGTTATACTTAATATGAAATAATGCTGCACGCATGGCAAACAAAATTTGTCCTGTGGGCATTTAATTCATTTCTTTTTTAAAAAATGGTGCCTGCATTTATTCATTTTTGCTCTTGTAGTTGTTCATAGAATCATGGGAAGCTACATTATGCTAGGTCAAATTTTGTGCTTATCTATTCTAATATCATCTTGACAACAATTCTTCAAGATCTCCTAGAGCACTCTTTCTTATAATCTCCCCTATCATCCTTTTGACTGAAGACACAAAAATCTGAACACAGAATTTTCCATGCTCAAAGAATGTTTTATTACAAAACTCTGAGCCTTTTTTTTTTCTATCCAGTTGGAAACCAAGTTCTGCTTTACAACTTTAAGTAGAACTTGATCCTGATCTAATTTATATTTCAAATCTAAATCTGGGAAGAGGTATACCCGAATAGTCGTGAATCTCTCCATTCATCTATTTTAACATTTTTTCTTCTCCAGCCTTTCTTCACCAGCCTTCATCAGTGTTAGATTTCAGAATTTCCAGCCAGAAAACTTCCTTCCATTAGGGAAGACTGTTGACTGTTGAACACTGATTACCAATTTCTAACAGGGATTATCCTCACCCACTCATTGGAGTTGTTATTAATTATAAAAAATCCTAGGAGTTGAAATCCACATATTTGGGAAGCACCTAAATTGGTGAAAGGGTGTTTTGGAGTTCAAATAGCAGTCCCACAGATGCTTTTTTTCAAAAGGCAACTGGACTTTCTTGATTTTTTTCTGTTGAAAACGGTTTGTTTTTCAACTTTATATGTCTAATTTTAATGTCTAAATTTTGGAAATTTCGATTTAATTTTATCTCATTTTCATTTTCATTTTCATTTATTCATATTTATATCCCGCCCCATCTCCACAAAGGACTCGGGGCGGGTAACAGCAAGAGAAATCAACAATATAAATATAAATATAATACAAATTCAAATTTAAAATTCCTAAGAACCAAATATTAAAATTACCATAAAAAATTTAAAATTTAAAGACCCTAATACTAAAACCCCCTCAACTAAAAACCCTGGGGACTGGACCGGGAAGAACTCAGGCCAGGCCGGCCTGAACGAACAGAAAGGTCTTTAATTTCACTGGTACCCACACCTGATAATCTGACAAAGTGTATAAAAGTGTTTCAAATGTCTGCTGGGAAAGTAATTGTGAAGAAGGTACTTTTTATCATATTTGGTAGAATTAGGAAAAAGCAAAGAATTATTGGAGGCAGATTTATCCTTTAATTCAGAAGATTCCTAACATAAAACTGAACCAGAAGTTTTCTTTCAGAACTACTGGATAAAGATCTTGGGAAAAAAATATGGGACCTTTATCACCTATGTTGACTGCAGCGAGAATTCCGTATGTGCAAAAATGGAAGGATATGTCAAGAAAGAATAGATGGAAAAGGTGATGGAGCTGCAGAGAAAGCAGAATTAACTGTTTTAATTAAAGAACATATCCAGTTTTGTTTATACTCAGGAGACCGCTTCTGGATTTTGCGTTCAAAATGTGTGTGTGTGTGTGTGTGTGTGTGTGTGTGTGTGTGTGTGAAATTTTGACTTTGGGATTTGTTGCTCAATTTTTGAAAAAAATATGTTAAATTCATTTGTTGTTATAGAAATAAGAAGTATTTACTAATTATGTAAAAATTAAAAAATGAGATTCTAATTTTATGTGTACTTTACTGCACCCAAAAAGTCACTGCTGTTATTTCCTTTCCTGTTACCTTTCCCCTTTTCCCTTCCCATTTTTCCTATTATCTTTATTTCTAATTGAATTTTATATTAAGATAAACTTCAATTTTAAAAATTTAAAATGTTAAAGGAGGTTAACATGTTACCATTGTAGTTTTTAATATAGCTGAGTAAGCTGATAGGGCTTCGTTCACATATTCTGCTAGGTCCTAATGAATGGATTCACCTATGTTGGTACCAGACAAACTATTTTGAAACTTCATGTGATGAATCTATCCTGCCATTAACAGGCAGAAAAATGCCACATATCGGATTCAAGGAATGTCAACTCCCTCATTTGGAATAGAAGTACATCTACTTAAGTCAACGTAGAAAACCAGTTTGGTGTATTGGATAAGGTGCTGGCCTAACAACTAGGGAGACTTGAGTTCTAGTCCTGTCTTAAGACATGAAAGCCAGCTGGATGATCATGTATCAGTCATAATCCAACTCACCTCCAGGGTTGTTATTGTGGGAAAATGAGGAGGAGGATGAAGGAGCCTTCAGTTGTTTACAAAAATAATAAAGATGGCATATAAATAAATAACAACCCAAAAATTTAAAAATACATTTTTATTTCATAAAATGAGCCTTGGTGGTGCAGAGGATAGAGTGCAGTAATTGCAGGCTTCTGCTTACAGCCAGCTGCCTATAATTTGGCAGATCGAATGTCACCAGGCTCAAGGTTGACTTAGCCTTCCATCCTTCTGAGGTGGGGGCAATATACTGATTCTCTAAACCGCTTAAAGCAGTATATAAGTCTAAGTGCTTATATAGCACTTAGTAAAGCACTATAAAGTAAAGCACTATAAAGCGGTATATAAGTCTAAGTGCTATTGCTATATATCCTATGGCACCATAACTATTATAGTTATGTCACGGTTTAACTGCTGCTAGAGTTAGGAAGTTTTTCCTAATATTTAATCAGCAGTTGTCTTCCTGTAACATTCAACCATTATTCTGGGCCTTGTATTTGGGGGATGGGGCATAGAAAGGAGTCCTATTCTAAAAAAGAGCTGAGAGCAAGACACAGAGAAAATATCACATTTGATTTAATATACAATAGTCATATGATTGCTGACTTTTAATAGAGCATTTGGAGGCACTCTGGACATTTTCTGCAATATATTCTGTATTAATTTTCAGAAGATTAATTTCAGCACATTAATCCAGGCGGGCAGGATTTTCATGGCTACCTATTTCAGCTATCAAGTCTCTTGACTTATGCCAAGACAATCAGCAATTACTATTTTTTTCAACCTGAATAGGGTACTTCATCTTTTCAAGGAAGTTGGCAGTAGAACCTCACAGTAGTAAGAACAGGTAAAACACACAACACTCAATTTGAGTATTTTCTAGGCACCAACTCAATAGAGAACTTATCTATGCAAGATTTTGATTAGCCTAGCACAGGGCTTATAAGCTTTTGTCTGTACCAGAAGAATACACTTACCACTACAATTGAGCCAGTTGTTAACTGAGTTTTTCCCCTGTTTTACAACCTTTCTTGCCACAGTTGTTAAGTGAATCACTGCAGATGTTACGTTAGTAGCAATGGTAAGTGAATGTAGTTTCCCCATTGACTTTGCTTGTCAGAAGGTCACATCATAAATATGAGTCAGTTGCCATATTTGAACATGTGACCAGAGGGATTCTGCAACAATGGCCAGTGTGAAAAATGGTCATAAATCACTTTTTTCAGTGCCATTGTAACTTTCAATAGTTTGTAAAACAACGGTAGTAAATTGAAAACTACCTGTAAGCTGGGACTGATAATCAGAAGAACTGCTTTCAACATTTTTTTTTCAAATACAAATCCATCTAAAGTGAAATTTAATCTATAGTATGGTAGTTCACATGTTTCTTAAATTAGATTTTTCCCACTTTATACTCATTTTAAAATTCTGCACAACAAGGCCAATAAATTATTTTTTATAGTGTGGTGAAAGTAAGTCACCACACTTTGAAAAAGATGTTGAGATTCTGGAAAAAGTGCAGAGAAGAGCAACCAAGATGATTAGGGGACTGGAAGCTAAAACATACGATGAACAGTTGCAGGAACTGGCCCTGGCTAGTCTAGTGAAGAGAAGGACCAAGGGAGGCATAATAGCAGTGTTCCAATACCTGAGGGACTTCCCAAGAGACGAAGAGATCAAGCTATTTTCCAAAGCACCTGTAGGCCAGACAAGGAATAATGGATGGAAACTGAACAAGGAGAGATTCAATCTGGAAATGAGAAATTTTCTGACAGTGAGGACAATCAATCAATGGAACAGCTCATCTTCGGAGGTTCAAGAAGAGACTGGACTGCCATCTGTCAGAAATGATGCAGAGGACCTACAAGTCACTTCCAATGCTCTTAATCTGTTAAATCCAGGGCTTTTTTTGAGCCGGAGCTCGGCGGAACGCCGTTCCGGCACCTTTTCGGAGCCCGTATCATGTGCTCCGTCCCCACCAATCGCGCGCTACCACTTCCGGGGTTTTTTAGCGTGATGGGGGGGGCGTTCCGGCACCTTTCGGCCCCGAAAAAAAGCCCTGGATAAACTAGTTGATATGCAAAGGTATTAGATGGAAGTGATTCATGCAAACCCTAACACTAATGATTAAGAAGTTATGTAATTCAAGTCTGGATTCATGCAATTTAGTTTGTATAAAGAATCAAGTAAGACTTCACTGTTGCTCTCATCTAATGGCATAGATGGCACATTAAATAAAAGGTGAAGAGTAAGAAAAAAAGCTTACTTTTGAGCTTGGCTCTCTAAGGCAACACAAGACAACCTGCAATCCAAGGCTTGACTCACAGACTACTATATTTTTTCCGACAATTTCAGCATTCGAGCCTAAGATAAATAAACTATGGAAAATAACACAAGCTTTTATAAATACTGTATAATAAAAAATGATTGCAGTCACCAATGAACAATTAAAAGTCTGACAAAAGGAAAGAGTAGGAGTCGAATGCAATTACTGAGGAATAGATTCCACAGCCTGGGAGTAATCTAGGATAAGATCTTTTCCTGTATACTCGATATACAAGTTTCTGACAGTGGGGCGCCTTCAGAAAACCTCAGAACCAAAAGGGTTAATACATATACAAAAGGCTAGGCCCTAAACCTGGCATGTCCAAATTTTTGGCTTGTCTGGGCCTCATTGGGTGAAGAGGAATTTTCCCGGGGCACATACAAAATATATAAAGTGTGTGTGTGTGTGTGTGTGTGTGTGTGTGTGTGTGTGTGTGTGTGTAAATAACATTAAATGTTTACAATCTTCTGGGGTCGCATTACTAACTGTCCAGGGCTGCATGTAGCCTCTGGGTGCAGGTTGGTCATGCTTGCTGTAAACCACTAACCCCTTTAGAGGTCCATAACATTTTAAACTGTGCCTAGTAAGTAATAAGCAACTAATTTTCAGCACTGGTATTCCCAAATCTTGCACCAGCTAGCAGCCTATCTTGCTAGCTCCTGACATTTTTAAAGTATCAACAAGGTATATGATCAAGAATGGAATGTATTTCCAAGCCAACAAGGAAAAATAGAAACTGTCACAATAGCTGGACTTATAAAAATATGCTGCTTGCCATAACTGCTTCCTGCCCTCCCGTGACAACTGAGGATCTAATAATTATTCCTGACTGTAAACCTGGTCTTCTAAGGGTAGTACAATCCCTACCCGAAAAGTCTAAACCTCCATCCTAAAGTCCAATTTCTTATTGATCATCAGTAGCTTTACCTGATCTTAATTTACTTTTGTTTTTCCTCTTCTAGCCCTTCAACATATCTGAACTTTAAAAATAATTACTAATTACTTCCTTGGAGTTAGATGGTATGATGCAGAAGGACTGAACATCATCAACATATTGATGGCACCCCTCTTAAAATGATTTCCAACAGTACCTTCATTTAGATATTCAACAGCATGGAGACAAAATAGAATCCTAGTTCAAAAACTAGCACATTATCTAATAGCAATCTCTCAATACCACTTTCTGGACATAACTCTACAGAAGACTGCAACTACTGCAAAACATTAATCATATCAGATGATTTAAAAGGATAGCATGGTTGATAGTACTGAATGTCATCAAGAGCTGTTAATTCCCAAAGTTTATAATGTAGGGGAAAACAGGAAACAAAGATCAGAAACAAAAGAGAAAGTAAAAGTGGTAAGGTATTGGTTGGATGATTTACCCACCACTGGCATGCAGCCCTAGCAGATTACTCAGTGGGGATTTTTTGTTGTTAGTTACGAAATCGTGTCCTACCCATCATGACCCCATGGACAATGTTCCTCCAGGCCTTCCTGTCCTCTACCATCTTCTGGAGTCCATTTAAGCTCA
>JAOYMU010000002.1:39708832-39719894 GCA_025802295.1 Psammodynastes pulverulentus
TTCAATATATGCCTTTCATAGTGTGAAAAAGAGGTGATCCTTTATCTCCTGTGTTTCCATAATTCCAAGACTGTTCATGAAGCAGAGTACACCTCTGCTCCACGCAAGATCCATATATAAGTGAAAGCATGGTCCTCCCTTCTAGCCTTCCCTTCTGGAGACTAACTCAATGACCAATCAAAAGTACAGATATGAACATGTGACATAGACTACATATCCCATAAAGTCTAAACTACATTTCCCATGAAGCATTCCCTTAAGGGGACAACTCCCATTCCTACTAAATGGTCTGGCCAGCACAGTTACAATGGCACTGAAAAAAGTGACTTAAGACTGGTTTTCACAGTTATGACCTTTGCAACATCTCCATGATCATATGATCAAAATTTAGCTTCTTGGTAACTGGTTCATATTTATGACCATTTATTATCACCCTCTGCAACCTTGTGACAAGCAACACCAACAGGGAAAAAAGATTAACTGAACAGCCAGTTTACTAACTTATCAACTGCAATGACTCACTTAACACCTGTGGCAAGAAGGTCATAAAATGGGGCACAACTCACTTAACAAATGTCTCAGTTAACATCTGAAACTTTGGGCTCAATTGGGGTCATAAGTTGAGGACTACCTATATTTCTCTTTGAAGTGCAGGATTTGTTAATATTTGCACTTCTAGTTATACATTAATTAGTATACACAAATGTGCCATTTTTGTCTTCTTTTTTTTTCTTTTTGGTAGAATGACACAGAGCTTCAGGTTTGATTCCCTAAAGGTGCTAAGACAGTAAAGAGTCACAAATATATCATCTGTTTGTAACTTTTAAAGTATCTGGTTTCCTTCATGATAAAAGATGTGGCTGATTTAATGAGTTGCAGTCAGGTACTAGATTTTTGCTCTTGTGCCCTTCTGAAATCAAATCTGAACTGTTGTATAGTCCTATACTGCAGTAATGCATATGTAGTCATGTTTATCTAGGTAAGTGGAAAGATGTATTAAGGATAAAAATCAATCACCAACTTCAAATTTAACTCTAGAGTTAGTTGACTATTCATTTCTATGTGGTTTTTGAAGATAATGTAGCAATTAAAGGAATACTGCTTTGAAGG
Organism: Psammodynastes pulverulentus; assembly: GCA_025802295.1. Taxonomy (NCBI): domain Eukaryota; kingdom Metazoa; phylum Chordata; class Lepidosauria; order Squamata; family Psammodynastidae; genus Psammodynastes; species Psammodynastes pulverulentus. The sequence continues at coordinate 39,709,943 of JAOYMU010000002.1, forward strand.
TAAAATATATCATTTTAAAGCTTAGATGGCAGGGTACATTATAAAAGCAAAAATGTTTTTTGCTTGAAAAAGCTTTTAAAAGCCTTGGGTTAGGAACAAGGAAATGGCTAGGCACTCCCTGTTATATGAATATTCCAAAAACAATACTCGTGCTCATTAATTTTAAATTGAGCATGATATATGAACTAATTTTATTCAAAAATACTCCCTCTAATAGAATATCTTGATAGAAAAGCTGATGGTAATGAAAAAAGGACTCATAGGCTGGCGTGGGCTGGAAGAAATACATAGTCTGCTGAGCATTTGAAAGAGAAGAAATATCTATGGGAAATGAGTACTGGATAGCAAAATGTGTATAGAGTGCCAGACAGCAGAAAGAGGTATGACCTGGGGCTAACACGATGTTAAGTATTTTTACAGCACCAGTTCTCTTCCTCGTCAATTTCATGAAACAGTTTGAAGCTCATCTGCAAATCTTTTCATTTACTGACTTTCAAATGCTACAAACAAAAAGCAAAGAATATCATTCGCTTACTGTCCAAATAGTCTGAGCAATTCCTATGAAGAAGAGCTGGAAAGACAACATTTCCTCATGATTCTTTGACTGCAAAAGCCCAGGAGTTAGAAGCAAGATGGAGCCAGAGTTACTATCAATGGAGAAATGAACTACCCTAAGTTCCACAAAACACAGAGTTTCAAAGAAAATAGAGTTTGGAAATGGAAGAGTCATCTAGAGTTAGGGATTAGGATTAAGCCCCAATTAGTTTAGCCAAAACCAACACCATAATTCAATTTAGAGAGTCTCTTTACACCTAGTGGACCAGTTTTCTCTATAATCTGTCTCCCTTGCAATCCTCAACACATTTAATGGAAAACTCCTTTGAAAATAGGAAAGTCATCTAGGGTTAGGATTTTGCCCCCATCTTGGTTCAAAACTAACATCTTGATTCAATTTAAAGAGTCTCTTTAGGCATGGTGGACCTCTTTCCTTTCAAAAAGAAAGTCAAAAGTCTTTGTTGAAGAGAAGTGACACAGATCAGGTCTATGTTTCAGGAAGGTAGAGAGAGATTCACTGCTACAATAAGGCACTTTGTCCCTCTATGGTAAAATGCTTCCCTGAAATAGGTCATAGTCAATTTATAGGAATTAAGTTCCTATATTAGCAGAAGATACTCAGAATTGCGTGCATTAGGGCAAATTGCTTGTAATAACAAATATAATTCTTCTACTTTTTAATTTAGAGAAAATGTAATGTAACAGACTATATCATACATGAATACAAATAAGGCAATAGAATAAAAATGTATGTGGTCTGAATTTACTTATACCCACACATTCCTATTTCTAAGACCTCCATGATGATATTTGCACCAAATAAGAAACTTTCTTTCTGAATTTTTTTTTTTTTTGCTAATTTCTGGTGCTGAACATATTCAGTTCCCAATTTTTTGCTAACTTGCATGGGTGTTTGTGTAAAGTTAGATCTTTTCATATAGCTGTGTTACAGACCCACAGCATATGTACTGATATTCCATTATATTCTGTCTAAACTGAGAACAGTTTGCTCAGATTCTTATTCAGATTTACAACCAACATGGACAAATAAGTCATCGCAGCTGAACAAGCACTTTCAACTCCAAACAGTGGAAAATGTTTATCAGAGACAAACATTTCATTTCTAAAAGGTTCACAGCTTTCTTTTACATACTATGCAAACATAAAGTTGTGGTGGAACATTCATATTATAGGAGAGAAAACAATTGTTAAATAGGGACGGGAAAGCTTATAACTATTTGTAGCCCCGATATGTAAAGTAGAGGAGAATTTTTTGTTGTTTTTTTCAGCATCCAGCCAGGATGGATTCTACATGTTTACTGTTAAATTTACTTGATACTTGAGTCATTTATTTTCCTTTTTTGTACACCAATCTTTTTTCCATTTTTGTTGTTGTTGTTAGTGCTGGATGTATGGGGTTTTTTTGTTTGTTTCTTTGTTTTTCTGGTTTGTATTTTATTTTTGTTGAGAAAACAAATATATTTTAAAAGAAGAACAAAAAAAGATTTTAGTTCGTATTCACAAGAAGCATATTAACTCCAACCACCCCCAACTTGAAAAGAAAAATGGCAACCTGAGGAGAACCAGCATTATCTAAATTCAGAGCGAAAGGCAGTGCCAGGGAAATAACAGGGTTGAACAGCAACAAAGCAAAAGGAAGTTCAATTGCTAATTTAAAAGAGAAGCTGGGGGTTGGGAGGCTAAAATAGTTATCAGAAGAAAGAAAAACTGAAAAAGTACAAAAGAAATAGTTTCTGTTTCAGGTAAGAGAAACATAAAAGAATTAAATTTCAGCTTTTCATATCTAGATGACAAATGTATGTTGCATAAAAGTTGAATCCCAGGGAAGCTTATATTTAGATCCGGATTAAAATAGGGTCAAATACATCAAGCTTTTGGAACCCAATCCTGAAAATAAAGACGTTCCCAACTGTCTACTTCATCACCACCACTGACCCTAAGCCTGTTCTGACAGTGATGCAGGGACAGGGAGGGAAATCTTCAGTTTTAAATCCTGAATATATCGGTTGTCAAAATAATTTTAAAGGGGGCAATAATCACCATCCATGTGACAATTTTGATGGTGGTCTTTCAAATGGCAAGTTCCTCATTTAAATAAAACTACCATTTGCTTTGGGGTCAGAAGCTCAAACAGAGGCCTGATTTTCTGTCAGGCAGAAAATAGGGAGCGAAAGCTTCATCAGTAAAGAAGTACACATTGAATTCAATGAATGAATTGTGTGGAAAGTGCCATTAAGACATATACAGTATATCTCTCCAACTCTCGGTTGGAGATTAAAGTCGGTACATGAATTTTGAACCAGCCCAATGTAGTGGTTAAAACACTAGGAGACCATGATTTCTAGTCCTGCCTTGGGTGCAAAGCCAGACAGGTATCTAAAAAGAAAGCAATGGCAAACCGCTTCTGAAATCTTGTCAATAAAACTGCAGGGACTTGTTGAGGTAGTCATTAGGAATTATGAGAGAAGAGGGGAGGGGAAAGGAGTGGAGGAAAGGGAAAGGAAGGGGAAGAGAGGCTCTGACTATGGTAAAAATAGAGTTTGTTTAACTGATTATGTGTCATCAAGTCATTTTTCACTCCTAACAATAGTTTTTTTTTAAAGATAGAAATAATTTTTATGTAAGAATTAAAGGGTAAAAAATAAAATTAAAAAAAAATCCAGGTCAACTTCTTGAACCAAATCATTAAGCAGGAATTACAGTAAGAAAAATAATAATACCATAACAAGATGAACAAGAAAAGACAATTGATGCTCAATCTTAAAGACAATTACAGGCTTTAAACAAAGCAGCTAGGGACTCAGTGATCATGGGACTATGCTTAAGATGGGCTGAAACAAAGAAAGCAGTGTATTTCTTTTCAAGCAATGAAAAGAAACAGAAGCTTGATTTCGCTTCATTGCCTTTAAAACTGTTAAACAAAGACAGACTACCATGGACAAAGTTGCTATACGCAGTTAATTTATTCAGGTTGTACTCTGAACCTCTTGATCTGTGAAAGAGTTGGTTTCCTTATTGGTTTTATTGGCAAAGTGAATTGGCATTCTTCTGTGAATTTTCCTTCAAGATGCATGCATATATTTCTTCTTAACTCAATTGGTAGCAGAAGCACATGAATAATACCAGCACAGGAACAATTCATGTGCTTTTGTCTGTATCAGTTCCACAAGATTCTTAAGCTTGGCAGCCTTTTTGGAACAAAACTTAAATAGGAAGCTATGAAAATTGAGTAATGTTTAAAGAAAGATGTATGGCACTAAATTCATATGAAAATATCTTACATTTCTGACTTCCTTTGCAACGCTAACCTCAAATTCAATTTTCTACCTCCCCCCTGCTGCCTAGATATAATCTATATATCCAATCAGAAATGTCCTGTATCAGGAATGATATTTAGCCTTTATATGTTAAATCCTGATGTAATTTACTACATAGTTATTGCAACTACTTTTTACATTTCACATTTTCCTTTTCCAGATAGTGTTTGGAACAGAATCTCTGCTCTTCTCTGCATGGCAAGTTGGATGTAAGCCCAAGTTTTGGTTCTAAAGGTATGTGTGTAGGTGAGTATTCAGGTTCAAATTCATTGAGGGAAGGAATCCTTATCTTTTCTCAGGCATAATGAAAGTAGAATGCCTTTGTCAAGTACAAGGAAATTGGCAGTAAGTTTACCAAATGACTAGCTAGCTTGCACTCCTCTACCTGTTTCCTTTTAAGCTCAGTTTCAGAAACAATGACCAAAATATTTCAACATGAATTTAAGTGGCAGGAAACTTGAAGGTGGAAACCAAGACTAACAGAAGTTATAGAAGGTATGCACAAGACTTTCCAAAAGAATTGTCTGCTTGAAAACTGAGGGCTTAAACTAAGATCTAAACATAAAAGGCAATATATATTCTGGAAAAATATAGAGTAATCTAAAAAGTTCTGAGCTTGAAAAATAATTAATAACTATTCTAGTTCAATGACACCTGGCTTTTATTCCTAATTACAATGGAATGTTTTTCTTTCTACATTTTTGGAATTTATAATAACAAAAAATCTGACTCTATTTGGCAATGTTCAGGCTGTTTTACAGGGGAATTAAAACAACGGATTTCTGCCAAATATGTCTTCAGTGACATCACTTATCAGTTTACTTAAAATGCATTCTTGAAACCACTTTAATAATAATAAAAAGCTAAGCAGGGCCAGATAAGTTAATATGGATGGGAAAATCATAAATTAGCTGCTAAATTTGTAAGAAATTTTTTTGTTTGAGTTTCCTCTTTTTAAATACATATTAGTTCTAAAACAGCTTTCATTAATACCAAGTAGATGATAAAGTCTGCTTTCCCTTCCCACTTTTATTTATTGATTCAGTGATCATGGTTTATTTTAGAGCTCTCTCAAGAAGGATTATGTTAGGAAGTTCTATGTAGATTTCTACATATTACTACAGAAATCTCTTGTTGACAGTGCAGTGTATGCAAAATCCAGTCACATCTATCTATCTGTCCGTCCATCCATCAATTCATCCACTTAATTTTTCCCAAGATTATGTCAACAAATAAATCTGCATAATGTAACTAGGCAGAAGATAGTTGATATGGTAATGGTCTTTGTCTTGCCCGATTCTAAAATTCAAAGAAATTGTGACTGTAATCTTATGTGGAAGAATGATTGTTACAAATTTAGACAAATTATTAAAGGCTGGACACATTGCATTAACATGCAAGGACCATACTGCAAGGGTATGGTTTCCCATTTGTAGTATATGACTGTGAAAGCTGGAATATTAGACTGAATGAAGAAAAAAGAGCATACTGTTGAATTGCAGTTCTGGGAAAATTTATTGAGAATACTTTAGTTCCCCAGGAAGAACAAAATGAAATACAACCAGATTACTGTCTGAAGCACTAACAATGAAGCTAAGCTTACATGTTTCTGATACTTAATGAAATGGCAAGAGTTATTATAAAAGTCATCTAAAAGATCATGGTACCTGGAAAAATCAACAGCAATTCAAAACAGAGACAAAAAAATGTGATTTGATGAAATCACAATGACAAAAACCTAGTGAAGTAATGTTGATCATCAGTGTGACTAAATGATATCCATCAGTTAAGAAAAAATAGGAACAGTGTTCCTGCAGAAGTTAGGCCTTCTTTCTCTGAAGTCGGCAATTCCTGCCCAAGCAATTTTATTTCACCTATGTGTAAATTGGGTGGCTATATAAATCTATTTAATAAATAAAAATAAACACATAACTTGAACCCCAAGAAGCAAAAATTGATAGAAACTTCATGTTACATGTAGAATCATCCAGAAAACATGTTGAACTACTGTATGTTTGATTTTTCCATTATCCCAATTTGAAAGCAACAGATAAGTTTAGAATACAGAGTAATCATGGGACCAGATGAGTTTTTGCCAACTCACTTTATTCAACCCAAGAATTAAATCTGACCTTCCAGGAACAGAATTGTGTTCTGTAAAGGTGTCAAGTAGGCAGAGCACAGAATAAATAAAATCTTCAGAATATTGCTGGTGACCTATGGATAGTTATTTTCTAGCTTTAGTTGCCTTTCTTGACCAGTAAAAGAGGAACAGCAAACAAGAAAGGAAATGCCATTCCTATCATCCTTCGTGAAAGTTCAGATTTTAAATCTAAATTACTAGTACCAGTGTTTCCTTTTTCCTGTACTTAGAAATAGATGGTATAATTATATTGCCTTTGACACTACTTCTTATTTACCAGCAATGAGAGATGACATTTGGGCTTTATTTCCTGCTGAATGTTATGGTTTAACAACTGCTTTTTGCCCTTCTTTTTAAAGGTGGTTGTTCAGATTATTAATGTATTTTAATTACTATGCTGTAAATTGCTCCAGAGGCATTAATTAAGCGTGGCATGCACATAAACACATTAAATTAAAAAAAAGTGGTCACAGGGAAATAGCTTACTACAAATAGAAAGAGTCACCCCTTAAAGCTTGTCCTCATTAGTAGTCCTTAGCAGGGTTCAATTTTTATGGTGGCAGTAGAAAATGTTGCTGGCATAATAATGCATTGTCTTGACAATCTCTATCCTCCTTTGTGTTTGTTGGCCTTGCTGGAGTTTTGTGATTTAGAAAACAGTGGGATAAAGCTGTGTAAATCATGGTCTGACAAAGGTCACCCTCGTAGGGATAGGGACAAAACTCTGGTTGCTAGGCTGTTCTACTGATGCTGTAAATAACTAATAAAGGAAGGTTCTGAGATTCAATTTATGCATGTACTACTGACAATATCAATTTAAACACAGGATCTATTTGTGTTACATTTTGGCCCAAATAATTATTTTGGTTTGAAAATTTATGGATTGCAGAATTGCTGTGTTGCCCTGACGAAAAAAAGCCAGTGAAATTACCGCTAGGTTCCTACTTTGCAGTAAACCATAATATTGAACAATAAAGGATCCACACAATCTTTCAGTGTATATTATAAATCACCAAAAATGATTGCATGGTGATATGGTGTGATGTGCGAACACAGTGCTGTGTGTAAAGGCTCATACATGTTCTGGTAATATATTACCTAGGAAATAGTAAAACTGTATGAAGTCACCTTAGTTCTCCTTGGGTGAGGGAAGCACTTTGCATTAAAAAAGAGAAAATGCAATTCTCACCTAGAAGTTTCATGTCATTCTGAATGCTTTTCCAGTTTTGCTAAGCCTTAGAAAATATAGTATATCTTTTATATTTTATATTTATGGTTTTAAAGTAGAGTTGCTTTCTGGCTTGATCCCTGATCCCATGACAAGTCTGATATAAGTATGAAAAACTGTCAGCAGAGACATAAGATAAAAACCTGTCAACTCAAACACACAGTAGTTGTAATCTTCATCAACTCTGAAAGATTGTGATTTTTTTTTATCATGGAATTGCAATAATAAAGAAAACCTCACTTATTCCATTTCTAGTTTGGTTGATTTATATCTGGCATACAAATAGAGGTAGAAGGCTTCTCTGAAAAAGAAGTTGGCAAATCTACATATATTTAAAGTTGCCAAGTTTGAAAAGGACTGGTCTACAGGAATTCTAATGAATGCATACAGGAGCCTTTGAAATTCTTGAAGCTATCTAAAAACCTCTTGGCAAATTTGCATGACACAGAAATGATGTTTACTACTTTAAATGTTTTTCTTCTGATCCTTAAAATTACAGTATGTACCAAAGCCTTCAAAAAGTTGCAACATCTTTGAAGCTGCAGGCTTTGGTGCTTAGTAATTTACAAAGATGGCCAACATTACTTCTGCTTATTTACAATCCAAAATCATGATCTTTCTCTAGATGTCATCATAAAACTTCATTTGGAATGCCGTGAGATGATAGCAGAAGGTAGCAATGATGGAAGGATAACAGACCAGAAAAATCATTGTAGCTGGGCATACAAAAGAACAGGAAATTCTTATTGTACTCATTGTACATTATATCAGACTTATTTAATTTAAAAGGGGGAGGGATAATGGCAATTCTGCAATGAATTGTATGGGTGCTTTCCTTTTCAATCCTTTAGGCTCACAACTCTTCCATAAGAATTAAGGATTAAATATTGGAACATCTGCACAAGAGTAGAAAGGTTACAGAAGGGCTGTCGTCATGGCATCGTCACGTGACATATGGGGACTTTTTTTCCTCCTTCGCTAAACCGGGCAGGGACATTATGTGACACATCCAGCTCATGGACCGTGAGTTTGACACCCCTGGATTAGAGTAAGAATGGACAATTATTCAGCAATTATTTTACTAACTTCACAACAAGCATGCAGGACCTTTTTAACACAGAGATGCTTGTTTTACTTGACAAAGTACTTCTTTCCTATTTGAAATCATGGCCCAATAATGGCAATGCAGAAAAAAACCTCACATTTTTCAGCTTTAGAGTTTTATTTTGTTTTTTTACTGTTTTAGTACTTGAATCACTGAAATGGTTGGATCTAATTTTGAATAGGTCCATTTTATGTGGGGATCCCAGTTTAATACTTTAGATCAGACTGGAAAATTTGGATAGATGCATAAGGCTCCAAATTTATGCATGCTTGAGATTACAGAGCATTAACAAGGCTACAGAATAGAGCCCCATATTAGAGTGAGGTAGTGTAGCTCAAGTCTTTAATGAGCTGTAACAGCCAAGGTTTCCATTTAGGTTCCAATGCCTTTAACTTGTCAGCAGAGCGTAATTAAAAACCCTACGACATAATGTGGCTTATTTGATTTAATGCTATGAAAGCTTATTACACATTAGCATTATATGAATCAGTCCACTATGGTAGGGCTACAATATCCATATGGTTTTACTCAATTTAATTGGTATGGTCATTTGACTAATTACTAACAATGAACTAACATATCCAGTGGCAAACATCCAAACTTCAAGCAGATAACAGCAAAAATGACACGAGTTTTCTGTATTTTTTGCCATCTGGATATCTGCCACTTAGACCTGGCAGCCCAAACTATGGCCAGTTTAACATACTTTTGTTTAAAGAAAAAATAAGTTTAATTTGTGTACGAACCAGGATAACGTGCAAGTCTTCACGTTCACTGGAATTATCAGTAAGTTGATAAAGGAGGAAGCAAAGTTCTAGATTGCTTTTCACCGTCTAAATACGTTCCTGGTGGCAAGCTTCATTTAATTATATGACAATCCTAACCACATGATTTGTTTTTATGCCTCATCCAGGTGATCCCTTTTTAAGGATCCTGCGGGGTCCTCGCATCTTTTGGTCTGATAATATGGCATATATTTTGTCTATTGTGGTCTTTGCACTTCCGTTCGTCCCACTCACTGAAATAGCTTATAGAACTCCCCGCTCCCTATATCCTCCCCCGCCCCTTTTGGAAACCATCCCCTTCAGCCTGTAGGACCGGGGCGTCTGATTCCCAAACGCTGCGTGATTGATGGGACAATTTCACGCGCCCTTAAAGGCCCTTCCCGGCTCCGTCAATCGCGCAGCAGACGGGAGGGCTGCGTCTTTGCATGCAAAATAGACCAGGTTCTTTGGGGACTGGTGGAGAAACCTCGGGAGACTCGCGGGTCTAAGCCGCCCGAGTCCCAGCGAGACGGCGGCAGGCTTTCATTACGCCCTCCTGTCGAGTTGAGAAGGTGGGGTTTGCCTTGGCGAGGGCGGGGCTCCGAGGAAGGCCGAGCACGGTGCGGGGACAGGACAGGAGGGCAAGGAGCAGGTCGAGTTTGGAGCGAGCGCCTGGAGCGCGCGGGAGCAACCGGTGGAAGTTTTTAGCTGCGCCGAAGCTCGGAAGCTTCTCTAGTCCTTCGCCGCCGCCTTTACTTTAGTGCGGTTCCAATGAGGTGAGTTGGCTGGGTTTCATTGGGGAAGGATTAGAAGTGACCT
>JAOYMU010000002.1:39797298-39807908 GCA_025802295.1 Psammodynastes pulverulentus
AGGGTGGGGGAGCACGTGTAAAAGTATGAGGGGGAGAGCGTGCGCATGCATGGAAGGCTGGGGATGAGCGCTTCCCTTTCCCGCACTTGGTAGCTCGCAAGTGGACCAAGTGTGGGCACCCCTGTTCTAATGGGTTAATTAGGAGAAGGGAGTGACTAGTTTTGTCCTTACTAGGAAGATAGTAATCTAATCAAAACATATTATCAGTTATACAGTGATCCAGAAATTCCAGGCAATTGTCTACTTATCCCTGGAGTGCAACAAAACATAGATGTAATGTTGCAGCGTTGATATATGAAGAACGGCCTTCTAGATCAGAAAGAGCCATTCTTGTCTAGTATTCTGTTTTTCCCCAATGTTCATTCCAAGGTGTCTTAGAAGCTCATAAGCAGAATGTGATAAGCACAATCCTGCTTCCAGTGGGCTTTTGTTTTTTGTTTTGTTTTGTTTTTTTGAAAAAACAGTTTATTAATCAAATCTATTGTTAAAATTATAACAATTTATCTCTAAATAATAATATAATTAGCAGTGTTACAGATATGACAAACCTAATACATATTTACCTATAAGTTATATAGCAATACATAAAATAATATCAAAATACAAAATTAAATTATCTTCTTTTATCTAACCAATTGTACCATTTAATCCAAATTTTATAATACTCTGATTCTTTCCTTTCCTTTAGTTCCATAGAGAGTCTGTCCATCTCAGCACAATCATAAATTTTCCTGATAATCATATTATCCATTGGGGTAGTTTTTGCTTTCCAATTTTGAGCGATAATGAGTCTAGCCGCCGTTACAATATAGGTTAATAAATACTGGTCAACTTTCATAATCTTTGCTTTGACAATACCTAATAAAAAAGTTTCTGGGAGCAATTCAATATTATAATTTAAAATTTCTTGTAACCACTTTTGGATTTTACACCAGAATTCCCTTATATGTGGACATGTCCACCACATGTGGTAGAACATCCCCTGGTCATGACCACATCTCCAACATTTAGGTGATCTGTTAGGGAACATTTTGCTAGTCTCGCCGGAAGAAGGTGCCAGCGATAAAACATTTTATATAGATTTTCCCTATAGGCTACCGACGATGTCAGCTTGTAATTTTTCTGCCAAATTTTTTCCCAATCCTCCAATTGTATAGTGTATCCAAAGTTTTTGGCCCAACTTATCATTGTTTCCTTTACAACTTCCTCCGCCATTTTATAATCTAATAAATATCTATAAATTTTAATAATCATTTTTGTCCTGTCCCCAATAAAATCTTATCTAATTCCTGTTGAGTGTTGTAAATACCTAATTGATCACAATCCTTTTTATATCGAGTCCTAATTCGTAGGTAAGGCCACCAATCTAATTCTCGTCCTTCGACTTTCAGTTCCTTTATAGATTTCAATTCCCTTCGTTCATTTAACAATTCTTCATATTTAAGCATTTTCCTCAGATCTAATGTATTTGGATGCATCATTGCCTCCATCGTTGATAGTCATATTGGGGTCTTTAAATAATGTTTGTTCTTTTATTTTCCCCCAAATGTAGAACAATGCATTCTTCACTTGATGTCTTAAAAAATAAGAATGTGATTTATTTTTCCCTTCCCAGAGGAATGCATGCCATCCAACCTGCAGGTCATGGCCCTCAATTGTTAGCACCCTTTTATCTTCCAATCTTATCCATTCCTTAATCCATGTCATCACTGCAGCATGATAATAAAGTTCGAGGTCAGGCAACCCAAATCCCACTCTGTCTCTACTATCTTGCAAAAGTTTGAATTTAACCCGTGGTTTTTTTTCTCCAGCCACATAAATTTCAATAACATTTTGTTCCACTCCTCAAAAAAACCTTTCTGTAATTTGACCGGACCATTGTGAAAAAGGAACAGTATTTTAGGTAAAATATTCATCTTAATTGTGGCAATCCTTCCAAGTAGTGATAATTGCAATTTAGCCCATTTCAATAAATCTGATTGCACTTGTGTTTTTAGCATCCCAACATCTTACCCACTTCAACATGGCAGAAAATAATTAGATAACAGCAATGAACTGATAAATAATCCACTTTATCTTCATTCCAAATGTTTCTGTTTTAGACTCACTAACCAAAATTAAGAGTTTTGCAATCGCAGAGTTTGCTGCACAAAGCTGTAATAACTAAATCATCCCCATTGTTCTTTCTTTGAACTCAATTGGCTGCTTCTAGAACAAACAGGTATTCAAGGCATTTGCAAAGGCAGCATATTAAAGCCTAACTTAGACCTCAGTATGTGTGTCAATATTCAAAGTGAGGCTCTCTGCATTTCCTTCATTCTGAAATAAGACCATCTTACTTATTTTTTATCCTTTTTTTCTCCTGATCCTTTTCCAGATATGTTCATTCTTCTTCTTACATCCTCCAGTCAGACACTGCAATTTCATTAATTCAGAAATTTCCCTTCTTCATAAATCCTTCCCCCAATTCTCCATTGCTATTTTCCAAACTGTATCATTTCAACATTTCTTTATGTCAATCACTGTTTATGTGTCTCTTTTCAGTGATAGAATGATAACGGTGTAATTCTATAGGTGTCTACATATATGCAAGAATGTGGCTAACCAATCATTTCTCTTTCTATCAATATTTGTCACAGTAAAATATTGCTTGGCTACCAAACTAATATTGTTAAGCTGCAACACCAATACATCGGTGGAGTCTCCACAAATTGTGCAATCATGTACACGATTTTAAAGGCCAGTCGAACTACAGAGCATAAGCCATTCTTGGCTATAAAAATCAAACAAAATTTGATCTAGCCAGTGAAATGTTAAGTATACTTCCACCTGACTGGATAATGTTCAAGAGAATCTGCATTCTGTGAAATGTCAGGTGGTAAACAAGAATCACATACCTTTCAAGGCGAATTTGATATCCAGTGCTTTTTCCACTGCCACAGCTTTCAGCCCTTTCTGCTGCAACTCTTTCTGCTACCTTAATTTAAAAAAAAGAAATACTTTATTAAAATCTAGGTTTTTCTAAAACATAGTTACTACTTTTAATTACAGAATGGAGTTAAATATCACTTACAGAAATAGCACTGATTCTCCTGGGCTGAGTGCACACTATCCTGCAAGCAGATCCTTTTCCTCTTTCAATATAGTCATCCAAAATGAACTGGGTTACCTGGGTTGTCTTTCCACAACCAGTCTCGCCACTTATTACAGTTACCCGGCTACTATTTATAAGGTTGACGAGCTCCTGTTTTGAAAAACATAAAAGTGATCACTTTGTGTATATAAATGCACCAATTCATCGATGAAGCAAATACAATTCATAGTACACACTGATAAAGTTAGTGCTTGGTTTCAATTTTGTTATCTGTCTCTCCTCCTCTAAATAAAACATAGGATATAAATTAAATTAACTAAACATCATTCATTTTAAAAGATACGTAATGTAGCCAGAAACAATTATACCAACTGTAGCCCCCTTGAGGGAAAAAAAAGACATGTTGGAAATTAAAAAGCAGTCTGGATTTGCAGAAACCAAATGCTTATTGTTTGGTGCATCTCCAGCAAAGAAAACAGCTGCACTAGATCTGAAATGTCTGCATTTATTCTTAATTTCTGATCAGAAAAATGGATTAATACATGGAACTAAATAGAAAAAACAGTTTGTCTTCTACCTTGTATTATGGCTGGCATAAGCCTTACATATTAAAAAGAGGCGCTTTTTTTTGGTAAAAAAGTTGCCTCCTTTTAAGATTGTTAAGATGGCTTCACAACAAATGTTAGCATTAATACAACAGTTTTTAAGAGTTTTATAAGCAGCTACTTAATATCTTGAGTTACAGTCTACATTTTTAGCCAATCACATTAACTAAAAGTAGTGTTTTAATATTAGGTTCATAACGGTCTCAGTTGACAATTCTATAAAAAATGGTCATTAAATTTGATGTTATAGTGCAGGGGTGACAAACTCAAGGCCTGTAGGCTGCAACTGGCCCGCAGGGCTGATCTGGAAATAGCGAAGGACCAGCAGCAGGCGGCCCTCCCAAGCTCCATTTTCGCTGGCCGAGGGTTGCAGGAGGCCATTGCAACTGAAAACGGAGCTTGGGAGCCCATTTTAACTGGCAGAGTGCTCAGGCCACCAGAGGTCCCCCCGACACAAGTGACATTGCCCAACCGAGCCCCCCGAGGTCAAACACCACCCTGATGCGGTCCTCAATGAAATCGAGTTTGACATCCATTATAGTGTAATATCAACCTTCGGAGAAATCACCCTATTGCACTACTTTTTAATGTGTTATTTTCTCATGCTATTTAGCATTCATTTTGTTCATACTAAACCTCTTTATCCAAACCCTGTTAAAAGACGCAAAGAAATTATTTCAATAAACATTCCATACCTTCCTCATACTGTAGGAAGGCAATTTCTCACGAAATCTCTGCAAATTAAAGAACATGAAATTTGGTTACTTCATAATTCATTTTTCTTAAAAGTTCAATAGGATTATAAAGACATAAATTACCTGATATCCCCTATTCAATAGATTTCAGTTCTCTTTACATTTAATGGACTGCAACAAGATCCTTCAAAGTAAGCTAAAGCTTTAACAAACTGCCTACTGCAGATCATCTGCTCGCTGATATCACAATTTAAAGAGGAAACGAATGCTTACCCTACTTAGTAGAAAGCTGAGATCCACATACTTTTTACACATGAAGTTGTTAATTGAACAATACTAGTTTGAAACAAAAATGATACCCCAAAGGTGTACAGAGGAGACATAATTGATTTTACTTATTTATTTCCTCCAATTAGTCTTCTCTTATTGGTTATAAGAATATTTGCCCAGAAGGGTATAATTCACAATCCTATACCAGGGGTCTGCCTAATTACAGGCAGAAGTCTTGCAATTACTACAACTACTGCAATCATACCTCTGCGCCACCAAGACACCAAGAATATTTCCAAATCTGTTATAGTTCTAACACTTATTGGATTTACTTCATCTGCCAAATCACTTACTCATAATCTTGGTTTAAGACTATGTTTGGTCTTGTTTAATTACCTTGGTGCCTTGTTTGCTGACACAAACTAAGTTGCCTTATGTCCTTAGAAATAAGGCTTTATCCTAGCTCCACTGAAACTAAATTCAATGTGAATTAAATTGCCAGTTTATTTTAATTACTCCTAGACCTTGACATTGATCCTATCCTATTATGAAAATTATTAACTCTAAGTGGAGATAAATATATAAACTACTTTTCTCCCTCAATTCTAACTCATCATTCCATTACCACAGGATTTCAGAGAGTATGAAACTTCCAATAGTTGAACATTCTTGGCCAAAGGAACAAAAATGTCTATTATAATTCTATACATATCAACTCAGAAATTAAGTCCAATTCTAGATTTGTAAGATATCTCATCCTCTATTGAATTATATTTCCTTTTTTTGTACAATTTATTATAATTTTGAAATAATATAAATCTTAGATGACTTTTAAAAAGTTGTATCCTGCCATTCAGAAAATCTCAGTACCTGCATCTCAATATATCTTGAATCAGACTTTTTCTTTCTCAGTTCTTCTTTAAATTGTTCATCTAAGTCACTATCAGGCATATTTTCTTGTAAGAGATACTCTGAATCTTGAACCAGAAATGATTTTTCCAGTGTTGGCCTTCTCTCTTCAGGAGCCTTTTCCACAACAGGATTTTCCACTGGCTTTGTTTTAGTAGGAACCTCCTTTGTATACCTGGAAAAGAATAATTGCATGTATTCTTACTGTGAAAAAGTGTATGTTATTGAAATTTATATTTAATCATAAAAGTTTTATCTGTAACTATTTGCTCATCTACAATTAAGTAGGCGCTATTAATTTCAATGAATGTTGCAGAATCAGATATCTGTACTTTTTCACCTGTATTAATCTACCATTCTCTCTCTACTTATATCACAGTACTGCCTCAAATAAGCTGCAGCCTAAAACTTTAATTATATGTGCAAGGTATAGCATCATGGCTCCTGTGCATTTATCTCTCTGACTATAGTGGACTGTTGAATTTTGTAACTAGATACAAAAAAACTCTATTGTCAATGGAGACAACATTCAGAAAAAGTATTGGGAATGTATTTAGAATAAAATGACAGCAAAGGACAGATACAGTTTTACATCAACTGTTTATATAAAGAATAGTGATATTCATCATCATCATAAGGAATCAAACTTCAGAATATAAGTTATTCACAGGACTAAAGTTATCATATATAATTTAAAGTAACTGATTTTGAAAAGACAATTTAAGATGATCATTCATAAATACAAAAAGTTCAACTAATTTCTCTGTCTGATAATGTCAATACTTATGGACAATGTTTCAAACTAACAACAGCAAATAAACAAATGATTGTGTGTGTATATGTATGTGTATGGTCAGTCCTCGTTTAGCAACTGCCTTGCTTACCGATCATTTGCAGTTATGACAGCGCTGAAAAAGTAACTTTATGACCAATCCTCACATTTACAACGTTCTCAGGTCTGCAGAGCAAAGGAATGTTGAAGTTCATAAGCAGTTACAGTTTTACTTAGCATTTGCTTTGCTTCAAAACAGAGTTGCCAGTACCACATGTGGTTGTTAAACAAGGACTACCTGTATGTATACATACACTACATATAGTTCATTCCACTCTCACCCCTCCAATAGAGATTCAACTAGAACTTGTTTCAGGTAGCATGGACAATGGCGATCACAGAAGACAGAAATATTTCCAGAGGATAGGAGAAAGACAAATATTGGTCATGACTTTGGCTACAACATGGTCAATCTGTGGCATATAGTGGACAAATATTAATCAGCCAACATACAGGAAAGAAAACATCACGATAGGAGGTATAATGGATTTATCAGGAATAAATCATGGCCAAACACTCAAATCCTCCTTTTTGATATAGAATGATCTATTTACCTGACCAATTATGTGAAGGACTTAGTGGATCTTGCCTACAATAAGGACTTGACTCAATGTCCCACAAGAAACTAATAGTATTTGACTGAGTCAAAAATATTACTTTATTCTGACACTGCATTTTAGGAGAGCAACCAAGATGATAAAAGGGCTGAAAGATAAAGATTAAAAGGAACAGTTGG
The DNA here is from genome assembly GCA_025802295.1 of Psammodynastes pulverulentus. Lineage (NCBI taxonomy): Eukaryota > Metazoa > Chordata > Lepidosauria > Squamata > Psammodynastidae > Psammodynastes > Psammodynastes pulverulentus. Next base: position 39,804,440 of record JAOYMU010000002.1, read on the forward strand.
AGGCTTATCGACTACGCTTAGTCTGGAAAAAAGAATATGACAGCTGCTTCAAGTATCTGGAGGGCTGTCATGGAAAAGACAAGCAGTACCATTTAGATTTAATGCAGAAGACAGGTAAGAAACGAAGTATATAAATGACAAGAAAGTAGGTTTAATCATACATTGTGGGGGGTGGGAACCTAACAGTGAGAACTATTTAATTCTAGAATAGACTGTCTTAGGTGATAGTCCACTCTCCTTTCACTGGAGTTATTACACTGAACCTAGATGGTCATCTGTTGGGGATAGTAATAAACTGATACACCAGGAAGGGGATTGAACCATATAATCTCAAAACGTATATTTTTAAAATTCCAATCAGGACATGAAATCAGATCAGACTGTATTACTTGTTTTACCATTCTTAAGCTTGTCCTTACTTGGCTTTTAATTTCTACTGAAAAATAAAGTAACTTTGTCTAAAACAAAAAAGATTGAATGTTCTTATTACCCTTCTTCATCAGACCACCAAGACATAGCTTCTTGCTCTTTTTCATTTTTGTTCTGGACAGTATTCAGCAGCTGTACAATCTGTTCTTCTCTGCGCTCATCCATATGTACCACAGCTCTCTATGTAAATAAAATGTAAGTTATTACAAATTTAACATGCAGTATTTGATTTGATTTTGAATTTAATTGTCTTGCTGACCAATTTCATCCAAAGTGTTACTAAGATGTGGCAGAGGGAGTGAAAAGAAACAGGGCCATTCTTGTAAGTATCTTTGTACCTCTATAAACCATTACATTATGTTCCCCCAAATCCAGATGGAATATGACAGTGAGCAGGGGAAAAAAAGAACTTGTAATTGTAAACGTGGCAGAGAAAACCAGAACCTCTAAAAGGCCAGTGAAAAGGTTTCAGATTTTGAAGATGGACTTAGATAAGAAAGACATAACTTGCCAACCGCTAGGAACTGATATAGCAGTTAGTTCATACAATTACTTACATATAGTAAGGCATATGCTAAAAGTATCTGAGTGGCATACTGAAAATAATAAAATTGTTTAACAATGTGACAAATACCATAGATTAACAAAGGCATCAAACAAAAAGGAGCTGAAGAGGAAAAAAAAGTCAATTCCACATGATCAAAGAACCACAAGCTAAAACTGCATGACATCATACAACCATACTTGTTTTGCTATGTTCAACTTGATACAGTGGAATAATTGAAGTTTCTTTTGCTTAGGAAAAAAAGTGTGTGTGTGTATGTGTGAGAGAGAGAGAGTGAGAGTGTATCTGTCTGCCTATCTGTCTAACTTATACATACACACAAAACTATGCTGATCTATGATTGTAATAAAAATCTGATTTGAAGGAGGTGTTTATGAAAAAAGATAGGCTTTTTTCCCCCTTCCCTTCTCGTGTTCTATATACGAGAACCTCAAAGCCCAGAGATAAATTGAAGAGTCCCCCGGTTCAAGACATACTTCACCGTCATTTCTATAGCAGCAATTCCATACACTCCCTCAGCCGAACTCCTCGCCGTACCTCCAAGGTTCCGCGGCCTACTAAGGAAAACGGCCTTAATTGAGGAGAACCGAGCTCTTCCGCTCTCTCTCTTCTTTTTCCTTGCCGGGATCATCACCCACCTGTTGCCTCTCGGCCTCTTTGCTTCTCTCGCCTTGTCTCCGTGCGTACCACAGGCCAATCTCGCGGCCCTTCAGGTGAGGAGGAGGTCGGCTGCGGCTGCCGCCACTCCCGCCCCCTCCGCCACCGCTGGAAGAAGAAGAGGAGGACGACTGCGAAGCGCGGGGCCCGTCCCTGCGGCCCCAAGCCCGGCGGTTCTCATAGCTCATCGTAAATCCGTCACAGAAACGCGGTTCGTAAAACCCTCTTCTCAGTCGGCGGAGGCGATGACCTCCGGAAACAGAACCGGCCACCGACACAAGCCGGTCTGACCCAGGATTATTAACTTCCGTTCAGAAAGGAAGGCTGGCGCGCAGGCGCAAACGCCGCTAAGTGGATGTTAAAAGAACAGCGTTTCTGAACCTCCTTTAAGATGTGTGGACTTCAGTTCCCAGAATTCCCCAGTCTTTAGAATTTAGAACACAGCTGAATTATGCGCTATGCTAGCGGCGTTGCTGCCCTCCAGCGATGGTCGGGATTTGCCTAAGAAGGGGTGGGGTGGGATGGAGGGCTGTTCACGAAACTGTGCTCTTTGTGTGTTTGAATCTTTTGTGAGAGATTTTCATCTTTCAGCGAAAGGTGTTTTTGCTTCAGCCTCACCAGGGGTAGTAACATTGTAGTTACAATCGCAGCCTTTTATTTATTAATTTGCTAAACAAATAATTCCCAAGTCTGCATTACTATTACTATTAATCTTCTCATCCTTCCTTTCACCCATCTCCTCCCNNNCTATTCTATTCTATTCTATTCTATTCTATTCTATTCTATTCTATTCTATTCTATTCTATTCTATTCTATTCTGTTCTCACCGGTTTAACAAGCGGCAGCATTGTGCCAACTTATTCAGGGCTGCAAGGTCGATGTGAGATTATCAGGAAATCGCAGTGATGCAACCTAGATGTGAATCAAAGGGGGAAAGCTTTGGTGTGCGCCTCCATAGGAAAAGGCATGATATCATTTTGGGTCATTGGCTTTTTGTAAATGCTTGTCAGCATTTTGCCAATTGGAAAGCCTAACAGTCGAATTGCAACAACCCACAATATATTTTCAACATACAAATAAGGCTGTGCAGACTTTCAGGTCCCCTTTTAAATTATACTTTGTAGTTCATAAAATCCTTGTCTGCAACTTTTCAAAATAGACAATCTTACCCCAGGATTATGTGACAATTACAATTATGTGACAATTACATAAAATAGTTGCAAGGTCTATGCTCCTAGTAGAAAGCAGCCTCAAATGGCAGGTCATGATGTAAGTGCTGTAATTTAATAGGTGCAGTTCATATTAAACCTATCATTCTAGTCAGTCAGTGGATAAAGAAAGTAGGTATAAATCAAAGCAAACTATTATTGATGAAAATTACATTGTAATGCCTTTGCTAATACAACTAGACTTTTATTTCCACTTCACATACTGTGTAGTGATTTTGAATTTTGAATAGCAGAGCCAAGAAAAATGTCTGCTGATTAGTCAAGCATATGTGCAGAATCTTAACCATCTTACATTTTTCAATGCCTGATGTAAACATGTTCACTCAGATATTGATTTTCTGACGTGAGGATATGAAAGGTATGAATAACGTAGTCAGGTTTGTATATGCAAATGTATGTGGATGACACTTTGAAGCAGCTGTAGCTGCCTGTTTCTTATAGGAAAAGGGAAGGGATTCTGTTTGCCCTTTTTCAATAAGAATTTTCTGAAGTTGTCAATTATTAAACCAGTGGTCCCAAAGGTGCTTTTTCAAGAGGCAACTGGACTTTCTGGTTTTTCTTTGAAGATGTTTTGCTTCTCATCCAAGAA
>JAOYMU010000002.1:39817750-39829834 GCA_025802295.1 Psammodynastes pulverulentus
GCACAATGTGATGTTTGCAGAAAACCTGAATGGTATAAAATGGTGCTAGGTTATATGACGCAATGAGAAGAATGGATCTGAAAATCATCAAAGACAAAATTAGTTGTGTTCCACGGATAAAATGATTGATTGAAAGATAGCCAGTCACTTATAAATCACTAAAAATCAGAACAAGATAAAGTCATGTTCTTGGTTAGAATGTTTATTAAATATGAAAAATTGATTGTAAAATCAATTCTTTCTTGGTTACTTACATTGTGGTAACTTTGTAGTAATTCTACTGGAGCTCAATTTGTGTCTCAGCAAATACTGGGATAAAACTGTAAGTGCTAAAGCAAGCAACAAGACTTTTTAAAATTTATGCGGCACAGAGCAGTTATTTCAAAATATGAGAGACATATCTCAGTTTTATGAAATTAAAAACTGAATACAAGAATTAAAAAGTGCAGGTAATTTTGTGTGTCTTTGTACAAACACATACAGCATTTGTGTGTGTAATAATACTCCATTGGAAAATGGCTTTTGACCACCTCCACTTTTACACGTGGAGTTAGGCCAGTATTAAAAATTAAAACAAATGGTACAGGTAGAAGTATTAAATTAGAAAAATACTATCTCTCCCTTACTTTTTATCCTATTCCAGTTAGAAGTGGTTTCAATATTTGGAACCATGCATAGGCTGTGTAAATTCGATGGAAAGGGAGGGAAATTATTTTTGTTATTCTAGGTATGAGACCCAATTGGCTTTTTGAGGTCAGAATGAGAGATGGAGCTGGTTTCTTTATATTACCTCTAGTTCATTGGCTCGAATAGGAGAAAAAGTATTATGAGCTCTCTAGATTCAACCTAACCACATTCTGATGAAAGCAGTATATAACATTCTGTAAATTCATAGCTTTCATAGCAGATCTAGTTCCTGATGGAACTAGTTGCTTACAGTAGTTCTTCTATTTTGTCGATGACATCCATAATATTTGTGTATGCTCTATGGAATAAAAGCTCTTTAATATATATACATCACTGAAAAAGCCTTTCCAACCTATTTACTATATTAGTGAAAAAACAGGTTACATGCTTTCTTGAAAGCAAAATGTGACTCTTTTCAATGGTCATTAATCACTACTCCAGGAGGGTAATAAGATCATTGGGTTAAAATGACCAAAAAATTCTTTCTGTAAACAAGTGGCCATTTTGCATTAATCTCTACACTTAACATTGTTCACAAATGGCCAGTCACAGCTATCGTTATGTTGGCTAAATACACTGAAAGATGAGAGCAATTTTCTTTCTGGTGAAAGGAATAGACTGAATAGTGCTGCACCTGGTGGAGCTGGTCTGGGTTTGGAAACCAAGCAGAGTCATGTCTGGTTAGTAATTGGATAGCATACCATTAAAGAATGCCAGAGGTGTAGGCTAGGTTGGAAGTCAAAACCATCTTTATCCTTTTATCAAAAATATTACAATGTGGTCATAAGCTTGAGGCCAAATTCATTTTGCCTCCCATCTCAAATTCCATAAAAACTAAAAATCAGCTCTTTATTTTAGATGAAGACTGGGGGTCCAAGGTAACTCATGGTCTCCCTGAGATGGTTGTCTGGGAGGCTGAAATCCTTTAACTCCAATTTTTAATCCAGGATTCGCAGCTTCCCTTACATACCCCTCAAAGGCCTCACTTTTGGCTCCGCTGCTAGTGCAGCAAAACTGGCATTAAGAGCAGAGACTTGAGTTGCCTCATCAAGGAAACTTCCAACAGTAATTCTTCAGAAGGCAGAGGAAAATATGTCTTTCCCTGCTACTCTGTTCACAAGGAATATAGCAATACTGCTTAAAACAGCTTTTGGACAAAGTATGTAACATTCTGTTGTAAATGCATTAATGTTATTCAATTATTTTCTCAAATGCCATGAATAAATGGTTCAGGGTCCAAGCAAATTTAAAAAATGAGGGTACAAATTATTCACAGTCCCTTTTTTCTTGTTTTAGTTGCCAAGCCCATCTTCTTCCCTTTTCCTGTATGCTTTGTTTAACATTTGTATTTCTTCTTGATAACCCTCTTTTTCCAAGTGCTGTTTTTTACTATTCTGCCTGTGAGCTTCAACGGTGTCAGGAATGGATATGTTCAGATCACTGTTGGGATTGCTTGATGGTATGAAGAGTGAATAAGATGCTGTTTCTCCTAAATCACATGAAACAAATCTATTTTCTTTCCGAGAATAACGTAAGGATGGAGAGCGGACCTGGGCAGAGGATTGGCTAATATTACTAATGATGGAAACAGTGTCCATGGCTTCTTCATTGTCACAAATTTCAAGTACCTCTAAGTGAATCTTCACATTGGTGTCAGTAAATGTGGTTGGAGAATCTTCAGGATTTGGCTCATGGCCCACACTCTTGGAGCGATACACTTCAATTTTCTTGGATGTGGGTGTGATTTTTTGTCCTTCTGAGCTTACCTCATATGTAGATAAAGAGAGGGTTTTTCCTGTGGGAGCTTGGAGAGACACAGTTCCTTGAAATGCACACAGAGGAATAGCTAAGGCACCGCCTGAACGCTGAAATGAGAAAAATGGTTATTATTTAATGTTGCTTCCACAAGCGAAAAACAGTTGTCAACAATCCAATTACATCTCATTATTTTCACTGCTGCATGTTGAGAATACCTTTAAAAGGCCTTAGATGTAACTGATGGTATAAAAATACATACTTCTTTATTCACAGTTCTTATCCTGAATGTGTAAAACAGAATTCATGTATCATGTATTGACTCCTTCTGTTTCCCACACAATTGCACAAAACCCACTATGCCCTTTTACGTTTTAACCATTAAGACAATTTTGTCCTTGCAGGTATCAGCACCTGAACAATGTTGTATAAGTTTTGAAGCTAAGCAGAATTAGCCCTGGTTAATACTTGAGTAGAAGATCTCCAGAGAATACCAGAGCTATATGCTGCTATCTTGAAAACAATGCAAAATTACCAGAGCTAAATTATGAAATAATTATCTTCCTGGACAAAGAACTTCTACCCATTAATCTTGTTTGCTCATTTAATTATGTTGATAAATTGATTGGATTAGAATGTATAATTTTATACACTAAAGGCAAAAAAATATAACATGTAAATGAACTGGGCCAAATAGCCACTACAGCCAGATATTCCTCAATAGCAAAATATCAATAGCACTTAGATGTATGTACTGCTTCACAGTTCTTTACAGCCCTTTCAGCTTTTTACAGAGTCAGCATATTGCCCCCAATAATCTGGGTCCTCATTTTATTAACCTCAAGAAGGATGGAAGGCTGAGTCAGCCTTGAGTCGGTGAGATTCAAACTGTCAAACTGCTGACACTGGCAGTCAGCAGAAGTAGCCTGCAGTACTGCATTCTAACCACTGTGCCACCATAGCCATTAATGACCATTGGAAATTATGACAGACTTTCTCAGAGCTACTTATGATCTGCTTTCAGCTCATGAAGGCTGCATACCCTTTTACTTTTACTTCTGTACTCCAGCAATACATGGGGCAATAAATGCTCCAGGTTTGTTTAACATTTGCTTAATGACTATTACAAAAGTTTAATTTTTAATCTGGTCATGTGATGCCTTGACTTACGATCATAATAACTTATGACTATAATTTTGGCTTTGAAATAATTATGGTTGCAAATTGAGGGCTACCTATATCTCTGCAGTAGAAAAATATACAAAATATATTTACAATAGAAAAAAAACATATGAAAGGTGAATTCCTTTTCCTTTTCTTTTTTCATTAGCCAGGCTGTTGAAAGTGCAGAAAGTTTTATTATTTCTAAAGACAGGAAGAGAGAGAATTAACTTTAAGAGATCAAGTTAACAATCTGATACACAGATTTTTTTCTGGAAAGAAAACCATCTCAATCTACTCCTGAATACACACTTAGCTTATAGAAGATATAAACAACAAAATCAAAAATAGCCAGAAGAAAAATTAATCATCAGTACTTTTTTCTGTACTGAGTGCCTTAATTATGATAACTTGGACTGCCAATACATTTTGTCTTTCAGATCAGTGTAGAAAATCATGTCAAGTGAAAATGTGTGTAAAAGTCTGAAAAGTATATCTAATTTCACCAATGATATCTAAATGGTGAAGTTATGAAATGTTATTGAGCTGTGGTGGTGCAGTGGTTAGAAAGAGGTATTGCAGGCTGACTCTTCCCCCAAACAGAAGTTCAATCCTGACCGGATCAAGGTTGACATCTTTCCAAGGTTAGTAAAACAGGGACCCAGATTGTTGAGAGCAATATGCTGACATCTGCAACTGTTTAGAGAATGCTATAAGGCATTATGAAGCGGTATATAAGTCTAAGTGCTATTGCTATTGTATCCCAGACAGACGGATGTGTACTGAAGTGTATGGGCTGCCATTCAATGTGAAAGAAGTACTAGCTGTAAACATTGAAGGATTCCTTTGCACTTTATTTTCTTTCTCAGATACCTTTGTATTTATGTTTGCAGCTTGGAGCCTCCATCTAAAATCTATTCAGGACATACGCTGACTGAGATGAAATGCTCAAACACCAGATTGGATACAAAGGGAGATTTTGACTTCAGGCTTGCTAATTTGATTTCTGGCAGAAAGTGGTCAACGTTGCAGGCTATAAAAAAAAATTCTGGAGCAGTAGGAGCACTTCTAAGGGAGTGAATCTTGTTGAACAGAATGGAAATCTAAAATCATCCCTGAAATGGCTCTCTGGTACAGTTTCTGTAATGGAATGTACGGATGACCTTGGGGGATAAGGGAAGAGGACAGGGGTCCCCAACCCTTAGGCTGTGGCCTACTACCGGGGTACAGCCTGTTCAAACCCAGGCCATGGGAGAAATGGGCAAGCATGTGCATGTGAATCTCTACTTGTTCAAGCAGCGGGCAAGCGTGTGCACACATGAAAGGTGCTCTCTACTCATGTGAGTGGGGCTTTATGTGTGAGCACAAGTGCCTGACACTCGCATGAACAGAACTTTGTGCATGGATGAATGGAGCTGTGCATGTGCATGTGTACCTTCCACTCACATGCCTCCCCTGCGCCGGGCCAACCTGGGCCAGGCCAGGCCAGGCCACCAAGCTGGAAAATGTGGGGACTGCTGCCCTAGGAAACAATCAGACAAGAACCCCCTGATGTATTAACAGAGAAAGAAATTTAGGAAACACTTGCCCTAATTAATCAGGTGGTTAAAAGGAGTGTTTCTGTTAATGTAGCCTTACAATAAAGTAGAATTAGCTTATCCAGTCATATTTTCCTGTCTGGTTTGTACAGGTGGGCTGACAGTTTCTAATTATGGAATTGTGTGCAAGACCATAATTAAGCAAAAACTACTAGATATATTTGGGACATCTGTTTTTTCTCTCTTTCTGTTGTTAACTATGCCCTTTCATTGCTCTTCCTTTCTACCTTTCTGCTCTCTCCTTGGAACACAAAGCAAGCAGGAAGAGAGGGAGGGAGGGAGAGAGGAAGAAAGATGTTGCTTTTATTACTCTGAAAATTTTTATGAGCAATCATGTAATGAAAACATCCATGGAAAACAATGACAATGTCTATGTGGAACAATTTAATTTAAAGAACATCTTTCATTTTCCCTGGTGTTGAGTTATAGTCTTCATTCAACTTTTCTTTCCACATGTTTCTCCACATGGACATACTGCAGTGCTGCCAGCAAATGGAAAAAAGGACTTGGAGAGAAGATGAATGGAAATAATAAAGGATGGATGGATAGATTCGAGATTTTTTGGACATATTGTACATTAATTCATTCACAAGCCAAACACTTTCCACTCTTGATACACACACACACACACACATATATATTCACAAGTTCACATTTCTGTAGCATAGCTAGAAAATAGAACCATTTAGCAAATCACATAGAAGGAAGGATGGAATTGTGCAGTTGAAAGTTAATTTATTTTTTACAGGAACCTACTACAATCTGGGTTTAGTTCTATTCAGCCACTACTTGGAAGGAAAACTTTGGTCTGAGTGAGAGAAACACTATCAAACACCAGAGTAATTTTTCTTCAAGTTACAAGTCTAAAGATCTACATTGATTTGTTCCTGATGAAAATACTAAAAATGTCCAAATGAATCCTTGAAGAATATTTACAACTATGTTCCAGCAATTCTCTTTGTTTCTATGTCTCTTCTCACTTGCCTCTCCCATAAATCAGGTCCTCACTATTTTCTTGTTTGACAGCTTCAAAAGGATATAATATTGACTAAAATATACATTGGGTCATTACTTCTGTCTTTAGAGCTTTTTTTATATAAAGAAGTATTATTTTTTCCTTAGAACTGCCTAGATTTCTGTGATGATTGGCAAGCTATAGCCAATGATTGACAGCTTTGGAGTGATGTGAACCAGGCATTAGTCCATAATGTAGCTATTGTAACCACAGTAGGGCAAATGGGTGGGACAAAAACAAAGGTAAAATTTGATGGAATGTAGTTGCTATTTAAATGAATTAAAATACTGTCAATTCTTGTGGAGTTAAATTCTTTTTCCTTATCAGGAAAGGATGGAGAAACCAAGGGGAGAGAATCAGTTGGACAGCTAGCAGCTAATGTAAGAAAGTCTTGGAGGAACAACATTGGTTTCTCTGCTCAGAAACTAGAAAAATGACTTTGTATTGGTTTGCTGATTAGGAGAAGCTCAAAGTAATTCAATAGTTAATTTTTCATAGGAAGACAGTCCCACAGGGGAAAGAGCTGCTGAGCTGGCATCAAAGGTGAAGTTTTAAATTACAAGAGGAAACTTAGAAAGAAGAACAAGAAGTGGAGACAGAAACGGAATAGAAGAGATATAGCATCTGGCAACTAAGATGGGCCTAGGCAGCAGTGACTGTAATAGATTGATGGGTTTAATAAAGAGTAGAGATGGCTGTTAATCCTAAATGTGACTAGACAGTGCTATACCACTGAAGCTTTGTTTTATTTCCAGGATATTGGTTCAAGGTGAATGTGAAGCCTCCTGAAACAGACCTGGCCACGATCCAGAAAAAAATGTGTTTTTCTGGACCATGGCCAGGTGGTCATGAACAGAGGAGGAAGCTTTTAACCATTAATAATCAGTGACATTAATATTTGATTTATTTTTGTTACATCACTGATGAAAGAACATATTTATACATAATTTCTATTTTGTATATTCAAGTAACTTTTTTTGAGGAAGGGGGTACATTTGATTGAACTCAGTGATGCATAATTTTTTGCATCCCAAAAGTGTTTTACAAAAGGCAACTGGTTTTTGTTGTTTTCTTCCCCCCCCCCCCCGAAAATGTTTCGTTTCTCATTCAAGAAGCTTCTTCAGGTACTGAAAAAATTGATATTGCAGCACCAATGAGATATCTCTCAGGTATCTTAGTTGACCCCCAGATAGAAAAAAAGACTAGGAATGCCACACGATCGAGGCAGAGAGAGGAATGTGTCAGGGAAGTTAGGAAGAGCAGGGTTACCCAGTACAGTCATATTAAAAAATTACAATTTCATGGCAACTCTTACAGCCCCTGACCTAGAGGAAAGGATAAAGTTTTGAAAGATATATTATCATAACATGAAAATTAATTGTGGGAGGAAGACATTCCACAAGAAAAATAAACAGAAGATAGACATTTTTCTTTCATAAGACAGTGCAAAGGTAATTTGATTTGATGACACTGCTCAAATCAGCCCTCTATCAAAACAAGGCCTAGTTCTGAAACTGGATCCAACTGGAAGTTTTCAAAGCATTTTGTTTAGAGAATGATGACTTTTCTACTACTTTTGGTATTGTAACAAATATATGCAAGTTTGCAAGTCCAGAAGCCCACAAATGTGCCTACCATCCCTGCCCTAATGTTTCTTTTTATTCGCACTTACTTATATGTTTATATGTTATGTTCATATACTTGTTTTTCTCATATATGCTTGACAAAATAAATAAATAAAATAAATTTCTTATGTGGGAAACATGGAGAAAGGTAGTTGATTGTTGTAGCAGACTCTCAGTCATGCAAGTAGCTGGCCAGTGAATTTTACTTTAATAGACAGCCTTGCAGAATTATTTGAACATTTTTTTGTTTGTTTGTTTCTGCTTATATTTTCTCACTACTTGTTAAGGTTTGCTTGCTGTGCAGCTTAATCTGCTGGGAAATGGGGAGAAAGGGAGAGGGAGAAGAAAATGGAATAATTGAACAGTTATTTGGTGGGGTTTTACTTGCTAATGTCTTCTTAGGTGTGATCATACCTTCCTCCAAGGTATGGTCTATTTATTATTCAGATGTTATTTGTGTCTCATCTATTTTTTGTTCATCTTAGTATGTCTGTCCAATCTGAGTTCTTTCAGTTCCTCATTCATTTATCTTCATTTTCTCACTCCCACATCCCATGTTTAATTTCCTTTCTAATTCCTCTGTTGTCTTCTACTTGTACATCTCTGTCTTGAGTAAATTGGCCTAAGAGATGTGTGAGGTTAGGTTACTGTATACTGAATTAGAATTAGCTGTATTCCCATTTCTTTTTCCTATGTCATGTCTTTCATTATTCTGTTATTTATTTGATTTCTATGGTATAGCTGCCCAAGTGATTCTGAGCAGTATACATCATAACATTCAAAAAATATGATTTGCTTTAAATATGTCATTGGAGCTACAATGGCAATTTGATTGGAGCTGATTTCAGGGGAAAACATTTATAGGCTATAGTGGTAAAATTTCAGTTTGGGAAACTATTGATTAAAATAGCAGGCACACATCATGTTTCTTTCTCTATTTCTGCTTTATTATGTTGCTTATCTTGAAAGGGAATAGCTTTATGGCTACACATGTAGGCATATACTGAACTCTTTTCTAGATTTCAAATAATTTGGAGGCTTTTTGCACTGCCATTTCCTCAACCCTATCATTCTATGCTAAAATGAATATCTTTTTAAAAATGTAATAAAGTCCTTGGAGGTATGTAACTAAAACCTGGCAGGGCTAATGTCATGTATCATCCTGCTATTTAATCAATGACTTCCACAACTGTAATTTCATTATTGCAGGTTATAAATGTTTCCTCTCAAATCAGCTCCCATCAAATTGCATTGTCACTGTATATTTAGTGAAAAATTCAGAGCAAATCTTGCCTATTTTGAATTTTACATCTCCAAGTGGAATAACAGTTGGTTTACACCTAATATTTTAAAGAAGTTTCTGAAAAAGTGGCAGCATAAGGAAGCATTTGATTTTCTAATTTTATTTGGAACCTCTGCCACTTCACAGCAGCATATCTGCCTGTGTAGCATCATTGTAAACAGATAAAATCTGAGCTCTGTTGGATTGTGAAATGCTTTTTTAGTCTGCTACCCTGTGAAAAATCTGAGAGATGAGAATACAAATCATTTTTTTTACCATGAACTCTCAATTATCAGTTTTTTAGAGGCATGCCAGTCTGATTTAATAGGTAATATTTAGCCACTCTGATCCGTTTCCATTATCAGTTCCTATTAGCTCTTTGCTTTATAGATCAAAGCCAGAACATCAGAATCATACAGTAGAATAATAGAATGGATGAACTGGAAAAGACATTATAGATTATATAATCCAATCTCCTGCTCTGTGCAGGAATCCATTAAACCTTTTCTGACAGCTTCCATTTGAAAACCTGAAGTAAGAGTGAGTACCCAACTGTTCTAGACAGAATGATTCTATCTGTGGGGAAGTTCTCCTAATTCTCAGACTGAATCACCTTTCCTGAAATGTTGATCATCCTTGCATTGCTTTAGTTGCAGTTTGAAAAGAGAACAAATCTCCTCTCTCTTAGAAGTAGTCTTTTAGATATTCCACTTTCAATATTTCTTTTTTTGCAGGTTAAATACGTCCAGTTTTTTTTAACCATTTTGGACTTAGTTTCCAGATCCTTTAACACCTGTTCTTTCTTCTGAACTTCAACTAATTCAGGTCTTTTAAAACACTTTGTCCAGGATAGGATGTAGTTGTCCAAATCTAGTCCAATCAATGCAGAGTACAATGGAAATATTATCTCCTATGATTTCAGCACAATCCTTTTAATGTAGGGCAAGCATACATTGGTATTTTTTAGCATCTGATCTAGTTGGGCAGCTGCAACATCCACTGTAGTTACCTAATGTGGACATTTCATTTTCAGCATTGCAATGTAAGGACAATTATTTTAATGCCCCATAATGTCTAAACCATTCTAGGATATATTATTAGATAACTGGGGAGTCCCAATCTGACCAACAGTCGGTAGAAAATGGTATCACCGTTGCTGCTACCTATCGCTTTGAAGTATAAGAGGAGAGTCATCAAAAGATATTCTGTGGAAGATGGCACAGCTGGACAAGAAAAGAACAACTACAAGTAATTGTGAGTGTGTTCTGCTTAAGTGCGTCTAAGTAGAAGCCATTTCTTGGAGCTCTGAGATTAGGTTTCTTTTCAGGGAAAATGGCCTTCATCATTCCCATAAGAGAATTAATTATTGTAACTGAAGAGCAGATGATCTTGGTAAGATAAATACAGCCATTGTTTAAAAAAAAAGCCATTTCTATATATAAAAGAAAAACACACTAAGGAGGCTTCAAGTCTCTATTTTAAAACTACCATCTAACAGTGCCACTCATAGAGTCTGTCCTTCAAATGCTTCAGGCAGGAAGCCCAGCTACACAAGCTTAATTCTTTATTATCACATTAAGGACATGGTAGAAAATTGTGGAAGCAAGAACAACAGCTTCCCTTTCGCCGTGTTTCTGTCTCTGTCTCTCTATCACAGAGAATGTGAATTCATATATATCAGAGACGATTCTCCATTCATGAATAAAAATACAGTAAGAAACTCTTGAAATAATTTGGTAGGTAACATAATAAACATAGATTTTGACCTTTCCATAATTCAAAGGAACAAAATCTATAATTGTATTTTTAGATAAAGAAAAGTATGCATTTCTCCTCCCCCCACTTTTTAAATCCTTCCTTGTATTAAAGGGTTAGTATTTCAGACATGCATCCAGCTTAATTACTGACTTCTCTAAAGAGCCCAAAATATATGTGGAGCTTATTCAGAATTGGAAGAAATATTTCAGGCTGCCCCAAATCCTACGGCAGTAGTGATCAAGTAAAACAGTAGCAATCTGTTTGTATTTATATCTTGAGGCACATTCCTGTTAAAATGGAAATCAGATGCCAGACAACATGCCAAGAAAACTAAATTTACCTCCTATGACATTTGCATGGTTTGTCTCTTTTTTTCCTGAAGAATTATTAGTTTATTCTTAGTGTATTATATTTGCCTTAAAATTGCTTCTAATGTACAGACTGTTCAGTTTTTAAAACAGCACTTATCATAGGGGTAGACTAAGGAAACTATCCTGGGAAATAATAAACTCCATTTTAAGGACGTAATGTACACAATACAGGCTGAAATATGACAATTATTCTAGAAGTTGAAGTTGATGAAATTTTAATTTCTATGTAGTGCTTAAACTATATTACTTGACATCCTGCTTCAAGGTCCAGGAAATATGGGAATCTGTTCAGAGAGTCGTTTCTCACCATGTAAATATAAGCTGGAATGACTGAAAGCATAATATAGCATATTAACATAGAATAAAAAGTAATCCACTACAGTTTCCTGGTTTATCCCTTGCTCCCAAAATTATATTTTCTTACATTTGTTGAAATCCATTATGACTTTTATTATTTTATCAATATATGAAATACAAAGAAAAAGAAAAATAGGAAATTAAGGGAAGCAACAAGAGAGGGGAAAAGAAAATATGAGGCACAAAGAAAGAATGAAAAAAAGTGTTGACTTCTGACTCTTTTTAGCACAGTACAAAATAACAACATTCCATCTTTTTCCTTACATTTGTTGAAAGTCTAAAGAAGGCTGTAGTGTATGTGTGTGTGTGTGTGTGTGTGTGTGTGTTCATTTAGTGACCATGTATTTGTGGTCAATCCATCTGGCAATACAATTTACTATTTTAGACAGTAGAATATTTTTGTAGATAGATAGATAGATAGATAGATAGATAGATAGATAGATAGATAGATAGATAGATAGATAGATAGATAGAT
>JAOYMU010000002.1:39837630-39854079 GCA_025802295.1 Psammodynastes pulverulentus
ACAAAATGTTTAGACAGTGGACATGGCAGTACCTGGGCAGAGCAGAAGACAAGAGAAAGAACTGGGAAAAAAATCATACAACACAAAGACCTACAAATAAAAGTAGAACAATTATGGGAAAAGAAAAGAAAGATAATACCAACAGTATTAGGTGCCTTGGTGCAACCCAAAATCATCTGGTTCATCACTTGAATGCCATTGGCATTGACAAAATTTCCATATGTCAGTTTCAAAAGGAAGCCTTACTTGGAACAGTTTACATCCCATTATGCAATCAAATAACAACTTCTGCCTATTCCATGTCCTGGAAAGATTAGGTGGATAAAAATACTAAATCCAGTCTAAACAACTGGCTGACTGTGTGACCAACCATAATAATCGTAAGATCCAAACAGATAGGCATCTCATAACATGCCTGATATAACATTTATTGAAAAGAAGACAGTCTGGTTCAATGATGTTGCTATTCTGCTGATTCTAGGATTGAAGAAAAACAATTTGAAAAAATCACAAAACTTTGGGACTTGCTTATGGAAAAACAAACTCATTGTTATATGAATAGTGATTGGAGCTCATGGAGTTATTCTAAAGGACTTCCTTGGAATCTGGAAGTATTGAATTTATCAGACTTGAGCACTCTAATTACCCCCCCTCCCCCACACAATCCTGCTTGGAACTGCCTAGATTCTAAAACACTAATAATTCTTAAGTCCTTGGTTAGGAGTTGAATTATTTCATTTCCATGAGTCTTAAATTGTGAGTCTGACTATAGATTGTCCATTCATCATCACCATCATCATCATCATCATCATCATCATCATCATCATCATCACCACCATCTATCATATCCTTAAGTCACTCATTAAAATCTAGAATTTTCTTGAATCCTCCTCTTTCTGTTGATCCTACCACAGTCTACTTGTAAAATATCAACTACTCATAAAGCTGAATAAAGCCCAATGTGATTCTTAAGGACAAGGATGTTGCTATACCTTGAAATGGTAAAAGTGTTAACCATTTATAATATATTAGGGCAAAATCTTCAGTTCAGCAAAATTAAATACATAAAATATATTTTATTAACATGATTCCGTGTCCATTTTATCACATGCAGATTCTTTCTCAGGAGCATTTTGTTCATATTATATAGAGCTCAGTGGATGGATAAACAAAAACAAACCAACAAAGGATTCCATTGAAGCTCAGTTCAACATTCTTCTACCACTGTAAATGTTAGTGTGACATGAGATAATTATAACAACAGTTTTACATCTATTTAGGTTTAAATATATTTCCTTTAAATGAAACAAAATGCTAATGAATTTTTTTGTACGTTTCCCCCCATCTTTCGAATTAGTGCTTCTGGAATTCAATTCCATACCCAAGTGTGGTGCTTGGCTTCAAAAGGTAGCATTTCCTGCTCCTCAAGCAACACTGAGGGAGAAAGTAGCTGTGAAAAAACTCTTTTTGTTTTAAATGTTGTTTTGTGGAAATGTGTGTATGGTGGAAGGGGAAACAAAAATATCTGCACCTCCAATGAGAATTACGCTGCTTTGAATGAGAGCTTTCCAAACTGACATCTGTACAGATTACTGCTCTGTGTGTTAAATGAGATGAATACAAAATGCTAAATTTGGAAGGGAACAAAATTTGAGAAAAAGTGTTGTATGCTTTAGTTACAAGATAAATTTCTGGTTGCTCAATTGTGTAGAGAAAAAGCATGGCTCCTGAAATAGAGGTACCGTAATTGGCCATCTCTTTTTTTTTTAGATTAAAGTGGATCACCACTTAAATCTGCACAGGGACTGGATTCTGATCCTGCCATATAAAGCCATTGGCTTCTGTGTATGTCTTTTGTACTGCATACATTTTGAAATGTATTTTCATCTGAAATCTGTTTTGTTGCTGTCAAATCTGTAGTGAGTTTCATCACATATTCATTCCCAATTACAGCAATTGACTTATCAAAAGTCCTATTGTTCTGTGTAGGAGTGGGATTAATATAATAAGGAGTAATTATACATCTTGTGAGCTACTCTTAACCATCACAGCCAATGACTTTATTTGACCATTTTAGCACAAAGAACTATACATACATGTGTAAGCTTGTACAAGATACTTCAATAGGAGCAAAAGAAAAGATCATATTTGTATATTAAAGCTTCCTACCTTATTCTTATAATAATTTTGTGACAAATAGTGAAATCAGAGAATGAGTTTCTTCCTGCAGTTTTTGTGTGATGCATTAAAGAAGAATGATGTAGCATGAAAATGAAAGAGGAGGAGAAATGATGGTCAGTGGTAGCATCTTTATTTGAACTCTGACAATTGGCAGAAATTTCCCAAGGCAAGGTTAGCAGAACTGTGCGGCTCTGCTCACTTTCTAGACACAGAAAAATAATGTCAGCTAAGCTTGTGCTTTAAAAGTAGGTAAAAAAACCTCTTACAAGCTAAATGTCTATGGTGATTCTCAGTCATCCAGATCCTGGTTGTCCCAAAGGTGCTTTTTCAAGAGGCAACTGGAATTTCTGGTTCTTCTCTGAAGACATTTTGTTTCTCATCCAATAAGCTTCTTCAGTTCTTGGATGAGAAGTGAAATATCTTCAGAGAAAAACCAGAAAGAACAGTTGCCTCTTGAAAAAGCATCTTTGGAACGCTTACAAACTACTCACCATACAATTAATTCTGAAACCAAGTCTTCACTCAGTGAGTTTCTTGTATGCCTTTTGGGAATGGCAAAATGCTACTATGCCATTGGATTAAATATGATTGAGATACTGAGATACTGTAGGTTGAATACTCAAAACATTATTAAACATCAGTTTCTGCTAAACAAAAAATAGAACGTACACATTTACAAATATGCAGTCATTATTAATAAAATTGCTCCTAATAAATCCTTCCTAATAAAGCCATCATTTAAAGATTCAACCTTTTCACCCCAAAGTCCTAAAGCTAATCTTTTTGTGATTCAACATCTTTAAAGCTTTGATACATACTTAGGTATATATTTCATAAAGTGGTTCTGACAAAATAGAAGAAGCCAAAGAATACTCTTGTATGAATGACAATGCAATAATAATATATTTTTGCAAACTTAGTTATGCTCATATTACAGCTGAGGTGTTCACTTGGGCAGTAAAAAAAAGTCAAGATGGTAGGACTTTGATCATATTATTGTGGCTACTATTTTTGACCGTTTGTCCCACATGTTCCAGTGCCACAGAAGTAAATATAATCCCATTTCCACAGATTGATATTGACTTGTTTGATTTGCTGCAAACTAACAAATGTCATCATGAAACAAAGCATTTTGCTATGTTCTACCAAATACTGAAAAATAACAAGAGGGACATTGCTGACCCAATAAATTTGACTCAACAGGAGAAGTTTTGTTTTACAATCTGAATCATATAAATAATTTGACTTGCATAAATTATAGTCATGGAAATCTTATACTTTGTGACAAAAGAATGAGCACGGAACATGTCTACCATTTATTTAATTATATATTCTTAATGTTGCTTTTATAGTGATTACAGCTACAATCCCAGAAGTGGGATCTAGCCAGATCTGTCCAGATCAGGCGATCCGGTTGTTAACAGAAGCTTCCGTTCTGCAGAGAGGAACAGGAAGCAAAAAAGCTATGCTGGACCCTCCCACCCACCCGGTTTTTTCCTGTCCTTCATCTGCTGAAGCTGCTCATTACTGAAAGCCCCAGTTGGGGGCTGGGAAGTGGCGTGTGCGCATTTTCTCAGTGAGCACACGCGTTCCTGAACCAGTAGCTGCGCCAGTAGTTTAGTTTAGTTTAGTTTATTCAAACTTATAGCCCGCTCCCTCTCCCCAAAGGGACTCAGGGCGGGGTACAGAATAAACCGAAAATGGTTAATATACAATAAAATATACAAAAGATAAAACATTGATATTTATGAAAATAAAACAACAAGAGAAACACCCCTATGCTAAAAACTATCAAAAACCCCGGGGACTGGACCAGGAAATACTCAGGCCAATCCGGCCTGAATAAATAAAAAGGTCTTAAGTTTCTTCCGGAATAGGGTGAGATCGGAGACAGTACGAATATCCGGGGGGAGGTCGTTCCAGAGGGTGGGGCCCATCACAGAGAAGGCTCTCCCCCTGGGGGTCGCCAGCCGACATTGACTAGCCGACGGCACCCGGAGGAGGCCCTCTCTGTGCGAGCGAATGGATCTAAGGGATGTATGGGGCAGGAGTATACAAAATTGTGAATTTATATTCTTAAGACAAAATAAATTATAGCTGCTTCTGATCTACACTGGTTTTTGCTGATGTCAAATCAAGCATTTCAAAAAACTCTTACAAGGGTAATGCTTTTCTATATGTTACTGTTCTGAAAATATTCTGAATTTTTCTGGATTAGCAGGAACTAACAATGGTAACTCATGCACTTTTCAGTTCATGGTTTGATTGCAATTTGTTCTACCTGAAATTACCCTATATCACTTAGAAGCCATGTAGCTTACTTGCCTTATCATAGGAGAGAGAGATTTTATACTAGTATAACCTGGGTATTGAAGGAATCACATTGGTGGTCAATTGGCTTCTAATTCAACCAGCTTTTTATTTTATGGACTTATGCTTGTGCTTTATAGTTATTTGCTTTTACTGTTGTTACGAACTGCTCAGAGTTAAGGTGGGCAATGATACAAACCTTTTAAATACATAAATTAAATAAATTATAGAAGTATTTAAGTGACATATATACAATGATGCATAAATGCTATAGCTTTCATATAAGAAATGTACTGCAGTGGAACCAACCTTTAATATAGTAGGCAGGAGAGGGAAGAGAAATGACAACATGAAGCCCCAATTTAATTTCTAATTATTAGCTTATACTGAATCACAGTCTCTCTGTTCCAGGTAGGCAATTAAATAACATCAAGATGTCTTGGACTACAGTTATGACACTCTGTTTTAATGGACTGTACTGTTAGAATTGGTAGAAACTATTGTCTTTGAGACATTTTTATATCAGAATCCAAAGAGTTACTTAGGTGGTAATATTTATAGCAACATGGGTTTAAATTTATTCTAAGAAAATTTGCATAGAGTTGTGATTTTAAGTGAAAAGACTATAGCTATGCAACAAAACACATTAGTTGTGGCAGATCATATGATCTTGAAAAAAACCAAAGAAATCAACAACATGGGTATTATGGCTTGTTTGAGTGTTTGTGAATCTTCTCAGCTGTTATTTTGATTGTTTTTAACTCTGGGTGGTTTTAAATTGGTTTCAAAACAATAGAAGTCCCTTTTGTTTTCCTTAGGCGGAAAAGTGAGCTCGATGTCTATTCCCAAAAAGCGTTTGGTCTTTAGTTATTCCTCATTAATTTTTAATAGCAAATATCCCTGAAGTCACTAAGTGCATTGCACATAGTCTTTTTTTGCTCAGTATGGTGAGTTCCAGTGTTTCTCCTTTCTTTGCCACGAAAAACAAAATTTGTACTACTATTTGAAATATTTAACTTGAGCAAAACAAGCTATCTTTCATAGTCCCATATTTTTATCTATCTGGGAAGTTTTTTCTAATTTCTGTATCCATGGTAGATCAGTGACAATAGAATGGTTTCTTCTTTGGATGCTATGCCCTTCTCAACTACAGCTGCATAGAAGCCATATTCAGTAGGTAAACACAGGTGATAGTACCAATGGGGGGGTGTTGTGTGGGAATGAATTTGTCATTGCCTTGTTCTTATGTATCTCACACTTGCAGATCTAGCTTTCTGATTACATTATAGAATAATGACTTTCATAAGGTGTCAGGTTTGAAGGTCATAGAAGATGACTGCAGTTGGTTCTGATAACTGAGGCTATTTTTGGCTTTAATAATGGTGGCGTTATTGTTGTCTGGTATTTATCCTGACCACATAGTCTGCAGTGAATGGTGGGGATGGAGGTAGAAGAAGAGATTTTTCTAGTCTGTATGCGTATTTGTGTTGGGGGGGGGATACTTTTGATTCTCATCCTATTCTATAAGTGTTTATTTTAGTTTCATTTCAATGACACAGCTCTGAAAGCCAATTTTGTCTTTTGGGGAGTGGTGGGATAATGATAGTTTTGTTTCTTTCTCTCCTGCTTTTTCACTCACTATGTGAATTTGGAGCTTGCTGATTTGAAAATATTTATTAATACAATCAAGAAATCATTTTCCTTCTATGAACAGATGGTTTCAAATGTTCAGCCTTGCAGTTTGCCTTTAGAATTTATAAATTAAGGAATCCAAACTCAGAAAGAAGAAGAAACCTCAGAAGTGTAATTTTTTAAGTGAAATAATGCAAATTTACACAACAAAAACTATCATAAGCATGTAAAACTATACAGAAAACGCTAGTTTGTAAAGGATGGTGAATAAACCACAGTGTCCATGTTTTCATATGATACAGTACTAGACTAAGACAAACACATCAATAGCATGCTAATACAATGAACATGTGTTCAATGACATGTACAAGCAAGGTTTTGTCAAAGTAGTATGTAATTAATTAACAGATTAATAGCCTGTTTAACCTCAACTAAAGAAACAATAGCTTATATCCATTTGGACAGTGAAAAAATACTGCTTGATATTGCTTTTGAATAGATGTGGATAAGATTTCAGAACATCTTCAAGAGATTACGCTATGATATTTCCATTATAGACAAAAGTTGAAAAACTAGGTTCTAATAGTTGTTGATATTTTACAAGACTTCCAAAATATTTGAACAGGCAAAGGTACTCAGAACATAACTGCATTTGAGTATCATAATGAAAATCAAATAAAAGTCAGCCTTCCCAAGACAATTATTGTCAAATGAATGACACTAAACTATCACATTTTTAATTTAAATTATGGGACAGTATCCAAACATATAAAACAACATAATTTCTTCTGAACTTGGAGCTAGGGTGATTTAGTGGATAATGCAGTTTTTAAAACGAGTGTTTTAATGTGTTCCCATTTTAAAAATTGTTGATATAATATATCTTAAAGAAATGGAAACTGGAAAAAATGCACTATTTGGAGCAATCTTGTTCAGTTTGCTCTGTTCTGCCACTCTACCTATTTTTCCATTCTACAGTCTACAAAAGGTGTATCCAACCTGTGGCCATAGGCTGCACATATCCCTGGATAGCTAGTAATGCAACCCCACAAAAAACCTAGATTTATAACCTTAATAAAAAAATAAAGGAAGTTTGTTATTTACCGTATATGCATTAATTGTATTATATATTTTATATGTGACCCTGTACAATTTCTTTTCAGTCAACATGGCCCAGACAATCCAAAAGGTTGGACATCCATAGTCTACAACCTATCTTGTGCATTATTATTGCTTGCTTTAAAGACTATTTTCTTTATTTTTTCCCACAGCAGGAAAGTATTTTTTTTTTAAAAAAGTTTATTTCTACACTTTGGAGTATAGAAATAGAGCTAGGATTGAGTCGTGAATGGGGTTATGTCAAATATTAAAATTGATTTAATTTAAACTGGAACTTAATTAAAAAGAACATTCCAGCCACTTGGACTATGGGCTGAAAGCTAATAAAATAAATGATCTTGGCTCAAAATGAATTTGGACAGGATTAAGTATCAGGTATAAACTAACATTTTTAGGCATTGGTCCAAATATTTACTACTTTTAAACGTGAGGGGTTGAAGTGAAGATCAACTCTACAAATGTCACTTTATCTATGCTAGTCTTTTCTCTGTGAGCTTTGGTTCTGGTACCTCTACTACTTAATATTGCCAGACAGGCAACCAAATCTTACTCAGAAGGGGCCAAGCTTCAATAATATATCTACCCACCCTGGCATCCACAAATGTTTTCCCCATGAGTGGCTAAGATCTACTATGCCAATCTGTCTGACCATCCAGTAAACCAAAGAATGAGAAGTAACAAAGCCACAGTCTTAGGGCAACGTAACATATCTATAGGTTCTTCTTACCTGTCTACAGTTCTTGATTAGAGTACATAGAAGCTAATTTGCTGTCATTTTCTTATCCTCACTATGTCTAAGGTTCAAAGGAAATATCCTTTTAAAAATCATTATAATGAAAATATTCAGTCCAAACTCAGCAGAGGTAAAAGATCTACCATTCCTGGTATTTTTATATCATTATCCTTTTAAAATGAAGCAGCTGCAGATGTTTTTATGTTTCTCTTTATAGTCTGAAGTTATTTATTTTTTTCAAAATCAGGTGCAGAAACTTGAAGCTGCTTAAATTAAATATTTGCCCTCTTAAACCACACATTCAAATTGAATCATGCCTTCTTTGAATTATAGTTATATTTGAATGAAATCAATAATATTTCATATATAAGTACTCTCCCAATTTGCATCTTAACTGCCAAAATAAATTACAGACCTATCCTATCTGCAACATAGCTAAACTAAAGTATCTCTGATTTACTATTCTCCAGTGAAATATATTGGAATGCGTTCTACTGTGCTGATTATATTGCCTTGACCAATTTGTAATTTAGAGAACATCACTATGTTTTTTTATGAACCTGAGTAGCAAAGTGTCTTATCACTTAGAAAACTTAGACCCTGAAATTCTTAGCACTTGTTACACTTACAAACAAATCAGCATGTGCAACTTTTTGCAACCAACCACACTTTCCTTTTGAGTGATATACTTCCCAAAGTAGAGAGGGCCAGGACAAAGAAATGAGCAGGTCAATTTGCTTTGTTTATATTTCAGCAGTATGAAATTAAATACTGTATTTTTCCATCTATAATATTATACCTTTTCTTAAACATATTTACCTAAAAATGGAGGGGCATCTTATACATAGGGGGCTGAGAGGAAAACAATGCTTGCAAAACTGCCGATACGTTATCTCTGCAAATTAGCCTCATGAAAGAAACTTCTGATTGCAGAGACAAACTAACAAGTTTCCCCTAGTCATGAGCCTTATGTAATTGCCATCAGCTGATGCCATGGAGAGCATGTAGCCAATGTCCAGATGTGACAGAGAGGGGTAATGTCAGAGTATTCTGAGCCCATAAAAATGTCAGAAAACAAAGACATAAATACCAGTACCGTAAGCGAATGTCTTACTCTGCAAAATAAATATCTTCTATTTAACATTTAAAATATTGATTTCTGAATTTTGGATAAGTAGGGGGGAGCGTCCTATATATGGGATCATCTTATAGATGGAAAAATATGGTAAATATAATTATGATTACTCCCCATACATTTAATCATCTCCTCATTTTGTTTCATTTTAAAATCGTACTTTACTGAAAAGTTTTGAAATTTCTCTGGAATAACATTCAAAGGTATGAAAGAGGCCCCAAGTTATGAACCTTGGACATAAAAGATTTCAGTACTAAATTACACACTACCTGTCGAGGAGTCCTTTCCGACTTACTTCTGCACCACTCCCAGTCAGAGAGTTCTGGTTTCCGGCCCTCTTCATGAGACAACCTTCTTTCTGGTCCTTCAAAAAAAGTTCCTTTTTCAATATTCTGGATCTCTTCTTTTTTATATGACATTTTATCAGACATTAGGCAGTCTATGAATTTATCCCTGCTTAAGTCTTTCCTGGCGTCTATGCTATCAACATTGTTGCAACCAGCAACATTTTTACACGTGGAGCTGTCCACCACGGAAATGGTGCTGAACTCCATTTTGCTGGTTTCTTTTTGAGTTCCTTTTGTGTTCTCATAATCGCAGTTGAGCAAGCTGTGGTAGGATATTGAATTGCTACCATCACTGTGGTTATTGTCCTGGGATATCTTATAGATTCCATAACCTTGTTGAAAGGACAAATTGAACTCAAAGCCTCTTCTTTTGGCTAAAGAAAGAAAGTAAATCATTGCATTAAAACAGCTTGAAACCAGCAGGACAGTTAATAGTATTTTTTTTAAAGTACACCATATTTCTGTAATTGGATTAGTAGTGAATTTTATCAAAACATATATTTTAAAGCAATGTTTCAAAACATTAAATGACAGAATAGAAAATAGTTGAAAACAAAGTGTGTTTGCAGAACAGACTTTACTGGGGCAGGGAGTAGATCAGTATATTGTATAAACAGCACAATCCAATTAGCACCAGACAGTAGAGGAAATTAGTTTTAGCTGTAAACAGACTATGGTTCATCACTGTGCAAATTGCATCAAAGGTTAACAAAAGGTTTACCTTATCTTTTGTTGCTGGCAAGGAGTTCTAAAAGTTCTAAAGCTCTAAGGAACTCTTGTCTTACTTTTTCTTTGCTTTTATTCCCTTGCAGCTCATAGAGGGATTAAATAGATGAAGACATAGGCTGAAGTGGGTGAGCCTTCCCCAATTCTCCTCTGACAGAAATGTTGACTAGGCCAACAGATGTATTTTAATGCTTAAAAAAAAAGCAGCAGGAAGTAATTATCTCCCAGACAGTGTGGCAACCATCCAAAAAATATGTCCTTCATTTATCATGTGCAGTGCATGCACAGAGAGAAATCAGTCATACAGTCATTAAGTGAACTCAATGAGTTTTATTCTAGTGAATGTGTTTAAAATTGTACTAAATGTAATAAAGGTATTTGTACATTTATTGTATATATTTACTTATGACTTAAAGAGAGGCATATCATAACATTTTGAATGTGAAATAAAAATTTCTTTTAAAAAGACCACAGTTATTTCCCAGATATTAGAAAACAGTTTTTATGTCGGCTCTATTAGGAATTGTACATCTTTGAAAGTCTGTTAAAATTTACACTGGAAATAAATGACCTTATTGTAACAGAAATAATATAAAAATAAATTCTAATTTGACTTGGAGTTAGCATTAATAATATCCTGAATAATATCCTGAAAAAGAAAATATTGCTATATATTTGTACAATATATATTACAAAAGAGTAATATACTATTACTATACTTTTGCTAAAATATATTACATAATTTTCTATCCTATCCTATCCTATCCTATCCTATCCTATCCTATCCTATCCTATAGTTTTACAATTTTCTGTATATTATTTTGTTAGTTTAATGATTGAGCTTTCAATTTGTTTTCAGGACTTGGATATAGTTTTATTTCAATTGCACAAGTCCGATATATGCCGCCACATACAAAGCCTACAACATTCTAACGAATAGCAGATCCAAAATGAATCACACTGACCTCAATGAGATTTACTTTTTGGTAACTTAATATAGCATTGCAGCAAAGTAAATTAACTTCTCCCACTGATGTAAACTTCGCTAAACTAAACTTATATTGTTTGCTGTTTAAGACAATGAACTCTGAAAATATTCTGATAAAATTGAGACTATATAAATTAGTCATAAAAAGTCACTTTGAGTTCAAAGGGAATTAAATAGAAGTAAGTAATAGGATTTTCATTTTTATCATAATGTGATGCTTTAGTCTTGAGAGTAATACAAGTAGGAAGGACTTCTGAAAGGACCACGCTTGCTGGTAGAGATAAATGGTAAAGTTAAGAGTAATATACAAAACAGTGAGGCAGGCATAAAGAAAGCTAACTTGCCAAAGAGAAGAAAATCCAAAATGAAATCTGGAAAAAGGCAATAGCAAACCACTTTGTACTTTTATCAAGAAAACAGTATAGGCAATGTTAAAACATTAGGAAGAGTTTGTGTGCCAGGTGATGAGACTCCTAGTATGGGAAATACTTCTCTGGTTACTGAGGAAGAACAGTGAACTTTCATAGGTAAATAAGTAGGTAAAGATAAGGCCTGGCCCAAAGAGTAAGAAAGTCTAGATATATCAATAGGGCCAATATTGAAAAGAAGATTTTTTTATATATATTTCAAAAACACAAAACATTATAACATGAGACTGTATGAAGCAAATGCAACTTGACTTTTGTAAAGTGGAAATGAAGTCTATTAAACTGAATACTTTAAGCATATTTAAACATTGGTGATCTGGAATGAGTTAGTTCAAATCATACAATTGCATGCTATATTATTCAGGAACTAGGCAATACAGTGTAAATAAATTGAGTAACAATAATACTAAAAACAAGCACCTCTAAGTATGTATTTGGTTATGACTCAATAAATGATAGGGTCATATCTATAAGAATTGGAGTATAGCCAACAAGTGTTTGTCCCCACTACAAATGGAAGATGTTGGCAAATTGCAAAAGAACTGAAGCAGGACTATAAAGAGTGATTGCTATGCAAACATTGGAGAAATGGAGGAACTGAGAACCATAAGAAGATTTGAAGAAATGCAATAATGGACAGGAAGTGTTAATAAATAAAAACATGAAAAAATATGCATAGCTAATCTCTTTTTCAGGTAACATAAATGCAGATACATAGTACATGGGCATTACTGCATGTACAATAGCAGAATCAAACAAACTATAATTAGAAGAAGAAGATGGAAAAATGTAATCCAATGCAATCCAGGCAGCCAAGCAGTTTCAGAAAGAAATTGAGGAAGATACTATAAATATCTGGGTTAAAGGTAAAAGAATATGAAAAGAAAAATAGAAGTGTTAAAAAAAAACCAGAATTCACAAGAAATCACGGGAAAATAATACCTAGATACTTAGAACTAATCACAAAAGAGATATACTTGAATCAAATGAGGTCGAAGGAATATGAAAACAATAATTATAATAGAATTATAATTCTATATAATTATAGAAAGCATTTTCAGGATATGTTCAAGAACCAGTCAGGTATGATAGAAAGTAAACCAGGTACAAAATAAGAAAACAGTGGAGTAAGTTAATACATATTTGCACTGATTAAAATTGCAGGAGAAGAAGCAGTCACTATGCTAACAGTTCTCTATCAAAAAAATATAAAACAAGATTTTATAGCCTAAAGATTATAAAATATTGGTGAATATACCCATACTGACATGGTTGATTAATTCCTTATGCAAGCAAAGTTCAACTTCAAATTTTACAAAGAAGATGTTTACACAGATTTCTACAAATAAGAGAAATCAGATTATTTTCTTTGTCTCTGATGATTCTTCTGGGGAACTTTTACATTAAACAAGAGGTTGTTGCAGAAACCAAATTTGGAGAAAAATAATGTCTAGGAAAAGGAACGAGACAAGGATACCTCTTGTTCCCATGCATGTCTAATAGAGGTTTAGTGTCTTAAATAGTAAATGAATGGAAAGATTAGCCACTCTCCTGTTTTGATTCTAGATAAGAACTTAAAATGTGAGAACACTGTCAGCAGAGAGTGAGACAACTCTCACAATGAAAATATGCATTGTGAAAAATCTGGGTTAATGCTATTATTAATGGTAAAGGATTTGAAGTGATAATTTTGTTTCCTTAGGCTCAAGGATAGACAGACAAGGTTAGTGTGCTGTAGAATAAAAAGCAGATTAATCCTAACGAGGAAGGCACTGATAGTGTCATGAAAGGATAGTTCTATGACAACAAAGATCAGAACAATTACAATATTTCCAGTTACAATATATAGCTGTGAAAGCTGGTTTTGAAAAAGAGAAAGAAGATAATTGCTATCAAATTAAAGATCTGAAAATTATTACTAAGAGAATCATGGATTTTAAGAAGCACTCACTGATCCTTGCTGTCCCAAAATGAATTAGGAATACCATGTTATGTTTGGAGATAGATTTAAGTTCGGTGGAGGCTAGAGCTTGGCTTTTACTTGTCAAATTTTGACTAAAATTAATTTTCTTCCCTATAAGTCTGGTCCCTTTAGCCTTTGGGGACTGCTTTAAATCAATGTGGCTTAAGAAAGCTACTGATAAAATCCATTTATTGAATTTTTCAATGGAGAGCCTCTGCTCCTTAGGCTTTGAAAATGCCAGACATGCTGTCAAGCCACCGATATTGTTATTACAAGTAATCTATAGTTAAATTCACAGTCTAAGCCTGGTGATAACTTAATAATTCAATTTCTAACCAAGGACCTACGAATTTTTAAGGTAGTGCCTAAATATACAGGCAGTTCTAAGAAAGGTGGGTTTTTTAATGTTGTTGTAAAACTAGAGTGTTCAGGTCCAATAAATTAAAAAAAATCCAAATACCTGAGGAAGTCCCTCGAGTATTGCTCTGAGGAATCCAATCATGATTGGGATAAGAACAGATTTTTTTTCATAAGCATATAGTATTGTGGTTTGATGCAGATATTCAGACTGTTATCATTTACATTTATTGACTACCCAATTCCAGAGAAAACAAATCTTCAATCTAATTCAGAGTTTCCCAAACTGTGAGGTGTACCTTCCATGGAGAGGTTCAAACAGGGTCTTGAGAGGTATGAAGAATTTTTTAGTTACATTGTTATAATAAAACTATATTTCCTATAATCTCCTGTATTATTTTCATTATTCGTTTATGTTTGTTTTGGTCTTTGGATTTTTAGGGGACATG
The DNA here is from genome assembly GCA_025802295.1 of Psammodynastes pulverulentus. NCBI lineage: Eukaryota > Metazoa > Chordata > Lepidosauria > Squamata > Psammodynastidae > Psammodynastes > Psammodynastes pulverulentus. The sequence goes on from JAOYMU010000002.1 coordinate 39,851,999, forward strand.
TGTACATTAAAATAAAGAAAGATATGGTGACAAAAAAATTAGGAACCCTGATCTAATCTAAGTCTAGTGTCTAATCCTAAAATTTGGGAGATTCTTCCAAATGGAATTGCATTAACCTACTATTTACCATCTATTACAATATCAAAATATTGTAGGCCTTTTACCTTAACCGAGCTAGATGCACTGCCTTCATTAGTCCTCTTTGGACGGTCAAAAAATACTTCAGTGCATCACCACCTATACCCTGTAGAGGTGGTTCATTACAGCCATATCTTCCTTTGTTGTTCCACTAATAGGGACTCTAGGATGACTCTCAAACACTTCATCCTAAAGACATTTGGGGACAGAGAGCACAATTTTTATTTATCGGTTCTCTTAACTGAGAAGAACCCAACTGTATCATTCTAGGTTGCTCATTTCTACATGTACTAATTGTTGTAACTGTAGTTGAAGATCCTGACTTATTTACTTTCTGATGCTTTATGTCATTTTATTCTATAATTACTGCACTTTTATCCCTGTACTTTTAAATTCTGTGATTCATTTTTACTTCTTGTTATATATCTTATATCTATATAGATTTATCAATTGATATATATGTGTATTTATATTCCCAAAATGTTGCTAAGTAAAATGCAGGGACCTCTTCAACACTGACTTGAAAACCCACACATACACACACAGTAATATTTAAGGACTTCAGCAGGGAAGACAGTAAGCTGCTTAAGTGTCAGCCTCTAACATTATTTGTATTCATAAGAATGTTTCCACGTTCAAATAGCTCATACACAGTAGGTGTTCTTAAAAAAATCAAAATGACAAGGAACTGCAACTAATACTCTAGAGCTGTATCCACCTGCCTAGAAAAAGAAAGGGCTAATTAAATAGGGAATTTTAGAGTGCTCCAAATTAATAGAAGGGAATGAGTGCTAACGTATAGCTATGTTGTATATAACTATCTTAACAGCCACTTTGTGAGAGCTCTCATTATATGTTCTCAGAATTCCAAATCTGCCGTTTCTTCAAATAAGCTGATTAATTACAGGCAGTCCTTGACTTACAACAATTCATTTAATGACTGTTCAAAGTTACAATGGCATTAAAAAAAGTGACTTATGGCAATTTTTCACAATTAGGGCCATTGCAGCATCTCCATGGTCACGTGATCAAAATTCAGACATTTGGCAACTGATACATTACAGTGTCCCCGGGTCATATGACCACTTTTGACAAAGTCAATGGGGAAGCCACGCTCACTTAACAACCATGTTACTAATTTAACAAGTGCGGGGATTCACTTAACTGTTGCAAGAAATATCGTAAAATGGAGCAAACAAATGTTTCACTTAGCAACAGAAACTTTGGGTTCAATTGTGGTTGGACTTCCTGTAATATTGATTCTGGAATAAAGGCTAAATGGCAGGGATCCTAGTGCCCCCAGATGTTTCAAGCAACAGTCCTCACAATCCCTTTTCATTGGCCACCTTAACTGCACCTGACTGGAATTAGATTTCTAAACTTCTAAAGGGCACCAGGTTGCCTATTCCAATTGCTGTTTGCTACTCCTATCCTTTGTAACAGAATATGTTAGAAATAAAAGTGAGTTGTAGTTGCCACCAAAAGTAGTCATAAAAATAAAAGTTTTTAAAGTAGGGAGACATTGGTTTTAGATATTGTGGTTGTATGTTTAAATATTTAATTCTGCTTGGGGCCATCAAGATAGGGTAAATGTTTTATTTTGGAGCAGAGGGGAGGAGTAACCTTTAGCATAAACAAAATGAGAAAAAGGATTTAGCTTTAAATTGTTAGGTAATTGCTGGATCACCATCTGCCATAAATTTCTTTCTGCAAATATTTGATCAGAGTCAGAAATATGCAGAAGGTGTACACATTGTTTCTTGACATAAAGCAAACATGAAAGCAGGTTCTAGAACGCAGATGTCAAACTCAATTTCATTGAGGGCTGCATCAGGATTATGTTTGACCTCAGGAGTCTGGAATGGGCATGGCCAGGGTGGGCATGGCCAGGGTGGGCATGGACAGTGCAATGTCATTTGTGTCAGAGATGCCTGTAGTGGCCT
>JAOYMU010000002.1:40023046-40036990 GCA_025802295.1 Psammodynastes pulverulentus
AATTGAAAATTCGACATATTGTAAGCGATATATTTGTATATTTGTGACCAATAAAACTTTTTACTACAAAAAAAAATTGCACATGGTGCGGGAGGCTGACTAGGCCATGCCCACCATGGCCACGCCCACCCAGCAACCAGGCAGAGAACCCCTTGCTAAAAATTTTGAAGCCCACTGTTCCCAAAGTATATTAATTGTAATTCAATTGAAACAAATATGTCCTGCCATAATGGAAAAAATAACTAACTGGCATTCTGGATTTTGATTCACATATAGTTGTTTTCCTTCTCCATCTTCTGCCTGCAGCTTCGTTTCATTGAGGGCTTTCCCAATTTTCTAGAGTTGACTGAAGGATACAAAGTAGCTTTAATGGGGACAGCAGATTTTATTAACCAGTGATGTCTTTCCATTTACTACCTTATGCAGCTGTTTTGAGAATGTAAAAAAAAAAAAGTCCCATGACTACATTTCCTTTCTGACACTATTAGTTTTATGGTCTACTGTTCATTGCTGGAAGGAATTATTGGACTCAGCCCAAGGTCTGTCCACTGTTGATAGGCAACTTCAAAGCTTTTGTTTTCCCTTCATATATTTTCATTATCTGTCAACTGAATAGGGACTACAAACCTTTCAAATGCTGACAGCCTTCAAATAGGATACCCTCTTATGTAAAAGTAATCACATTAACATCCTGATTTCCACTGATGACTGTAGAAAGGAATTAAATGGGCCTCAGAAAGAATACTAACAGAGAAGAAGCATAAATCATTTGTTCTCAGATCTAGAGTTTTCAGGATAAATAACATCATACTTTGCTGATCCTTAATATACATTTTCACTTGTAATTTATACCATCCATGTTCCCCCTGTGGCAATACCAATTAAGGCTCTAAAGAACGATCATCTAGCAAATATATACACAATAGAATAAGAGCAGAGAGAAAAATCTGAATATGATAATCGACCAATTATGTGGTGGTCTTCCTTGTAAAATGGTCATTGAGAGCAACCTTGCCCATTCACAAAATGGTTGCCACAAGGGACATAAAATTAAAATCACAATTTGCTGCAATGTTACCTGCATGTAATCTCATTAACATCCCTGAATAACTTTGTTCTCTTCCTAAGCAGAAATGCAGAAAGCAAAATCACAACAGACATCAGTCAGACTTTGGGGGTCCATTTGGGACCCAGATGTTAAGAACTAAAGTGTGATGCTACCGTTTAGTAATGTGCTTTGCAACGTGTCAGTTTTCTACTTGTTTTTTAATAACTGTTTGAGTTTTTTTTTTTTTCAGGACACCTGGCAAATATGAAATAAAGTATCTGTGAGCAACCTCAAATATGATTGAGGTCAGGCCTGTGCTGCTTTCTGCAATAGGAAGACTCTAACCTCAGCAAACCATCTCTTAATACTTCCTTCCAATCTAGCTGGAGATTCTACTACATCCACACTTAAAATTCTAAAAAAGACTGAAAATGTCATCCATTCCTCCCATTATCATGTTATCAGAGGGTTTCCTATATCTCTCCAAAAGTATGGGAAACAGAGTTATTGAATCTACCTCCCGAAATGTGCCCACTCTATTCTAAACAGAAGCTAAATGTAGTATTACGGATTTTATATTAACCTTTCACCCAGCTTCCCTTAACCTGGAACCCCTGAGATTTTTCAGACTACAATTCCCAGTATTTATCAAGGTATAGATAAATCACAGCTGTATATTAGCTCCATTACAATAAAGTATCTACTCTAAACCTACACACACACACACACACACACACACACGCACGCACGCACGCACGCACGCACGTACGTACGTACGTATGTATGTATGTCCATTTAAACTAAAATCGGCCACATTGCAGGAGGTAGCATCCAAACACTACTTCCAATACTTCTGGAGAGGCATAGGAGACCCTCTGGTAACATGAACATGGAAGGAATGGGGTGAAAGTTCAGCTTTTTAAAGAGTTTTAAGTGTGGATGTGGTAAATTCCCCAGCTAGAGGTGACTTGTTTTTACCACAATATGATTATTCATTAAAGCCCTAAAGTGTTTGGTATTTGTATAATTACTAGACTGTCTTCCACATTTAAAAAATTGCTAACACAAGTCAGTTTATCAAGAAAGTTCTTCAGGATGACAGTAATTAAGGACAGTATGGTTCTCAGACTGGGAACTTTCTCAAGAGATTTAATACTGTCATTGTCTTTCTCATTCAGTCTTTAGGCAATGACTGAAAACAATTTTATCTGTCCTTTTCAATCCAGTACATCATGAGATTATATATTATCTTTGGTTGTTACTGATTCTAGGTTGTTTTTATTTACTGTTTGATGAAGAACCCTCAACTATTGGATGCTGGTTTATAATAACTGTGAAATAGGCCTTTTTGGTTGTGGAGACTCACATAAGCAATACAAATTCCTTGCTTCACATCCAGGCTTTGGGCCTCAGAGTTATTTTTATTTCCCAAGACCTCTAAAATGTTTTAGCTATGAGAAATTAGAAATTGTTGTTTTATTCTGGTTACCTTTGTGTGAGCTCCTTTAATCTGAATGAAGTTATTCTTTGTTATTGTAATAATTGTTTTGAAGGGTGGGGCATCAGTGCTTAAAATGAATAAAAATATGGGCATATGACAAGGAATAAGGGCAGAAATGAAAGATTATATACCAAGGGAGAATATCTTCAGATCTTTGCAAGTTGTGTTTACAGCATTCAAGCATTCATTAGTGCAAAACTAATGTCCCTTCAGGACAGGGAGGCTGAAATATTTCATCTTCAAGAGTAGCACACTAGAAAGGAATCAAGCAACTGGTTGAAAGAAGTGATGGAAAGACATGAGTTGTTGTATCTGTGTAATCTACGTTTATGTCAAATGGAATAATATCCTTTTTGTTCTTGTTCAGTCTCTTTTTCTGAAGAAATCAAGAACTGACTGGGTCAACTACAGTTCAAAGGAACCTAATATAATATATATATTAAAAAAAAACAAATATGGCTTCAGCTAGCTAAAGGTTTGGGGTTTTTTCTAGCTACTTGCTGTTAAGGACTCATCAAGGATGTTCCTTATTTTTAATCTGAAATTACAGGCTTGCCTTATTAGAATAACAAATAATATTTTAGTTAAAGCAGGAACTGAAATTGAGAACAAACTGTTACAATTGTAGATAGGACTGAACCTATACATTTAAAAGTGAGAAGTTTCCAAATTCTTTTCCTGAAACCCACTAACCCTAATTTATAAATATGTTTTTATTTTCTTTTTATGAGCTGTTTCTTTAAGAACAGATTGGAAAGACTAACTATCAGCACTTCATGTAGTCAAAGTAATGTTTTATTTAAAAATAAGGCTGAATGGTATGTAATATAATTGGCTTTTGTTTTATTGGGGGGGGTTCTTCTGATTTTTTAAAACTTGTTTCTATTTTTCTTTATTTTTCATATGGAAAAGCAAAACATTTTTTAAATAAAACCTTAGTCATAGTACCTTATCTGAGTGCCCTGCCATTCCTTTTATCCTCAAATTTACTGGGTTTGCACATTATGAACAGTCTTGAAAACAGTTTAATGAGAAAACTCTTCTAAGAGGCTTTTTCAGATCCAAAAATACAAGCAGCTAAGATTGAAGTTGAATAATGAAAGATATTTAACAAAAAAAGAAATAGCATTTCCTCATCATGGTAATACTAGTTTACAAACAGCACCTTAAAATCCAAAATATTGTAAACTTCCTTGCAAATGAGAAATATTTAAGGAAATAAAGAGTGTAGGAAATTAAGAGATAGATTCCAGCCCTTAATCTTGTATTATTTATAGTGTTGCTAACTAGCAAAAAGATTAATTTGTTTGTACAATTGATTCCACACATTCTGGATGCTTATATAAAATGTGGTAGAATTGTCCAACATATTTCTGGAAAAAATTATTTTGTACCCATACTAGTACCCAAAGTAGTATATTCATTAGACATCTAGGCTGGTGTCTGAGATCAATTCTTCAGTGTAGATATCAATGAACTGGCCAGAAAGGGATCTATAATCAGAAAAGATTGTTAACAATAACGTTCTTTCATACTTCATACCACAAGTTTGCTGTTCTAAGATTAAAAAAAATAGATTAAATGTGTATCTACCTTCTGTATTGGACCAGATGTAAGAGACAAACTCATGGTTATCATGAAAACCACAAACTCCTGAGCCATTCTGGACTCCTGAGGCATTCTTTCCCTAACCTCCTGAGTTGCCATGATCATCACACAGCCAATCACTATTGCAAAATTTGAAAAATGCACAAAAATGCAAACTCAACAGATTAAAGACTTGGGGTAAAATTAAATTTTCACTAGAGAAAGAAATTGCAATATGTTTTGCTTGTATTGAAGGTAAGTCATAAGAAAGAAGACATAGATATATAAAATCAAACATTGGTACAGAAAATATGAATAGTTGCTCCCTCACACATAATATTAAAAGTTGGTGTCATCAACTGAAACAAAATATGTCATCAGATTTGGCATCCTAATTTGGCAGAAATAGTAAGATAAAAGGTATATTGGCTATCGAGTTAGGGAGATGTTGCTGGCTGGGATTGCTGTAAATTATAAAATATTCAGTAACACTTAGAAAATTATACAGAAGTAGATATACGATGTTCAACTTGGCTAATGATGGAACTGTTTTTTTTAATTACATCAAATATAATTTGCATAAGAACATCTTCCAGACTAGCTTTGAGCTCTTTGTATCTGTTCACAAAATTAAAATAAGAGTGGGATGGTATGCTTCATTGATTTTCCAAAAATGCAAAACATGAAATTACTATGCTTTCAAAAAAACTAGGCATTCTCTATTCACTTCCTCCTTATATACTTTTCAAAAATTCTTACATTCTTCACAGTAGTCTATCAGATTATTTTGACCAGGAGTTAAATTTGCACAGTAGGTAATACCACCTGTTGTGGATTCTTTGGGACTTGTTATCCCCCACAGTAATCAGCAGCCTTTGGCCTTTGAAAAGTCAATCCAGTGTAGGAAGGGAATGTGCATATTTGATTTTCAAACAGAATATATCAACTCTTCTGATGCATAGTTGGAAACTTCATAGGGGTCTTCTCAGTAAGATGTCATTACCTGCTATCACTGTTAAAAAGATAATATAGGTCATACATTACTTTCTATTTTGGCTACGAGGACAATGATAAAAGTCTCAGAGAAAAGAAGCTTCCTAGGATTAGCTAAGTCTGCAATATAATAAAAATTTCAAAATCTCTTAAATATGTGAAAATCTGTAGCAACTCACCGAAGATGAGAGTTTGAAATTACATAGAAATGGAGTTTTCTAAGAAAGAAGAAAGGACTCTTTAAAAACAATAGAGGTTAATGCAATGTAATCATTTATCTGAAAGGAAGGTACCCCTTTCCACTTCAAAAGGAAGAATAAATTATAAAGTCTATCATGCTCAGCCTTTCTTCTTAGGATTTTCAACTCCAGCTGAACCCTCTCTCTGTCTCAGCACCAGAGATTGTGTGCCACAGCAGAATAAAACAGGACAAGCTCAGGATCCAAAAAGATCTTGACAGACTTGAACAATGGGCTCTATCCAACAACATGAAATTTAATGTGGAGAAAAGCAACATTTTACACATAGGCAGGAAAAACCAAGGGTACAAGTACAGATTAGGTGAAACCTGGCTCAAAAAAGTAACTGTGAGAGGGACCTTGGAGTCCTTAGCAGACGATCCTTTAAACACGAGCCAGCATTGTGCACCAGCAGCCAAAAAATCTAGTACAATCCTTGGTTTTATAAACAGAGGTGTAGAATCAAAAGCATGTGAAGTATAGTAGTAGCACTTTATAAATCCTTAGTAAGACCATACCTGGAATACTGCATCCAGTTTTGGTCACCACATTACAAAAAAGATACTTTGGAAAGAGTGCAAAGAAGAGCATGATTAAGGGCATGGAGATTAAAACATGAAGAACAGGAATTGTGCGTGGCCAGTCTAGAGAAAGGAAGTCTAGGAGTGACATGATAACATATTCTAGTATTTGAGGGGCTGCCACAAAGAGGAAGGGATCAACTTATTTTCCAAAGAATCATAAGGCAAGATAAGAAAAAAATGAATGGAAACTAATCAAGGAGAGAAACAACCCGGAATTAAGGAGAAACTTCCTAACAGTAAGGACAATTAAGCAGTGGAACAGCTTGCCTTAAAAGTTGTAGGTGCCTCATCATTGGAGGTTTTTAAGAAAAGTCTGGACAGCTCCCCCATTTGAAATGGTATAGGATCTCCTGCTTGAGCAGAGGTTGGATTAAAAGTCCTCCAAAGTCCTTCCAGATCTGTTTTGATTGAAAGAAGGACTTTTAAAACACCAGAAGAATGGGGAAATAATTTTCATCAAACTGTAGACCCACCTCCAGTTTTCCAACTTTTGTCTTGGAGACCTCATTTCTTGCCAGAAAAATATCCTCTGAGAGTTGCTGGAAAATATGTGTTATTTATCTATTAGCTGTCTCTTTAGGTAGAACATTGTACCTTTTACTATCATAACTAAAACTTCCTTTACATTGCTTTATCAAAATGTTATAGTCCAAAAAAACGTTCTTCTTTGTACACCATGGAGATTTTCCCTACAATACAAATGTGTATTTTTTAATCTGATGTACTGCACAGAGTTTCTGTGTTCAATTTATTTATTTGAGCAACCCATTTCTTGCCTTTGGGAGTCTCATCTGGGCCCAGAGTGCATCACAATTTAAAAAAAAATCTAAAGCCAAACTAGTGCCGACTCAAATAAGCTGCATTTTAGTTTTCTTCTTTAATTTGTGATTTATTTTTGGGGTGTATATCTCATATTTATAGCCAATGAAATACATCTTAAATCAGCTAACAACCATTAAAAATAGAATAATACCTACTAAATAAATTAAATTAATGGCAAATGTAGTTAACAATAAATCTTGGCAAAAGATAAAAGTCTTGGGATTTCTTTTGTAGGTACAGAATGGGTATCAAAGTGGTTTTATCTTTTTAAAAGTACATTAATAAAAATAATGAATCTTACTTGCTCTAAAGTTCCTTATTTTCTCCTTTTCTCATGACTGTGTTTCCTAATCTAGTTCCAAAATTAGAGGTAAATTGGCTGGATTAAAAATTGTAGTTGTTATAGTTTTATTATTTTTAAAAAATAGCAGGTGGGAAATAATGCATAAATAGGCTTAAATTCTAAAGTACAAAACATATACTTCCCACTCTTTTGGGCTCCTGATTATACTAAAAATTCAGCGCAGAATCTTAATTTTAAGGAATGTTATTTGGAATAGATTGAGATGAGGTCATTCCTCCAGGTTTAAATTCCCTTTGGTATTTTGTTTTGCTTTGATTTGTTTTAGCAGAGACATTTTCAGTGAAATAAATGGACAGATAAAGACTACATTAGAACTCCAGCCTGGTTATGGAAAGGTTCTAAATGCAGGTAGAAAATTAGGTTAGGCAGAAGTGTGTTTTTTAAGGGACTTTTTAAGTGTGATTCAACAAAATACTATCAATTCAGCCTTGCCCTTTGAGGAAGGCTGGAAAAGGAAGTGAAAGGTAAGTTGAGGCTGAAGTTCCCATCAATAACAAGCTGTGGCTGGCCCACTCCACAGTTCTAGACGCAAAGTTATAAAACTTTAGTCTGCATTATAAATGACCTTGTCTTTCTAAGAAAGTCCAAAGATCCACATTGTTGTGAAAATTCAAAAACATCGTGTCAATCAAGTCAACACATCTGTTGCCTGTGTAATGTGTTTTTCCCCAAGAAATGGATCATTGGCTACAAACTCAATACAGAATACCAGAGTTGGAAGCGATCTTGAAGGTCTTTTAATCTAACCCCCTCTTCAAGCAGGAATGTTATACCATTCTGGACAAATAACTGTCCAGGGTCTTCTTAAAAACCTCCAGGTGATGGAGTACCCACAACTTCTGGAGTCAAGCTGTTCCACTGATTAATTCTTCTCACTGGTGGGAAATTTCTCTTAGTTCTAGGTTGGTTCTCTCCTTGATAAGCTTCCATTCATTACTTCTTGTCTTGCCCTCATGTTCTTTTATAATGGGTTGACCCCTCTTCTCTGTGACAGCCCATCAGATATTGGAATACTGCTATGATGTCACCCAGTCCTTCTCTTTGTTAAACTAGACATGCTCAGTTCCTTCAACCATTCATCATATGTTTTAATCTCTAGTACCTAATAATCTTTGTTGTTCTTTGTACCCTTTCTAGAGTCTCTGATATGAATGAAAACAGTACAGAATAAGATGATAACAAAAAAGGTGGAAGAAATTCCATTGCTGCTTCTTATTGCACAAACTTTAAATAACTAAGGTAGTACAAGTGGAAATATTATCAGAGCTTTATCAATTTTTATTTTATATGGACTGGCAAAAAAAGATGAACCAATGGACAGTGTGTTGAATGTGAGCAAGATTGGGAAACTATCCATAAACTTAAGAAGACATCTAAAAATATGCCAACCTGAAACACAGAAATCCAGATTATTTCAAAAGAAAAAACTCGATGCGAAGAAAATGATATTTTTCCTTTAATTTTCATTCTTGGTAGTGCTATTATCTTTAATGTTCAAACTGGAATGAAAGAAGCCTGTGAGACAGTTTAATCAGAATTTGAAGTGAGATGAATTCTACACTGAATTATCTGTACAAAATGGATTCTAAACTGCTAAATGAAACTGAATTCAATGCTTAAAATATATTAGATGAAATACAGGCTGTACTTTGTCCCATGGAATGTATTTTTGCCATTGTGACTTACTTGAAGGCAAAAACACAATTGCTACATTTTGATATATACAAATCTACCAAGATACTAAATAAGGCTAAGATTGATTACTTATGCAGTATTAAGAAATCGTTGTTTTGTGATACATCTCATTATTGATTGATTTATTCATCATTTTTTATAAATATTATACAGTCACATTAACCTGTTCAATATTTGGAAAACTCACACTGCAAATATTAATTTTGCACTTTTGCTTACATTAAACATTTTGCTTCTGATCATCATTTCCAATTGCCTATCACTTTTCCTTCTAAACAGAAATTCTGGATTTTTTTTAAACTCGCAGGCCTGAAAAGGGTTGGGGTGGGGAAATGAATTTTTTATAGTCATGTAATTGTTTTAAATTTACAATATGAAACATGATCTGTTCTCCACACAAGCTCTAAAACTAATTAAAGAGAACCTGGTAAAGTAAATCAGCCAAAAACATTATAGTTACACACACTGATTTATTGAGGAAAATGATACAACGCTACATATTTGTGTGTGGCAAATGTATGTGAACCTTTATTGCTTTATTTGAAATGAAATTGGATTCAGGCATTTCAGTTAATTGGGTGACACTCAGGTGAGAGTCTGGGAGGTCCTGACTTATCTAAGAAATAAGAATTTTGGCTATCCACTATCAAAGTCTGCTCTGTACAACCAGTGTTGGTATTCAAATAATTTAACAACCGGTTCTCTGTCCTAATGACCAGCTGGATAGGTGTGGCTGAGTGATCATGTGACTGGGTGGAGCTTAGGCAGCAGTAAGTCTGGGCGTACTGCCAAGAACCTTTAGCTGTCATATGGATTAACCAAGAGGCAGTTTCTATAAGCAGGGCAATAAAGATTAGGCTAGAAACCACCCCAGAATGTTTCCTTCCTGCCTTCTTTACAGGATTAGCCCAGTAAAGTGGAAAAAAACAAAAGGAGATTTTTTTTCCAACAAACAGTTAGCCGAACTGCTTAGAAAATTAAGAACCAGTTCTCCCGAATAGGTGCAAATCTGTTGAATCCCACCACTGTGTACAACACTGATGTGGAATTGTGTTGTGGCTTGAACAAGGAAGATTTCTGATGACCTTCCAAAAACAGTTTTTGATGCTCACCATGCTGGACAAGGTTACAAAACTATTTCAAATGGTTTGGGCTCCACCAGTCCACTATCAAGCAGATCGTGTACAAATTGATGCCATTCAGTACCAACATTTCCCTACTCAGAAATGATCAATTTTTTGGCTTCTATGAAAAAAGGTAAGCTTGGCAAAAGGCAAAGATTGCTTTCAGCATAAGAACCCTATCTCATCTGTGAAACACAGTGGTGGTGATATTCTGGTCTGGACCTCTGAAAATAGGTGGTTTGCCATCATTGAAGGAACTATGAATTCTGAATTGCAATAGGAAATTCTACAGGGAAATGTCAAGATATTTGTCCATGAACTGAAGATAAAAAAAAAAGTGGATCATGCAACAAGACAAGAACACACAAGTTGTAAAACCAAAGAATGGTTAAAGCGGAAGAATGGCCAAGTCAAAGCTGTGACTTTAATCCTTTAGAAATATTGCGGGAGGACATAAAGTAAGCAGTACATATGAGAAAGCCCACCAACATCTCTGAAATGGAAGCTGTTCTGTAAGGAGGAATGAGATAAAATTCCTCCAGGCTGATGTGCAGGATTGATCAACAGTTATTGAAAATGTTTAGTTGTGGTTATTGCTGCCCAACCAGTTACTAAAAAGAAAGGCTCACCTACTTTTCTGCACAAAATATGTAGCATTGGATCATTTCCTCAATAAATAAATGTAGAAATATGTTTTTAACTTATTTATTTAATTGGCTTCTCTTTGTCCAGTTTTAGAACTTCTGTAGAAAAGTGATCATGTTTTAAGGCATAGTTATACAGAAATATTGAAAACTCAGAAGCACCTCTGTTTATTAAACGTAAGACAACAGCATTTAAAACATGCCAGTCCAGACAAGCAAAAATAAGACAAGAACAATCATGTTTAAATACTGTGCCAATCTCATGTTACCTCATAAACCATGAAAAAGTTTAATCAGAACAGATATTTGCCAGCTATCCATCAAAATGTTTATTTCCTTAATGACATGACTAACACTTTCCAAAGAGTCATGTTAGGCTTTTAAAGAAAATATAATGATTAGTTTTATAGAATCATAAAAGCATTTATCACATAAGTATGCATGGATTACAGTCCACTTGTAATAATAAATGCATTCTTCTTAAGATGACATGAAATCCTTTATTGTAAAAATGAAGAATGCGAACCTATAGATTTGGAGTATATTTTTTTAAAAAATGCTGTGGTGTGAGGTTACTACTAGCCCAGTTGTGGGGAATAGTGGTATTTGTTTAAATCTGACAGCTATGTGATTAGTTCTGGGGAAATTGGATGGAATGAAGGAACAATGAATAAAAATCAGGTAAGAATATGAGATTGTTTTGGCTTGCTACTTATGGAAGACACAGAAATCTTATCACAGTCTGTATTGTTACACAAAGAGTAATTTGCTTCATTTTTCCTCTTAATTTTGTTCATTAGCAGCTAACCTGCATTCTGAGTGCATTTTGTCTGAACCTTGACTGCAATAAGAGTCAATCCAGGAGACTATTGGTGAGAATTCTAACAACACAACAGCTTTCAGTCGCAACTGAATTTCAGTGTATCTCAAGACTACATACTGTTACATCATTTGGTGAACTACTGAACTCCAAGAGACAGCTCCCCAATGCACACATACAAAAAAAAAAATCTTCGTATTCTAACAGTCTTGCACACCACTATTGTTTCATTCCTGAATTCCTCCAAAACGAGTTGAAGACAATGGTATTCTATTGACCTCTAAGCACTGATCAAAGGGAAAAGAATAATAGTCAATCGTTGTCTTATTCAAAGTTGCTGAATTTCTTCCACCTATTCCGCACAAAAGGGGATTCTAAAATAAATCACTTGGTAGTTCCATCCACACCCTTATTTCATGTGATGCAGACGTGTCTGATAGAAGGGACAGAGGAAAGGGAACAGAAATACGGAGGTGAAGGAGAGGCACAAAATTGTCAAAGCTACTTTCTTCTTGAAATATTTGCTAAAATGGTCGAAGCCAAGAAATGGGGAATTGGATAACCAACAAGTTCTACAGTTTTTCATAGAAAATATTATTTTTTTGTTTTGGTTTCAAAAAGTTGGCACCTGGATTAGACATAAATCAGAGGTGGTATTCAGTAGGTTCTGACCAGTTCTGGAGAACCGGTAGTGGAAATTTTGAGTAGTTTGGAGAATCGGTGGTAACCTTCCCCCAGGAGTGGAGTGGGAATGGAGATTTTGCAGTATCCTTCCCCTGCCATGCCCACCAAGCCACACCCTCAGAACCAGTAGTAAAAAAAATTGAATTCCATACTGACATAAATCTATTTGTTCTCAAACACAGATAACAATATGTGATAATAGGTCCAGAAGTGTTTGACCTGGGACTGAGTTCTTATATAAATTTCCCACTAGATTTTTTCCTCTTTTACCCACTAACTGGAAGTAGCACAGAAAATTTTGTGTTGTGCCTAGAAATATCTTCTGGGCTCTGATATGTTTTCAGCCATTTTCTGTTGACATTCTACTGATACGCATTTCAGCCCGGTGGCTTATAGTCCTGGCTCCTGGTTTTTTTCCAGAATGTTATGCATAGTACAATTGGTCTCTTCAAGTGTTTTAAAGGTTTATTTTTCCTTTTCTTGTTTTCTTCAAATGTCGTTTATTGGATTAAAAACTTTCAACTAAACTATTTTAAATATTATTGCCATTGTTATTAATTTTTATATTGTTTTCCAGTTATTAAGCACAAGTGCTTTACAACATTTCTTTAAAAGTATGAAATATATTTTAAAAAATAGAATGGTAAAATACAGTTAAGCTTGAAATCAAGACCAAATATAAAAGGAATAGCAATAGAGATCAACATTCAGCAGATCATGAAATTATACTATAGAAAATGCTTAGTGCACCTCCAAAGTCACCAATCTCCATCTTATATTATTTCTCATAAATATTGTAGGACAGTAATCTGACAGCCTCTGAAAGATCAAGCAGCAGAATTTTAAAAAACTAAAGACCCCTATTTTAAGATGATTCCTGCATGAAAACAACCATATAGTTTTCTTAATAATAAGGAAGAGAGACAGTTTGGTTTAGTGGTTAAGGCACCAAACTAGAAATTGGGAGACAGTGAGTTCTAGTCCCACCTTGAACACAAAACAACTCGGTGATCTTGGGCCACTCATTCACCGTCAACCCTAGGAAGAAGCCAATGGTAAAGCACTTTTGAAATCTTGCCAGAACTTGTCCATGCACAAAACCAAGCAAGGTGACCTTGGGTTCATCACTTTCTCTCACTCTTGGAACAAGACAATGACAAACTACATCCAAAACCTTGCCAAGAAAACTGAAGGGACTTGTCCAGGCAGTAGCCAGGAGTCAACACTGGCTTGAAAGCACATCCTCCCCCACCCCAAAATAAGGAAGAAGTTTACTTTTTGATTACCTAGTTTAATTTACAGCCATGACATTTCCTGATTTCCCTCACATCCAGGTGTCAGCCAAGCCTGATTCTTCTTACTCTTTGGGGATCAGCCAAAATTGTTAAAGGCTGCCACTTATTATAGAAAATGTTATAATACCTGAAATCCTACCCACATTTTCTTTGGAGTAATACTTCTCCAACATAAAGGGTTGATTTTCATGGAAACCAGCTTGAATATTATTTCTGCTTCAAACACATTGCCTGTTAACAGAATATACTTATTCATGGTTGCTTAGTTGATTTATTTCAGGGGTTTGGATGACATACTGAACTATGGATTACCCACATAAGGGTAGGTGTCAAGGATATACTAGGTTAATTTCAATTCATTGTTTAAGTGGGGTCTTGTCTCTATCCCTCAGTGTGTCTGTAGTGCTCCTTGACAAAATATCCATCACATTGTGTCCGAATGTCCATCAAGAGCTTACACCAGCCCAATGTCTGATTTTTTTCAACATAGACCACCCTGTCCTTGAATGGCTGGGTGGACTGGACATTAACATTTGAACCACTA